>LN483362.1:563934-698453 GCA_900002565.1 Culicoides sonorensis
TAAAAAATCATTCTGATTACAAATGCTCCGCTGCTTCGCAGCTCCGCATTTCTGTATGAAGAGCATAGAGAGATAAAAAATCATTCTGATTACAAATGCTCCACTGCTTCGCAGCTCCGCATTTCTGTATGAAGAGCATAGAGAGATAAAAAATCATTCTGATTACAAATGCTCCGCTGCTTCGCAGCTCCGCATTTCTGTATGAAGAGCATAGAGAGATAAAAAATCATTCTGATTACAAATGCTCCGCTGCTTCGCAGCTCCGCATTTCTGTATGAAAAACATAGAGAGATAAAAAATTATTCTGATTACAAATGCTCCGCTGCTTCGCAGCTCCGCATTTCTCTATGAAAAGCATAGAGAGATAAAAAATTATTCTGATTACAAATGCTCCGCTGCTTCGCAGCTCCGCATTTCTGTATGAAAAACATAGAGAGATAAAAAATCATTCTGATTACAAACTAAGTATATAAAAAGATAGAGAATTTGAGAGATAAATAAACTTCAAAAATTTTGATATCAAATTATTAACCTAATTATAATTAATCAATTAGATTAACAATGAAATAAACTTTTGAACTTTGAAGCAATAAAAATTTTTAAAATCTTTTGCTTTAATTTTTTTTCCATGTCGACATGTTAATTTTGATCTACATATATGTCGACATATATGTTAACATATTATATGTCGACATGTTCACTTGAGAACACTAGAATTAAATTATGTTACAGATTACAATTCATACAAATATAAACAGATTCTAATAAGACAGACGCTGGGCGAGAGAATTTCAATGTAAAAATCTCAGTGTGTGGCTGATTTATGGATTTGCATATAGATATGAATGTTAAAAATACTCGATTTGATGTGTAATGAACATCTTTTTTCAATTTATTAATAAAAATAATCATATATGACTGCAAATCAACCCAAAATGGCACATATATCATTTGAACAGATCATATGTGAATAATCTATTTTTGATATGTGTATACCTGTGTAAATGTAATACAACACAGCAAAAAAAATAACACAAAATTATAAAATCTGACCTTGATTTGCGTAATAATTACATATATATTGGATGTTAAACATAAAAAGTATATCGAGTGAAAGAGAGGAGACCGCCTACAATTTTTGTATTTTTTGATATTTTTTGTCACTTTGTCTTCATTCAATGTTTATGTGAATTTGGGCCAAAAATATATTACAATTTTTTGTTTATTAGATGACAAAAGTAGGAAAAAAAACGTTATTTTAATTAGTAAATGACACGCTAACATTGCTTTTTCTCTTTTATTGTATGATTACTTACCTTTGTTGTCTTATTTTTCATTTCAGTGCCGTGGGTAAAACATGTCTCCTTATCAGTTACACCACAAACGCCTTTCCCGGCGAATATATTCCGACTGTGTAAGTAAAACTTTAAATTTTTGTCTTAAATCCTTAATGTTAATAAAAAAATTGTTATTAATTTACAGGTTCGATAACTACTCGGCCAATGTAATGGTCGATGGAAAACCAATTAATTTAGGATTATGGGATACAGCGGGTCAAGAGGATTATGATCGTCTCCGTCCATTATCCTATCCACAAACTGATGTATTTTTGATTTGCTTTAGTTTGGTCAATCCAGCTTCCTTTGAGAATGTTAGGGCTAAGGTAAAATTGAATTTACTCATTTCCTGTGATAATTTGCAGTGAAACATTGATAAGGAACAACAAGGATGTGGGATGTTGGAGCGTTGTTTTTTTCATTTTTATCAAGAGTTAGAATGTTCATCTCAATCATATTTTTATTTGAATGAATTTGAATATGAAACTCCCTAGGTTTGGTTTAGTTGGGTAAACTGACATTATCTTAGCAAGAAACTGAAACTGAGGCATGATATCTTATGATGGGCCTATGATCGTATAAATGTTTAGTGAATGCAGCATTTTCAGGCAAATTAAGGAGTTTCATAACCCAGAATATTATATTTCAGCGATTTCAGTGGGTTTTCCGCGTCTATTGACTATCTGATCTTTAAAATCGGTTTTAAGGGGTTTTGGAGTCAAATTTAGGCTCTTTTTTCACTTTTTTGCTAGAGCACGAATTTTCCACTATAAATTTGTGTTCTTAGGCTCATTAATAATTAATTAATAATTACCTATAATTCTGTGGAAAAAGGTTTTAAATTTTGATGTAAAACCTCTTTTTTTTTTGAAGGATTTAATGATGCCAGACAATATTGTACTCACTAATATTCTTAATCCACTCAAAAAAATCAGTATTAAATTATAATTGCAGAAGACTTTGACCTACAATCCCCCTCCAGTTCAGGACTGAGAAATGTCAGAGGTCCAAGAACTTTGTACTCGATACTGCTGTTGTCAGCCCTCGAATTAAAATTTGAATTTGACAGTATAGGATGTAATAGTTCTGATCCTTTATCAGTGACATTTTTAAACTTGAGACAAAAGAACCACCGACAGTCCATGAATGATCTCAAAGTCTTCTTTGATTGAAGACTAAGGATTTGACATTTGGAATTTTACAAGTGCCTCGTCATGAAATTCAGATTTTTATAGTCGGTTCAATTGGGTACATTCGTAAATCAGAAGGCCTTATCTTTCACCCTGTCATGCCAAACAGTTTTATTTTATTTATTTATTTTTATTTCAAAATTAAGCATTACAATTAATTTTTCAAGTTTTTCCATCTGCCAACGACCACAAGGATCCTTTAAGGCATGATGTTTTTAATTTTATTTATTTTTTAGGAGCCAGTCAGATTATATTTTTTTCCAGTATCCGTATCCATTTCATATCCATTTATCGTTCCAGATCGTCATCGTTTATTTAGGCGATATTTTTAATTTTCATTTGAGGATTAATTCAGAAATACTTTAGCATTAATTCGAAGTCGATTTCAGGAAGTTTTTTAGTTCTCTTTCAAATTTTTTGAATGATTTTATTTCTGTTATTGTGTTTCGTGTGTTGTTATCACCCATAAACTCAAATTGAGTAGCCCGAAAAGAAACATTTGTCGAGGATCAAACTGAATAATTTCAAAGCAAGATAAAGGTCGTTCGAAATTTGAAAACTCTTTATATTTCTCAAATCACATGAAAAACCGTTGTCCATGATGTTCCTTGTCAATTTAAATAGAATTCTTCTACAAAAACGAAAAAAATTTCACGTTTAATTTAATTTAATTTAAATTTCCTTACAGTGGTATCCTGAAGTCAGACATCATTGTCCCGCCACACCAATCATTTTAGTTGGTACAAAATTAGATTTACGTGATGATAAAGCGACCATCGAAAAATTGCGTGATAAAAAATTATCGCCAATTACATATCCTCAGGTATGTATCTTATCTCTTTATTTCAATAATGTTGATTAACATTGTAGTTCTCAATCAAAACATTACAAATAAAATATAAACCACTTAAAGGGCCTTTCATTGAATAAAGAAATTCATGGTGTCAAATACCTTGAATGCTCAGCCCTGACACAAAAAGGTCTTAAAGCTGTATTTGATGAAGCAATACGAGCTGTTTTGATACCCAAAAAACCTGAAAGAGCCCAAAAAAGTTGTTCAATTCTCTAACTGCAAAAATCCATATCAGAAATCAAATAATATGCACATGACGATGATTTATCAAAAAAAAAATATATAATCCAAAAAAAATTTTAATTCAAATTGTACGTACAATTAAATGAAATATTTTTTGCTTAAGCCTTTCAAACCCATTTAAATGATGCTTAATCTTCTAAGCTATGCTCATATTCATTAAATTTATTATTATTATTAATCTCATTTAACTTTTTTTTTTCATATACACAGGGTTTAGCAATGAATAAGGAAATCGGTGGTGTAAAATATTTAGAATGTTCAGCACTGACACAAAAAGGACTTAAAACTGTATTTGATGAGGCGATACGAGCAGTTCTTTGTCCAGTTGCACCACCCAAACCCAAACGAAAATGTGTCATTTTATAAATTGCCTTCATACATATTAAAGTAAATGATAAAAAAAAAAATATTAAATTAATATAATACACTAAATATTATATAATATTAACATTATAATGGAAAAGAAAACAAAATAAAACTAAAAAATAAATAAATGTGTAATAAAACAAAAATAAATTACTAAAAAAATCAACGACCATCAGTAATAGTTACATTAATTATTATCAAAAAAATAATAATAAATAAATAATAAAAAAAATTTAATAATGATAATGATAGTGCATAATAATATTAATATAATGTGTATAATTATTTTTCAATATTAAATTTATATTAATAATAATAATATACATGTTATAACTTTTTACGAACAAATATTAAAAAAAAAAAAAATAATATTAAGATACAAGATTAAAAAAAAAATGCCAAGTTATATTTTCAGTTTTTATCTTAAATGTTTAAATGCTTATGTTAAAATTGCTTTATTTTTTTTCTTTAAATTTCAAACAAAATGTGTCCAATTCGTATAAAATTCATATAAAAGTAAAACAACAACAAAAAAAAACATTAATCAAAATAAAATGGAAAATTAAAATTTATTATTAACAAATGTATTAATTGTAATGTAAAATGTTAAAATAAATTTACAATAAAAATTGAATTTTGTGTTAAAATTAAAATTATATTTTAATAAAAATTATCAAATTAAACAAATAATCAAAAAAAATATTTTTTATTTTCATTTATTTTTTGCTGTATGAGTTTTTTTTAATGTAATGATAACATTATTAATATTAACATGCCTTTTTATTATAATTAAAATGAAAATAACATTAATTTTTTTAACGCTTTTTTAATTTAAATTTAACATTTTTTCTATTAATTAATATTAAAATTATAATAAATACGCATTGTGATTGGACTGCTATGAGTAAAAGAAGAAACAAAAAAACATATAAAATATATTTTCGGTAACATTATGTCTGTTAAAATTAAATTGATTAATGATCAATCAAAGTAAAATTGAAGGGAAAATATTAAAAAAAATATCAGAAAAAAAAAATTTTATACCGTAAATGTAAAAAAAATAACTTTTATATAATTAACTTAACTTAAATTAATAAATGGCACAACTATGATTAAAGTAAAAAAAAAAATATAATACAAATGTACTCTTTATCATACAATTATAATAATAATAAATATAAAAAAAAAAACATTATATTAATTTTCAATTCTTCCTTATTATTATTATTATAATATGTATCAAGTTTATTTTTTTTTTGTTTGAATCGTAACCTTTGTTAAATTAAAATTGAAATTAAATAAAGAAAAAATGTGTAAATAATATTATGATGATAAAGTAATCTTATATAAACATTAAGTATCATATTCTTCTATACAAAAAAAAAAACATTTTTTTATTAATATAACTTTATATTAACATTTCCTTATATACTAAAACTTTATAACATTTCTATGATAATATTCTTATACTTATTGTTTAACTTTATTATTATTATGATTATTAAAACTTATTAATGTTTAAAATGCAATTTTTTTTATGAAATTTAATTCAAAAAAATATAAATATATAATAATATGATTGTCATGTAATAAAACATCAAGAAAAAAATGAAATGCTTATTAAAATTAATTGATTAAATTGATTATTTAGTGAAAAATTAATAAATAATTTAATTTAACTAACAATAATATTATAAATAAATGATAAAAAAAATAAAATAATAACAAATGCTGTTAGTTGGGATATATAATAATAATAAAAAAAATGAAAATAATATTTTGGTTTTTCACTATTAATTTGTATAGGGTCGTGGAACCGTCTACCGTTCGAAACCTCTTACCGTATATTTTAAGGTATTTTGGCCAAAATAAACAAGTTTTTTGATAAGTTAACGATTTTCTCAGAATTTGCCTTTATTTTTAATCTACAGAATTTAAATTCATGTAGACAATGAGTTATTTCACATAATAAAATGAACGATAGCTGTTCTTAAGGTAACGCTAGGTGGTAACTCGAGCCTACATGCAATCAAAATATCAAAAAAAAATTTAAACCAACATCTGAAATATGTTATTTGTGAAAATGTTTTTATGAGGATATTTCCTTTTTCACGTCCAGCAGCTCTAGGATAAGGCGTGAAGTGGTAAAGCTCTTGTAGGTTGCAGTGTTTGCCCGACCTAATACTTGAAAGAATACAATCAGAGATCATTTATTTCACTTTGAGGGCCAACAGGTGAAAAGTGATTGTTTTTAGTGCATTTCGTAAGAAAAAATGCACTATTATAGACGATTTGTCCGCCGTCCCTCCATTTATCCGTTTGTCTGTTCCGTCCATAACTCCGGAATGGTGCATCGGAGCGAGGACGGGTTTTTTTTTATTAGATAGAGAAGGTCATTAGAATGATTTTGAACTCATTAGCTATGAGATTAGGCTCATGGATTGGGCTCCAGAGTCTCAAAAGCCTAAAAAACTGTTAAAAATGGTTAAAATTGTAAAAATTGATTAATGTTTTTTTGGATAGAGAAATTTACTAAAATGAACTTTAATTTATAAGCTTTGAGATTGGGCTCAGAAATCGGGCTTCAGAGCCTGAAAACCGTCAAAAGCCCAAAATACCAAATCTTCCCAAAATGTCGAATTTTTCCGAAATTTTTTGATCTAATTTTTGAAAAAAACATTTGTTTATAATTATTACAAATAAAACTTAACTCTATTCAATGAAACGAGTCCCATCGAAATGCACTTTTCTAAACCGCTCAGTGGTTAGATATTCCCATTTTTTCAATTTGTATCCCAATTTTTCCATAATATGAAAAGATACAAATTTTAAAGGATAAACACTCAAAGCGCCCCAGCGATTTAACTTAGTGAGAAAAGAATGTGTTTAGTTTCCAAATCTTATATCCAAAATTTTTCAGCTTTCTCGTGGAGTCAGAAAACTTCCGAAAGGGGCAATCATTGACTATAGAACTCATAGACTAGTGTCAAGATTCTACCGGTGCAATTTTTGATTTTCGACAATTCGCAATCAGATTTTTTGTAGCTCAAGCACCTTAACATTAGATCACACCACAAAAATCTTTGCAATCAAAATCATCACTGAAGTCTTTTTCGGACGTCCTGAACCGCAAATTATATTGGAACTTAATTTTATTTCTAGAGTTCATTATAATAATTATTGAGACATTCATTACATCGAAAAATCTTTAAAACATCATTTTTATAATTAATTTTTAACAAACTTTATTAAATTAACCTTAATTTTAATGTTTTCTATAATGAGAGAATACATAATTTGTATAATTTTATATCAAAAATATTAATTGTTATGTTTTATGTTCATTAATGGTAAATGATTCTGAATCTGTATTTTATAATAATGTGTATACAACAAGTCATTTTTTTCAGTATTGATTGATATAATTTAGAATATCTCCGTTTTTATATTATTATTATTTTTTTTAAAGGTTCATTTCATTAGACATCAATACAAGCTGAAAATGTTTTCTTCACAGCATCTAAAAGAAAAATAAATTTAAAATTGATAAAAATTAAATTATGAACCAAATAATTTCAGTTTATACCTCTTGCATATGGTATGTAACTCAAAGAATACCAAGTCATAGCCAACGATTGTATGATGATAAATAATAAAGCTAAAAGTGATTTTTTTAACTGAAATGAAAAATGAAGATTAAAACATTTTCCCATAAAATTTCTGTTCTGTACTCACCACTATCGCAGCAACTAATGTAAGCACCAAAGACACGAGCATGACAATTGTTGCAATGAGTCGCGATGAATGAAACATCTTTTTGATTTGTTTAACAGGTCCCATCAAAAAGCATGTGCTCATGATTGATAACACATTACCAATTGTGTAAAATGCTGCGAATACTGTTAAACCACGATTAAGGAAGAGGGCAAAGGCCGCAAGTAATGTAAAGAGAACACCAATAATGAAACAAATCGCAAAACCTTTGATTCGAGTTTCCCAACTGAGTGTGCTGACCTCATTAATCTATAAATTGATAATTAAAAAAAAATGTGAATCAAATTTTTTTCGTCCCATATTTAAAATGTGGATGGAAATAACCTGCCCCAATATACCACTTTCTTCTTCTTCATTTTCCCTGCCACTCAATACTTTCTTCAACTTATCCATTTTATTGCTTTTAACACAAATAATACTATAAAATTAAAAAAAGAATCATGTTAAATAAGAAAATAAAGGAGATAATAAATACAGAAAGACACCATTTTCTCAGAAAAATAAATTATAAGCATCAGTAAATATCACTTGTTGAATACCGATATTTGAATATGAAAATAACTGATTTTAATGGTTTCTTTTTTGATTTCTCAAGTTATTTAAATATAAATTAATTAAATTTCTTACCAATAACCTAAAAATAATAACAAGGGATTAACTTAAAGTGGAACAAAATAAAGGATATTAATGGATGAGATTAAATTTCAGTGTTTACATTTACTTTGTATTAATATTATTACTAATACAATGAAGGCCATTCCAATTTAAAAAGATGTTTTCGATTAAAAATGTTTACAGTCGAATTTGGGAGATTAATGAAATTTCAGTTTTTTGGCTCATTTCTTATTTTCTTAATCGATCTAAAATCATTTGCTTCTCTTGAACCTGTTAAGACTCAATCTTCGGAGTTTCTTTATGAGACATTTTCATTTCCTTATTCTACCTTTTTAGTGTCTTCCATTGATGAGAGTCCAGATTGGCTTCGACCCCATCGAAAGTCATCTTGGCTTAATGATCAATTTATTTATAAAAGAAGTCAAATATTAACGCTTCTGTTGTAATTTTCCACTTAACCATAGTAAGGGCATCGACTGAATGCAAACATTTAACTTGATCGGCCTTAATAGTGATGCTCAAAATGAATATACTAATCATCCCATTTTTATAGCAGTAAAGCGTTGCCTTTTTTCACTATCGTTCCATGAATTCATTCAATAAAAATTTTGTATTCAATGGAGTTGTTTTCATTTTGCTTGTCTTACAATTGTTGTGAGAAAATTATGAATAAAATTTATTTTCACATGAGTCGCACTGACTTTCATCAATGAATATTTAATTTTTTTCAGTACAAAATAAATCAAATCTATCTAAATATTTATTTTTCGTTTAATTTGCATAAATAATATTTAGCAATATAGCAATATATGAAAACAAAAAAAAACAAAAACAAAATTATTTGGCTTTTCATTGATTACACTCAAATTACATGTATCAATAAAAATGAGAAATATCAATGAAATGCACAAAGAATGAGGCGCAAAAATTATTATGACTATTTCCTGTTTAATTCTTTTGAAATTATGTCATCTAAGTCAAATTTTGATCTGTTTTTTACTACAAATAAGAGAGATTTGTATAAAAAATAAGTCATATTGAGTAAAAACTTGATTGGATGAATTTTGATGCCATTACTATGAGACAAAATTCGCACAAAACCCGAAGATTTATCAAATATGACAATAAATTATACTAAAACCACGATTCTATTTATAATTATCTGTAAATTAAACATTTCTAAACTTTTTTTTTAAAACAAAGATAAGGAAATAATCTACGTTTCATAATTATTTTTGAAATTTATTTTGAATGACCCTGAAGTTCATTTCTAAGCCTTTTGGAGAATAAAGTACAGAAAATTTTAGATTTAGATGAATATAATTTTAATGTCTATTTATTGAGAGAAGTTCGTGTTTGATTGTAATTTCATTTAATTGTCTTAGCATTTCACGAATTGGTTACGAAATAAAATGTGTGATTCAAAAATGGTAGCCATTTTAAAAATTTTCATGTGAAGAGCATAAAGGAAAATTAATCATTCATTAAATTTTGATTTAATTTAATTATTTTAAGTAAATTATCATCAATTTTGAGTGAAATATGATAGAAAATGTCTTGGTTATGATAAAATCTTATAATTTGTATGGAAATTCATTGAAAAACGATGAAATGTTAAGGGAAATCATATTTTTCAAGGAAATTTCTTCAAAATATAAAAGCGGATGTTGAGATTCAATAAAAAAGTTTGTTTCCTTCATAATTTTTGGTAAAATATCATAAAACGATATGAAATTCAAACTTTAATAAGATAAAAACTTTTTTCATTTTTTCATAATAAATTTTTCAAAACAATAACAATGAGAATATTGGAAAGAAAGAGCATTTTCCATGATTTCCAATGCAAATATGGCTGGGGTATCGATTTTTTTTCTTTGATAGTGTGTGTGACGCTATTTTTCGTACAGTTAAGTCCCATTATTTTGAACTCTAAAAATAAACTTTCATGAAAATAAAAATTTTGTTTTGAAATTACATTTTTTTACACTTGACAATTAAAAATACATAAACAAAAACAAACTTAGAGATGACAAAAATATTTTTAAATGTTTCATGATATCGAGCATCTCCCTGTAAAACTGGAAAATTTATCAAAATCCCCACCATTCCAATAACTGTCTCTATAAATACTGGTGGCACAGCGTTTTTCAGGTTACTTCGGTCCAGTCGTTCATTCAAAATACATTAAATTTGTGTGAGACATTCCGTCTACATAAAGTAAAAATACAGTGAAATTATATATAAATATATAAAAAAAGAAAGCTCTCTTCGACGGTAACGCTCTACATAATTTCTACTATAATAATTATAATATTTAATGAATTATCCACAAAAAAAAATTAGTTTTGTTGTAACATATTTTTCACGACATATTTTCTTCGAGTGCCTTTGCATCATTTTTTTTTAAAAAATGTTTTATTACAATTAATGGTTGATCATTCAGGTTTTATTGAATTTCAATTCAATTTATTTTAGTTCTTCATTATTTTTAACGCAAATCAGTGTAAAAAAAGTGAAATTTTTGGCGTTAAATTACAAAAATGCGTTAATTACGTCATCAACACACTTATAATTTTTTTACAGTTAAATTTCTTTTATAAGATTAAATCAACACAATATTTCGTTTTTTTTTACTACAATAATATCATATCAAAATAAATAATGAAAAAAAACGTTATCAATTTCCTCTTTATGCGTTCTTTAATATAATTTTTTTTTTACCATGCATCAATGAATCTTGAAAATTGACCGCCATTTTGGTTTTTTAGTTAACCAGACATCTTTTTACATTCACATGCGCGAGCGTCGTTTTACTCTATTTTATACAATTTTACAAATATCGCAAAGCACATGATCAGTACGAAAGAAAATTAGTTCTACGAAAAAATATGAGACTACTGCTGTATATTTTTTTTTTTAATATTAAACATTTTTAGTGTATTTGGCTTTGATATTAGTTTTATTTTAATGAGAAAAAATTATTAGCTATTTTTTCTATTTTCGATTAGTATTATTATTATAAATGTGCTTTAACTTTTTCATACCATTTCAATAAGCAATAAAACAAAGCACTTGGGTACTTCATGGGTTGGTTGTTATTCAAATAAAAAAAAAATATTCTGCATGCTGCGTTTGATGTGTGTTTTTTAGTATCATAATTATTATTATTACAATTTTCTTTACGACCCCATTTACAAGTTGTTAATCAAATAAAAAGTCGGATAATTTTTGACTCGTCTGACCAAGTTTTTATAATGTTTTGCTCAGATTTGTGGAGCACACTGCGAAAAATTGAATAAGAAAAAACATCAGTCAGTCAGAATTTGTCAAACTATTTCACACACACACACTCCATAAAAATTGCCTTTCTTCTGTAAAATTTCTTGTTTGCGGTTGTTTTTTAATTTTTGCTCTCTTCACACCTGTATAAATATATTATTACCTGTAACCTATTATCTACTCTACGATTTAAAATTAAAATAAATATAACATAATTTTGTACGAAAAACCATATTTGCAATATAATCGACAGCTACGAAACTTCGACGAAAGCACACACTCGCTCACGAACTTCAGTTCTTCGATAACGCTACAGAGATACAAAAGTAAAGCTATCTTCGAGACTTAATCTACGTCCTGAGACAAACTTCAAACTTTAATCATTGACGATATGGGTGATCAACAACGTGGTACACGTGTTTACGTTGGAAACTTGAACGATACTGTCAAGAAGGAAGATTTAGAAGATGAATTTACCAAGTACGGAAAATTAAACTCTGTCTGGGTTGCTCTTAATCCACCAGGTTTGTAATTCATTATAAAATTTTATTCTGACTTGTTATTAATGTTATTTTTTAATTCATTAGGTTTTGCCTTTGTCGAATTCTCCTCAAAGGAAGATGCCCAAAATGCTTGTGATACCTTGAATGGTCAAGAATGTTTGGGTAGCACTTTGAAAGTTGAGATCTCTCGTCCACGTCGTCAAGGCGGCGGTGGTGGTGGTCGCTTCGGAGGCTCCGGTGGTGGTGGCCGACAAGGAGGTAATTATTCTTTCTATTGAACAACTTTGTGCTTCTTCATTAAATTCAAAGTTGAATTTCAACTGATTATAAACAAAAAAATAATAAACCATATTTCCCTTATTTCTAGGTGGCCCACGTCGTTACAATGATGGTGGTTCAGGCGGTGGCGGTTTTGGCCGTCGTGATGACTTCGGAGGTGGTTCCGGAGGCGGTTTCGGTGGTGGTAACCGATTTGGCTCAGGTGGCGGCGGTGGCGGCTACAGAAGTCGATCCCCTCAACAAGGAGGTGGTGGCCCAAGACGCTTCTAAATCATTACCATACACAAAACATGCCCACAGATTTATCATTTAATCATATTAGCGGTTAAGTCTCAGATTTACATTTCTTACAAACAAACAAAAAAAAAATTGCATATAGAAAATATTTAAGATTAACTACTACTACTACCCAATATGATAATAACATTTAATATTAATATTACATTTTAAATGATAGGTCCCTTCATTTATTATCAGCATTTTGATTAATTTTTTTTAATCACACACTTCAATCATCAAAAAATATCACGCATTTTAATTTTATAACACATCGCGTTTTAAAAGTAATTTGAAAAGAAAAAACTCAAAAAAGGGATAACAGAAAATTAAATATGTAAATCCCGTTTTCAAATTTAGCGTTCGTCATAAAGCTTTACTTTTTTGTCTCTGTAGAATGTCGAATGAACTGAAAAAATTAAATCGTTGTAGCGTTTTTTATATATATTTGAAAAAGAGAAATTAACACATTAAGAAAAACCTTCGAACGATATTCTACAGAAATTAATTACAGAAAAAAAACAAATAAATGACAATGTATGAAAATTAACACGCTGAAAGGAAAGAAGAAAAATCGCGATATTTACACATAAAATTTACAAAAAACAGAAAAATGTCATCCATTATTGAAAATTTTTAATTATCTTCTTCTGTAATTTAAAAATGAATGTCAAACAAAAAAAATATTAAAATTAACAAAAAAAGGAAAAAAATTGTATTGTCTCTACAAATTACAACAACAAAAAATCGAAAAAAATTATCTACTTCAAGAGCGATTAATTTTACACAACAAGAAAATTAATTACAAAAATAATTAAGAGAGAAAACATTGTGTGCAGAGCGTAGCGCTAACATGAAAAAATAATTAAAACTTCGCGCGTACTAAAAATAATGAATAAAGTATTAAAAATTCGTCGAAATTGTCGTGCTGCGCTTTGAATGCAGTATTTTTCAGAATATTTTTCTTATTTTCTTATTTATTTATTCTTTTAAATGGAAACGTAAAAATATATCAAAGACTCGTCTAATTTAAGCAGAATAACAAAAATTTACATTTAAGTTTCGTCAACTTTTCATTTTTTTTAAAAAAAAAGAAGAAAAAAATATACAAAGAAAAATAAAAAATCGTGAATGAAGTACAAAAAAACTGTTTTATTTATTTAAACCTGTTGCCTTTATGAAATTTGATTAAAAGTAAGTCAACTTAGGTCTGTTAAAACCACTATGGATAAAAACTTGCTGATTTTCATTCGCTATAGACCCAAAATTATCATAATTTAGTCACTTCTGAATCAGAAAATAATTGGTTCTTTCTTTTTTGGCTTTTATGGAACTCGAATCTACCTTTACGTGTGTGTGGAAAGTCTGTAGAGCTGTACGGCAGATTTCCGTTTGAAGTGCCAAATCGTAGCCAAATTCAAGAAAAATTTCAAGTACTTTAACTTTTAAGTCATAACCCATAAGAATTGTGTCCTTTCATGTACAAATTTCTATAAAATACCAGGCGTCTCCATTTCCCGGTAGTTTTTGATGAAACGCTCTGTATGTCTAAATGTCAAAATCAGCTGTTTAATTAAAATAAAATAAAAACAGTGTCTTATCCACAATAAAGTAGAAAATTTTTCATTTCAGAATTTTATTAAAATTACTCTAAAGTGATGATTTCCTGTCCAATCAGATTAGTTTTTGTTACATAAATAAAGTAATAATCATGGAAAACATCGATAAAAATCAGGAAATCACTGCCAAAATTACAAATAATTATGACCAAAAATCTTCAGAAACACTCTCGAATGGTGAAACTTTTCATTTTAACAGTTTAGAACATTGTGACGAAAATAATATACCGGATATTGGTTATCCAGATTCGGAAGCGGATCGCATGATGGACAATCAAAATGATTTATCGAATGTTTCAGTTGGGAGGAGTGTAAGTCATTTTTTTATTGTGGTGTATAATGAAAATTTATTTATACGATTATCCTTCAGGCACAACGGAGATGGTCTCTGAATTTTAGTAAAAATAAGAAATATATTTATCAGAAGACGGTCAGTTTCATGCCATCACGGAGATTGAGACGTAAAATTTTCATCTAATTTGAAATTGTTTGATTTTTTTTCATTAAATTTCTTCCTTTCAGGATCAATTGACAATCAATTAGGAACCCAAAAATATGAGAATATCGAAACGATAACCGAAGACTTTGAACAACACGAAGAGCTGATGGAAGACACACAATTGGCAGAACAATTGAGAATCCAAACAATTCGATCTCTGCCACAAACACTTTCAGTCAAGCGAGAAATCCGTGCCAATTTATCGAAAACTGTAGGACGTCGCAGTAGTTCTAATGCTACAGGTGATTTTTGGAAGCGCTGCAAAAACTATGGAAAACTTTTATTTACGCAAATTCAACGTCGAATCGAGCACACGGGCAATCGGTTTGAAATGTGGTATGATTCCCTGAAAACTGTTGAGGGTCATTTTGGAAGTAGTGTCGGCGCTTATTTTAGATTTTTACGATTTTTATACATAACTAATGTGATTGTGGCTGTTTTTATGATCGCATTTATTACAGTGCCACAAATGCTGTTTAATTTGACAGAACATCCAGTTATTCAGAATGTGACGTTGAGCAAAGGAAATGAAATGCGAGACATTTTAACGAATAGAGATCATTTGAATGGAACTGAATATTTGGTGGTGTTGGGGGACAATGAAACTGAAAGAGATTTCAATGAAAAACCTGGAAATGTTATCTCGAATTTTAATTCAACAAATTTAAGTGAACCAATTTTTTTCTGGGATATTATTACTGCTTTGGTAAGTTTTTCAGTTTAGAAAAAAATACTAATTTTAACAACACTAAAATTTTCCTTTCAGCATGGATTCAAGTCATCAGTAGTATTTTACGGAGCATACACCAACGCATCATTTGCCTTAAAGGTCTCGAACTTTTACAGTATGCCACATGCTTATTTAGTGACAACGAGTGTCTTATATTGCCTTATTTTTATTTTTGTTTCATTAAATGTTGCTCGGTCATATCGCCGAAGCTTCATTGAATCCTCAGGGGCAGTTCACAAATTATTTTCACATAAAATTTTATGTGCATGGGATTTTAATTTGTGCTACATTCGTGGTGCAAAAATGAAACGTGATGCAATTGTACAGGATTTTAAAGAGTTATTAGCTGACTTGAATACAAAAGCAGAAATTTCTGAAACGAATTGGAGACGCTTTTGGAATTTGATGTCACAAATGACAGCACATGTGTTGGTATTCTTCCTTTTAAGTGGAGTATCGATCGGAATTTGGATGCTTCTGCAGAGCAGAAACACTGGGAAACTTGACGATACATGGGCTTCAGTATTTTATCTGCCAATTGTGGTTAATTTGATTGTAACAATTTTTCAAAATATTTTCGGATGGATTTCATAGTAAGTTTTTGTGATAAAATTTTTTCCTTGGAAATTTAAAATAATCTTTCTTTAACAGCATGGAAGAATACCATTCTCCGGGAACAGTTTTACATATTCATCTTCTACGCAATTTCTTACTGGAAACTGCGATTGTTGCCCCAATTGTCTATTATTGGACAGAGGAAAGCAAAAATGTTCAATGTTGGGAGACAGCGATCGGCCAAGATATTTATCGTATCATTATCGTCGATCTCATTTTCAGCTGTTTGGGAGTTCCATTTTACTACGCTTTGCGATATTTGTTGCATCGACAATTACCTCATAAATTTTCATTGCCACCCTTCAACATATCACATGCATGCCTTAAATTAGTTTTTAATCAGACACTCATGTGGCTTGGAATGCTCTTTTCTCCAGTGCTTCCACTCGTATTGGTTATCAAAATGGCAATTATGTTTTATTTAAAGGTAAGAAAAATGTGGTGTCATTACAATTACATTTAATTACAAATCTAAATTATTTTCATAGAAATATACTCTCATCAAATTCTGTAAACCCCCCGCTAAGTTATGGAGATCAAGTCAAACACGAACTCTTTTCATGGTGTTGACATTTTTATCGCTTTTCAGTGCTGTGGTCGTTAATTGTTACATTGTGTCACAGTAAGAAAATGTTAATTTTTTTTATTTCCTATTCTTAAAAACAAAATTTTGACCAGAATTCCAGTGAGTAAATTTTGTGGACCATTCAGAGGGAATCAGGACATGGTCGAAGTTCTCATCAAAGATATTGATGTGTTAAAAGATGTAAATTTAATATAAATCTAAAAATAACCAGGCAACTCCATTACATTAATTTTAATTTTTTTAGGATAACATGTTTTGGAGCATCGTAGCATCCCTCACAAAACCAGCTGTCGTTGCTGGAATACTTCTCACAATGACCGTAATTGTCTATTATTTACGAGCAAAATCAAAAGCTCACACAGAAATGGTTAAACTTCTCAAGGAAATGCTGTATTTGGAAGGTCGTGACAAGGCATTCTTAATTCACAGCATCAAAGAGTTATCACAAAACTCAAATTTCCTATTAGACGATGCTGATTTTGTGTTGCGTGGCAAACCTTATATGAGACATTCTCGAAATAATAGTTGTACAACGTGGGTGTTTGCAGCATCCCCGACTCACAGTCGCAATCCAAGTGGAAATTATCCACGTGAGTTGTTTTAAGTGAATTTCATTTATAATTTTATTTTAATTAATTTTTTTTCCAGATATTACATCATCAGGGAATAATGATATTAATAATACAAATCATAATGCTAATGGTAATCATATTTAAAAAAAATAATCAGGAATGACATCAATTGTGATTGAAGCCAAAAAGTGTGTGAGAGCCTTTTTTATTATTGACTATTAGATACCAAAGAGATGTATTTTACTCAAATCAAATGTTAACTTTAGAAGCAATGAATATCATATTTAAAAGAGTATTATTTAGTGTCAATTATTATTTAGACCAATTTTCATTAGTTTGAATTGAATTAGGATAGATGTGTTTAAAATTAAAGTGCAAATTTTATTTTATTTAAGGAATTGTTCTAAGAAATTAATAAAGCAATAATAAAAAAATATATTTAATTAACTGAATCTGTTTTGGATTGTTTTCCGAGGTAACATAATAAAATTGGGAGAAATATGAGACCATGAACAGCTCCAATCAATACGATTCCCATGTACATTTGAAAGTAAAATACTCTGAAAATCTGAAAACGAAAAATCATTATGAGAGAAATTACATAAACTTGCAATGAACTTATCAACTTTTTTAATGGTAATCTATGAAATTTAAATTATTTTGCATGAAAATATCAGAAAAAACGTGTGATTTGGAGGCCCTTTGCGGTCTGGGTTACAAGCACCAGAGAAACATACTTTTATGGAAAAACCGTTATTTCAGAAAAATTGAAGTTGATAAGATTGTTGAAAATTTTAGTGATTGTAATGAAAAAATACTCACTTGAGATCGAGCGAATGCCAATACAACAATTCCGCAAAATTTCGTTAACGCAATTCCAGACAAAACGCTACTTCCAGTTGTTGTAAGTGTCTGACTTGCACGCTCTATCCGGGTGCCACTTGATTGGGCATATGCCCAAACGATATGAGACACAAATTCAACTCCAATACCGACACACTTCAAAGTAAAATATAAGTCAATTAAATTTAAATAAAAAACTAAATCATTGAACTTACCACAACTAAATTAACAAGTGAAATTGCATTCAATGAAATACTGAACATCCACATAAATCCTCCCATATTGATTAAAATCATTCCGACCATGAACAGAACGATCAATGATGAAATTAAATCAAATCCCGTTACAAGGAAAGTTATTACAAATACTGCGAATAAAGCAAGACCAAGTGAAATTGCCGCATCTTTCCAAATTGTCAGATATTGTTCATAAAACACATAAAAAATGCTATATGGAAATACTTCGGCATCTCTCTTATGTTCTCTGAACACTTCATTGATATTATCCGACAATATCCGTGCTTGTTCTAGCGCTGTGTAATAATCTCGTGAAGTTTTCAAGGGTGTATGATATGTCATGAAATATGTGTTTTGAATTTGATTTTCATGGAAATGAATTGCATCTGCATAAACCGCTTTTCCACCTTTAGGACAACTTTCTCCAGGTAAATTTGCTAGGTATTTTGATAAATTATCATTGAAAACCTTATTGACTGGTCGTTTCCCTTTCAATTTAATTCGATTTTTCTTTTTACTGAAACAATCTCCATTTTTAATCCAATCAAAGTAATCGTCCAACCATGAATTGGAAATTTTTGCTATTTTAGTTTTATCTGAACTGTATGAAGCACCTCCGATTTGAGAAATCAAGGAATTGGGATGACAGGCAATGCCACCACAAATCAAGTTTTGATCCTCTTCAATGGAATAATTGAGACCTGGTTTGACGACAAAATACACTGGGGGTCCCATATTCAAATATTTTTCCATGAACCGAAAATATTTTGCTAAAGATGAGTCTTTTGGCATTGTGAGGTCTTGTTCGAGACCTGGTTCGATATGAGGTAATACATAGAGGGAGAATGAAGTCCAAATGATCATTGCAATGAAAACTATGATTTGTACTGATTTTGACATGATGAGAGGCGTGTAAAATAAATCAAAAATTGATTCCGTTACACCTCGATTATTTTTGAAACTTTTCGGAGTCTCCTTGCTTTTGAAGCAACACACCAAATCATATCTCATATTCCGACAACGTTTTTCATCTAACGCAATTAAAGCAACGAATGCTGTTGTTTGGAACACAAAATCCAAAAATATTGCTACAGTTGAAAAATATGCAAAAGTCTTAACGGCCGGCATATTGGAAAGTGCTCCAATACTAAAACAAAAACATTCCGAAGCCGCGGTAAGTAACAAAGATGGTCCAACTTCACCCAATGCACTTCCCAATCCCTTACTGACATCCTCATGTCGTTCCAATCGATTAAAAGTCTGCACCAATATAAAAATATTGTCAACACCAACTGCCAAGACCAAAAATGGGATCACTTCAATCGTGAGCATCGTCGTTGACACGCCTGCAAATCCAAAAATTCCCAAACTACAAGTTACCGAAGCCATTACAATCAGAATTCCACCAAAAGCTAATGTTATTTTTGATTCAATGAAAAATGACTTCAACTTTCTAATGCGTCCCAATGAAAACACAATGTACAAAAACATGAGTGAATAACTAACGATTACAGTTAAAATTTCTGCATCTGACATTTCATTGATACCATCTTCAATTGATCGTTCAGCTTTAAATGCAAAATCAAAGTGATCATTATGGTAATTTGACAGGAAATCAATGAAACTGAAAGAAATTTTTATGAATTTAAATTGATTTAATTGAAAATATTTGAATAATTTACCGTTTTTCCCATTTCATTGCAGATTCCAAGAGAGTGGAATTTTTGTAATTTTTAACCACAATTGTAATTGATAAAGCTTTTGCGAGGTGATATTGTGGTGGTGAGTCCTTATCTGTCTTGGGATATCCTCCTATGACTAATTCGGGTAATGCTGGACCGCCCCATTTTGATAAACAATCATGACGATATGGGTTTCTATACATGAATGATTGATTTAGATAAAATTTATTAAAAAAATAATGTCCTACCTCATACAATTTCCTATCCGATCCTCAACAAAATTATAATCTTCATTGAAATCACTCATATCACCCAAATAACCGAAAATCGATTGAACTACACAATTTTCCAGCTTGACAGGTTGATTTTCTTCCATTACAGGAGCATAACAGATTTTTTCTAGTCCTTCGTTTTCTTCTCTTCCCAAATTTAGTATTGAGTTTTGAAGTTTAAGAACTTCATTGAGGAAGGTGAAATTGTAAATAGGGCCATGTTCTGTGTAATTTAAATGATTTAACTGAAATGAAATTTAAAAACAAAAAATGTAAAAGGTGATCGTGAAAGTAACGGGCGAATTCCATACGAGGCTGAATTCAATGAAAAAGAAAATTTAGTTAGCAAGCATGATATGAGTCAGTTTTTGGGTCTCAGCTACAGGTTTTAGAGAATGATCGTATGAAAATGTCCAGAAATCCACAGCACAATTTTTTTTTATTACATCTTACCTTTCCTTGATATTTTGGTATCAAAAAAACTTGTTCCGTCCTATAAAATGGTCCAAATTTCGCATCATAGTAGTCCTTTTCCTGTCTCGCTCGACTATCAGGCGCAGCCCATAACTGTACAGGATCCGTTGTCACTTTGATGAAATTAATTCCCCAACTCAAATTCAAAACAACAATAAAAAATATCGCAAGCACTATTTTGGGGCAATTTGCAATCATTTCACCCCACCTCGTAAACACCTTTTTCAAATAAATGTCAATTGACAAGCCACCTTGAATCCATTTACAGGTCCCAATTGACGAGTTTGATAAAATATACAAAATAATTAAAATTAAACACGTAATTGAAAGTAAAACGAATGTCATTTGATGCATTAATTTCGAATCATCTTCATCATAATCACGTGGCTGATGTTTAATTGAACAGGCAATCGGACAATCGTTACAAGAACATGCCGTTGAATTGTCATAATTTTCATTGCATTGCTTAACTGGATAAGTAAATCTCTTTTCAGGATTACTTTCATTTGTCACATAATTAACTTTGAATTTTTCGACATCTCCGAGGAATTTGTACCACTTAACCGGTGTGCAACTAAATGAAGTTTCATCACCACATGCCACATCAAAGGCTCTCGTCATTGTCATTGGACTCGTGATAGATTTGCAACTATCAAATGTTGTTTGCATATAATCATGATCAATGTTGAAGTTGACTGAACTCGCACATGTCGTATCATTTTCATAAATTTTTGCAACAGACACAAAACGCGACTGTTGAGGTGAACAGATCAATGCGCAAATTGATTTTAGCATATTACGCGTACATGTCTCACATTTTCCAAAATACATATCAGCGGCTTTGAATGATTTATCCATTTGTATTAGTTGAGGTGATTCACAACACACAGATGAGTTTTCTGTTGATAAGGAAGAAGAAAAAGGATATTTTATTATGAATGTTACATCACCATAAATTTAGTCATACCTCCGTCATATAACTCAGGACATCGTTTTCGAAGAATTTCCAATCCTGTTGCATCCAACTCGCCTTTCGATGGTGGCACATTAACAATTTGCACAAATTCTTTATCACTTTTACATTGTCCTTTCAATAAGCAATCACAATTCACTTTCGCAAAAATTAGTAAAAAAAAATATATGATCAACTTCATTTTGAATGATCTTAACAGAACGAAAGCTGAACACCAACTAAATTGTTTAACTTTTGCATGATTCAATGAAGAAAATATAATTTTTTTTTTTTAATAATCAATACGCTACAAAGTGTGGAGTTTCATATAATTGTAAAACTAAGATATGATAATTCTATGTTGATGTGATTCATTTGTGGAGAAAAAACAAATTATCATCATCATTGAATAGTATCAAAGTCAAAAATGAATTTAAATTACGTCAATAATGGTACAGACACAAAAATTATGGATACAAGACAATTTATTATCAAATCTATAAGTTAATATTTAATAAGTAGGAATTTTAAATTAAGAACGCAAAGATATATTACAGTTAGATTTTATCTCATTTGAATCTTATAAGAGAATTTTAATTGAATATTGCATGAAAGTATTTTTGGAGAGAACCATTTGGGTGTTTTAGCTATATTACGTATTTAAGCAAAATTTTAAGAGATTTTTTTATTTCCAGTTCCAGGCTCGATCTACAACCCTCTCGAAATGATAACGGATATACACGATTGGCCCAAATGCAATGTTTTAGTCCAGGCTTAATAAACCGCTCTTTCATTTAAAAAATTTGGGGTCGTGTCACTTCTATAGCTATTGAGGATTGAAAGCTATTTTTATTTTTTATAAAATTATTTTTTATTTTACAATTTTAGGCCGCGACAAATGAAAATCGAAAGTTTTGTCCTAATCCAATAAAATGTTAGATGGGGGGGGCCAAAAAAAAAGTTCCACTAGCAGATTATGTTTTTAAGGCAATTTCTTTGAAATAATACAATTAACAGACGTATAATTGCTTACATTTTTAATTAACTGCCTTTTGAGAATGTTATTGGCAAAATTTTACAAAGAAATCATCAAATCGAACAATTTTGATTTTAGTCACACTCGGAAATTAATAAAATCTATTTTAAAAAATTTTACCGTTAATAATTTTCAATTTAAAAATTTTGCAAAAGGAATTTCAATGGGATTTTTTTGTTCATTTAAGTTTTTTTAGGCTACTTCGACACAATAACGTAATTATTACTTAAAAATTGTTTAAATTTTCTAGAAAAACATGAATTTTCAATTAAAAATCTGGTTCAAAAAAAAAATTTTTTTTTGCCCCACGTCTTTTTTGACTTTTCAAAAGGGGCATCGGACAAAACTTTTGAAATTCATTTGTCGCGGCCTTATTTGATTAACAGAAACAAAAATTTACGTGTTGTTCTTCTGAAAGCAGTCACACGAATGGAATTAAATTATGAAAATTAACGTATCCTTTCTTTATTAATAATTCTCCGGTAACTTAAATCATTTTAATAATAAAATTTAAATAGAGAATTATAATTGGAAACACTTACGCAGCCACTACACTTCCAAGAACTGATTCAATTCTGATACTCTTCAAACAGGCATAAACCATTTTTGGCCACTTTACTTTTTTTATACCTGGTAGCCCATCATCATCATGAGTATGAAAAAAATTAATAAAAAAAATACAAATCATTTTAAAATCAGATAATTTATATCATTAGTTATATATATTTTTATTTAATTTTTTTTTTATATTTAATAATTTATACAATTTACACATATATCAAAGCAATGAGTATGACAATAAGGGCTACGATTAGCATCACTAATCCTCATTAATTACTTAATTTTAAGTTTCTTTTTGTCTAAAATTTAATTAAAAAACTGTTTTTATCATACAACTTTTTGCATTGCTTTTGTTTCTTCGTTTCTGTTTCGTTTTTTTTTTAATTAATTTAATTTAATTCTTTTGTGTTTAAATTTTTTTTTATATAGTCACATATCAAAGTATATAATTTCAAAAATTACAGTTAAAAAAATACTAAATTTTTGGTTGATCAGTGTTGAAAATGCAACACATAGCCCTTTGATGATGAATATTTTTTATTTTACTTTACTTTTTATTACTTAATTAATTTGTTTTTTTTTTTTAAATTTATATTTGAAAAAACTGAACAGAATTAATTTTTTATATTTAATTTTTTTTATTTAAACAGGCACTAAAACGTTTTTTTATTGCTAAGTAGATTTTTTTTTACTTTAAAATTTAAGAGTTTGTAATCTCTTGTGTCGTGTGTGTGTGTGTTAATAATTAAAATTTTGAGTTGTATCCAAATTAGCTAAGTAATCACAATCATGATAATTTTTAATATTAGGCAGTAGTTACTTGGGAGCGAAAAAGGACTGTTGACTTAATTGGCCTCGTGTGTTTGTCGCATAAAGTTGTTGTTGAAAATTGTGATACTGTTGAGCATAATTCGGATCATTTGTATTTGGGCCACCGTAACCACTACCAGGTTTGAAATTGGGGGGCATTCCAGATGGATTCATGCCTTGCATTGACGGAGGCAAAGGTTGTGATTGATCGCCAGGACCTTTAGGGCCAAAAGGCATATTTGAGTTGGGAAATGGACCCATTGGCATTCTAGGTCGCATTCCTCGCATCATTCCCGGTTGATTCATCATCATTGGATTTTGACCTTGATTCATTGGCCCCATGCCATCTGACATGGGATCTCCTGGACCTATACTATTATCCATATTGCCTGGACCAGGTCCGTACATTCGTTGTGGTGGCATATCCATGTTATTCATATTATTCATTGGACCACCATACCTTTGTAGAAATTCGAGATTTGGTGGTCCTCTTGGATTTTGAGCTCCCATTTGGGGTCTTGATGGCAGATACTATTAAAAAAAACGAAAAAATTAACTTCAAATTGTACGTTACAATTTTTTTTACAATTTTACCTGTATCGTATTTGGTGCAGTTTGTTTTACTTGAACATTCGGATTTCCGTTATACATTCCAGCACCCATTGGAGGTCTTCCCATCATTCGAGCCATACCTGAATTCATTGGTCCTGGAAAACCTGGTCTTGGATTATTGCCCATCATTTGTCCCATATTATTAAACTGATTATTCATTGGATTCATTCCATCAATTGGTCCTCCCATTTGCATTCCATCCATCGGACCCATTTGATCAGGACCCATTTGTGGATTGAAACCAGGTGGACCGCCACCCATCATCGCAGGATTCGCATTCATTCCTATTGTTAATGTAAGTTATTAGAAACATAACAAACGAAATTCGAAACAGTTAATCATACCTATTGATCCCGTCATTCCAGCTAGAGCTCCTAATGGATCAAATGGAGAAATTTTCGCAGGTGGTTGACTAACATTTGGATTGAGAGGCACATTATCAGCTCTTGTTCCTGGAAATTGGGACGTTGGTGGGCAAACTCCAGGCTGTAAAATTTTAAATCAATATTAGCATTTTCATTCAATATTAAAATTATTAGTATTTTACATTATTCGGATTATTGCTGCCTGGACCCTGGCATTGTGAAGGACTATTTGTTGGAAAGAGATTTGGATCTCCACTCTGATTTTGTGAAGGTGTATTTTGGCCACTATTCGTACCAGTTGAATCTGAAACCGACGTTTGTCGCATTGGACTTGAGTTGATCTGACTTTTGTTTGGATTATTTTTATCATCTGTAGAAAAAAATTAAACCAAGAAAATTATTTACAGTTTGTTCGAATTGAATTAAATTAAAAATTTCTCACTATTTCCAGAATTGGGCGGCTGAACATTCCCTGCTGGACTTGATGGTATCGGAAAGTTGGGTTGTCCGGAAGAATTTGGATTGTTTAATGATGGTTGATTACTGCCTGGTGTGGTGGGATAACTGGGAGTAGTTGCACCGGAATTCTTCTTATCAGCACTATTTTTTTTTAAATTTTATAAAAAAATATGAATCAAAATATAAACAAAAAAGTTTAAAAAAAATAAAATTAAAATAGAATACAAAAAATATGTAAAATTAGTCATTAAAATGTGTTGAGATTCTTAAAACAGTAAAGGAACGGTACTAGATCTTTATAATTTACCTTGATGGACTGTCCTTGACTCCAGTGTTCGGCTGCTTCTGTATCGTCAGTTCTTGTCCTTCAAATGTATTTAAATACTGTATTTGTTGTGGCGATGGTACAGGCATAAGATTTGGTTCCTTACCTATGATTTAGAATGAAAATTAATGAACATTTTTATCCAAAGAATATATTTATGAAGAAATTTTACCTTCATTATTGACTGCATTGCTATCCGATGGATCTTTCATACTGGTTGGCGCTGGCGACATGTGTGCTGATCCTGATAACGGTGTACTTGGATTACTCTGGTTCATTCGATGCACTGCCGGTGATCCGTGTGAGGGTGATTGATGTGGTAAATTCCTAGGTGATGCCGCAGGCAACGATAATGGATTACTGGGACTCGCTGGGTTCGGACTTTGTAGATTTCCTGTTAATGGAACTGATGAAGATCTACCTTGATATGGCGGTGGTGGACCTCCCATTTTTTTATTGAATCCTCCAGGTGGTTGTTGTTGTCCGGACTGTTGTTGCTGTTGCTGCTGCTGTTGTTGCATTTTATTCCATTCCATTTGTGCTTGCATTCCTTGTTGTGACATTGGACCTTGCATCGAAGGTGGCATATTTTGTGGTTTATTCATACCCATAACCATAGTTCCACCTGACATATGTCCAATCATACTGGCACTTTCCATTCCCATTCCTCCACAATTCATATCATTCATCATATTTGGATCTCCCATCATGTTACCTGGACCTCCCATCATATTATTATTCATTTGTTGTCTAAACATTGGATTCATTCCTCGCATCCCAGGATTTCCCATTGGACCTCCTGGACCACAATTCTGCATAGGATTCATCATTGGTCCTCCCATCATGTTTCCACCAGGTGGCATTTTCATACAACTATCAGGTCCAGGACCGGGTCCTCCCATCATTTGATTCATTTGTTGTTGTTGTTGTTGACAATCTGGTCCCATTCCTCCATGTTCAGGAAAAAATATTTTTTGCATTCGCCTCAACGTTGCCAGTTGTTCTTCTCGATGTTGTCGTTGTTGGGGTGTCAAATTCTCATCAGGAATTTTCACTCCCGGTATTATACTATTATTATGTCCAAATTGAGGACTCATTGGTGGCATTCCACCAATATTATTTGACATACCATCACCACTACCATGGTGATTATCGTTTCCACCTAAAAAATGATCTGGATCTAAATTTGATCCATCTCCCAATAAATTGGCAGCATCTCCATTTTGTGTTAAGGGATCCAGACCTGAGTCCCATGCACCGAGATCAGCATCTCCTGCACCATTCAATATATCATCCATGCTCGGAGTGAGAAATGGTGTCACTGAATTTGAATTTTGTTGTGAATTTTGTTGATTTTGTGACTGCTGATGTTGCTGTTGTTGTTGTTGCTGCTGCTGTTGTTGCTGTTGGAGATTATTCATGTTTGCTTGCTGTTGGGATTGCATTTGATTGTTATTTGCTGATATGTTCATGTTGCTATTTGGCTTAAAGCCTGTCATATTGTTGTTCATATTGCCCGGATTCATATTCATGTTCATTAAATTTCCATTTCCGCGCATCATTTGCTTTTGCTTAGCTGCACTCATATTGGCCATCCATTGATTTGGATTCTGACGGTTGAATTGGGCCAACTTTAAAGGGTGTTTCTATAAAAATAAAATCCATTTTAGCAAAACTTTAAGTAAAATGAGATGCAAATTACCTCTAGAAACTTTTTTGTTCCAGGTTGAGCACAGTGATAAGCAATTATTGATGGAAATTGTCCGTGGAGCACTGCTTCAGCTCCTTTATTTGCTAAACTTGTCGAAAATACAAAAATCTGGCTCTGTTGCTGCATGTACTGTGAAAAAACAAAAAATTTCAATGAAATGATAATTCACACAGACACACACACACATACCTCTGCATTATTGCATTGTTTACTATTCGAATTGGCATTTTGGCCGTGTGACTGTTGTTGAGCTGCTCCTTGACCCGATTGATTTTGCATCTGACCAGGATTTGGTGTTCCATTGCCATTATTTGATTGTCCAAAATTATTTCCGCATTCAGAACCAGTTTCTGTATTACATTCTTCTTTTATCATTGCATTACTACCTGGATTTGTTGAATTTGGTGGAGTCATATCTTCTTGTTTGACTGAAATACCAGAGAATTTTCATGAAATTTACGAGGAATTGTGGCAAATATTTATTTAATATTGAGCGTCGAAAAAATATAAATACCTTCACTCTTAATTACAGAGTCCATTGTTTCTTTTTTATCCACGACTGGACCACTATTTGGTTCTGTTTTCACGGGAGTTGTCGATTTTCGGTCCTCTGTTTCCTTTTTAATATTTGTTGAGACATCTGGAACAGGGATAAGTGAAATATAATGTTAAAATTTTCCAAATTTTATTAAAAATTGAAATGAAAATTATATATTTACCTTGTTTATTAGCGTCAGGTATTTCTTCTTTAACACTAATATTGCTATCACTGCTGGACAGATTTTGTGTGTTATCCGATTTACGCGCTGAATTTTCCGATTTATCCGCGTTTTTATTTTTATCTCGCTTTTCTTTTTGCATTTTTCATTGAGTTTTCTTTATTCCAAACAAATAATTTGATGAGCTAAACACAACTAAGATGGTCGCGACTAAATTGATGTCATATTAGTCGGAGATACAAAACGATGGTGAATATGATTCACATGAAATTTTAATCCTTATTTGAGAAAATGTTTTTGTTTGAATTTTGAAATATACCGTTGAAATTATTTTTACATCAAATTCGTATAAAAAATCAAAATTTTACATTTAAATTTCATAAAAATTAAACAAAAATACCATTTTATTGTTTTTGTTTCCGATACATTTATAATTTACAATGTAAAAAAAGTTAACGGTTTTTTCTTAATTTTTAAAAAATCAAAACGTCAAAATTAAGTTTTTTTGACACAGCCTAATGTTTTTAATCGTATGCATTGAGTGAAATTCATAAAAATAAATAAAATTGTTTGTTTTAAGATAAAATTGGGAATTTAATCCGGAAAAATCATGGAATCACTTCTGGAATTGATGCGACGACATCACGAAGAACGGGAAAGACTCGTAAAAGTGATGACTGAAGAAAGTGTGACGAAAAAACAAACAGTGAGAGATCAAATTTATTCAGAACACCGCATCAAAGCATTATTGGATGTAAGTTTTCATGAAATACCTTTTAAATGTTGGTCCAAACTTATAATTTAATTAAATTACAGCAATATCAAGGTGCTACAAAAGCATTAAAAGACCTTTACGAGGATGAGAATGAGAGAAAAGCTGAAATTGCCGCATTATCTGGTCCAAATGAATTCAATGAGTTTTATTCGCGTTTAAAGCAAATCAAAGAATTCCATAAAAAGCATCCGAATGAAGTGAGTATTCCATTGTCTGTTGAATTTGAGGAGCTGCAAAAGGCGTTCCAGAATCCTGATGCAATGACGGCACTTGTCGATTTTACTGATGAAGAAGGTTATGGCAGATATTTGGATTTACATGAATGCTTCGATGCGTATATTAATATAAAGGGAATTGAAAAAGTAGATTATATTAAATATTTGGAGACATTTGATCATGTCTTTGATATACCCAAAGAGAGGAAAAACTCGGAATATCGTAAATATTTGGAAAAGCTCCTTGATTATTTACACAATTATGTTGTTCGTGTTAAGCCTCTCTTAAACATTGACCAGGAATTGGAAAATGTCAATGTTGATTTCGAGAAACAATGGGAATCGGGTACATTTTTAGGATGGCCCAAGGAAACTGAGAGTGCACTTGCAAATCAAGGTGCCCACTTAGATCTCTCAGCATTCTCGAGTTGGGAAGAATGTGCATCCCTTGGATTGGATCGTCTGAAATCCGCCTTGCAAGCACTCGGACTTAAATGTGGTGGAACATTGGAAGAACGAGCACAACGTTTATTCTCCACAAAAGGCATGAAAAATTTAGATCCAAGTTTGATGGCGAAAAAAGTCAAATCAAAGGATAATGCAAAGGAGCAAGCACGTCACAAGGAAATTGCTTCATTAGAATCCCATTTGTACAAATATGCTGAGTTGGTGTCTGAACAAAGAGCTGCAACAAAAGAAAATGTTCAACGTAAACAAGCACGAACGGAAGGTGAACGTGAGGATAGTGACGAGTCTGAAGCATCTGCTGAAGAAAGTGACGATGATACCGATGACGTTCCATACAATCCAAAAAATTTACCTCTTGGATGGGATGGCAAACCAATTCCGTATTGGTTGTACAAATTGCATGGTTTGAATATCAGTTACAATTGTGAAATTTGTGGAAATTATGTCTACAAAGGACCAAAAGCGTTCCAAAGACATTTCGCAGAATGGAGACATGCACATGGAATGAGATGCTTAGGAATTCCAAATACCGCACATTTTGCCAATGTGACACAGATCGAGGATGCAATTACATGTAAGTAGAAAATTAAATATCATTAAATTTTTTTTTCAAAGTGATTTCTTTTAATAGTATGGGAAAAAATCAAATTACAAAAACATGCTGAACGATGGGTGCCAGAACAAGAAGAAGAATATGAAGATTCTCTGGGAAATGTTGTGACAAAGAAAACTTATGAGGATTTGAAACGTCAAGGACTTTTGTAATTTTATTTCTAGACACTAGTTTTGTAAACAAAGAATTTTCAAATAAAAATTGAACAATAATCTTTGATTGCATGTTTACTTTTCAAAATAAATTTACTTTTAAAGCTTGAGTTATAAAGATAAGATTGACAAACATTTGATTAAATATAAAATGTATTGAATTGACTTAATCATTCACAATTCAGTATCAAGTCAGACTTCAAATATACAAAATGTCTCAAAATCCACCTACAGTATTCGATAAAGATGAAATCGAAAGAAAAATCAGTGCTCAGCAAGATTTAACTGATGTGGAAAAAGAAGCCGCTAAAGCAAAATTACTTGAAATGATTGATGTCCATACAAAAGCAACTGTCGATGTCGAAGAACGACGCGATGTCATCAAAAAAACATGGCAGTTATTGTGTGTTGGTTCAATTACAAGTGGAAATACTGAACATGCACTCGACTTATACTCAAAATTGGATGATGATGGAACACGTTTGAGAGAAATTATTAATAACGCATATCAACAATTGATCATTTTCACACCAATCGATGTCATTTTAAATTTTATCAAATCGTTATCTAAATCACATTTAAAGATAACAGGTGTTTACGCCCTTTTATCAGCAATGCGCGAAAAAGATCACTTAAATCATGTCAAAATGCTACGAATTCAAGAATTTGTCCAGAATGACATTATGCCAAGTTTATCAGAGGCTGACTTGAAAAGTAATAATTTGTATGAAAAACTACCGCAAAAAATAACGCATTATGTTGAGAATACACTCAAATCATGTATGACAAAAATTCATACAGGTGAGAGAGGTGATTTGATCGTTTTTGCAAGAGAATGTCCGGAAACATTTGAAAAGTGGTTACCAGAAATTTTAATGATAGCGTATGGAAGTGATTACATTGAAAAATTACTTGAATTTGTGTTTGTATTGCCAACGGATTCCCTCAAAATAATTGGTGCTAAGGAAGTTTTTGGTAAAATGAAAGAAAATTCAAATCTGAATGACGTTGATTTAGCATCACTTGAACATAAAATTAAAGATCTTAACGATTCATCGTTGGAGACATTGCTTGAAGAAGTGAGAGAGCTACATCATGAAAATCATGAAAGTGAAACAACAAAAATGTAATAATTTGTGAATTAGATTTTAAAACGAAAATAATGCAATTTTGTAACAAAATAAAAGAATTTCGTTATGAAATTTAGAAAAACCTTTCAGAACAGACCACAATGTAAAATTGATTGTAAACAAAATGTATAAAAATATAATATTGACGTTTTTGAACAAAGTTTCCAACGAACTTATAAAAGATTTTTTTTAGAATGATCCTAACAGTATGCAATGCATTCTGAAAAAAAATTATTATATCGCTGAGCACCTTCTGATCTCACTCCCTACCGTAATTTTGAATGCTTTCAGAACAGGATTCAATTTAGTTGGATTTTTATGGTTTTGGAGTTCCATCAATTCAAACAGGGTTTGAAGAGTGCATTATGTAGGCTTTGATTTTTTTCTTGAATAAGTATGTATTTTATAGATTTTTGATTTGCTGCGGTAAGTTGTTGTAGTCAGAGAGTCCTTTTTTGAGCAAGCTATTGAAGTGAAGGTTGGTGCGTGATTTTGGTAATATAAAATTTGTTCTATTTCTTGTGTGTTATGTGCGTGGTTGATCAAAAGTGTATAAATTGGTGTTGTGTTTAATATCCCCTATTTTTATTTTATGAATTAAGGCCATTCCATCGATTTTTTTAGCTCTCTCACTCGTGGTATTTTGTGGCGAGCAAGTAAGGTCTCTGTATTTGTACCTCTTTTGTACTCCTGCCAAAAGAGTGATCTTATGGCTTTGTTTTGCACGACTTGGATTCTGTCTAGGAGGTTTTCATTACTGTATCCCCATACAGACACAAGTTAGCTGATGTGTGAGTGTATGTATGAGTAGTAAAGGGATATTTTTGTATGGTGGGGTAGTGAATAGCGAGATCTTCTTAGCACGAATAAATATGGGTTTATTTTATTTCTGAGATGTTCTATGTGGCTTTTCCAGTTTAAATTTTCATCAAAAATTAGTCCAAGATATCGGATTTGTGAAACTTGCTCAATTTGAGTTCTGTCGATTTCAACATTTAATAAAATAATCTTCGTTTTTGATGGATTAAAGGTTAAGTAGTTATTATAAAGCCATTTATCTATATTTAAAAGATCTTCTTGGATAGCGTGCAAACATTTGAATGTGTCCATGCAGTTCAAGTGATAAACAGTCGTTTATGTATATGAGAAACAATAGACTTGAGAGTGAGCTCCCTTGTGGCACTCCATATCTTATACATTTACTCGTACTGCAGTGAGTTCTAGTTTGAATTTTCTGATCACGTGCGAATAAATAGTTTTGTATCAGTTCATTTGCTTTGTTTCGAATTCCATATGAGTTCAAAAGAATTTCGTGGTTTGTTGAATCGAAGGCTAACGACTTTTTAATCATGGAAATTGCTTGTAGAGTAGCACTTGTAGTGCTTGTTTCATTTTGCGGCCTCATTTTGATCCAGAACTTCAGAATCTGAGTAGAGTCCAGCGTTTTCATTATAAGTCACTGCTTCTACAGCCGGCATCACGCGCCTGAGTTTAAAAATTTATTAAGAAAAGGTCACGACAATTTTAGCGACTGAAGAAAAACTTTAAGCTCATTATCATAATCATCAAGACATTTTGAGAGAAATCCACTAAAGCCTAATACGATCATATTTTTATGTTTAAGGACGATATATCGGTTATTACAATTTAAAAAAACATTTAGAAGTAAAATTCGTTAGTAAGGTCGTTGATAACATACAAAAGAAAATCTGTAAATAAATTACAATTTATAAAAATAAAAATTATCTGTAAATTTTGATTCTACCACATGTTGCAATAGAATAACAATTCATCCATTTACCATTATTTGGGGTCATTTTGCGTCGTGAAATGAATTTTGGCAAATGTACAAAAATCTTAATTTTCAATAAAAAATTTGAATAATAAATTTAGTTTATTTCATTTTATTGAAATGAACAAGGCAGTTTTTTGTGTGAAAGTAATAATTCTAAAAATAAAAACTTGAATGTTCGAAATGACCCCAAAAAACGGTAGTTAATTACTCTCACTATTACTTTAATTTCCTAATGAATAATGAAAATCAGAGATAATTTTCATCATAACATACGACGATTATCGCGAGAAAATTTTAAGCGTACTGAGATTGAGCAGTAAATTAAATATATTTTTATATTCAAAGTCTATTTTAAATGGAAAAGAATGATTTTTTGAATGAATTTACAGTGCATTAAAAGAGATTTTCTTGGAAAATTCGAAATTTTTTGATGTCACTTCCAAATTTTTTATTTTCATGATTAATTTTATTTTAATAGGATATTCATTTTAAAATGAATTTCCTTTCACTCTGTCGCAAAACTACCAAGATTTAATTCAGATTTTCTTCATTCTCCCAAAAAAAACAATTCATTCAACAATTGTGCGCTTCTCATTTTCAATCAAGACAAAAAGAATTCACTCGGGAAAACTGATACTTGAGTAAAATTTTTTTTCATGCACACACATTAAATCTCAATTCAAATCTCACTCAACTTTCATTACGAAAAGTCAAGTCGGTATATTCGGTTCAAAATATTTGTGATTGTGTGTCGATGTGACGGTTAAAAGAAAATTTAAGAAGAAAATAGAATTAAATTCTGATACAAAGTAAGAAATTTTGCACAATCTCATATGAAATTTAAATGAAAATCATTTTAATAAGAAAAAAATAATAAAAAGAGTCAAAATTATTTAAAATTTAAATTAAATTTATGTTATACATGATTAAAAAGTGAACAAGTGTCTTTATTTTTATGACAGAAATTTTCATATTAATATGACAAATTATTTTTTCATGAAAATCTGTGTTGCATTAAATTAGAAAAAAAAATATGAAAAAATATGAAAAACAAGCTGAAAATTATTATTTAAATGCATTTTACATGAATATTATATAAAAAAAAAAATCATAATCCAACAAAATACACAGAATGTGAACTGAATTCAAAAAAGATTGAATTGGATTTAGGTCGGTCAATTTAGATGTTTTTTTTTTTACATACTGTGTCAGTTGATGCCTTTCTAACAAAATTTAATTTCATTTTTTTTTTGTCTTTCTAATTTTAATTTTAAAATTTTATTTTTGCAATTAAAAATAAAACATTAATTGAACACAGACTCTCATTTATTTATGTATTGCATCAACTTGACAAATTACAGCGACGAATGTTAGTTAGGAAAATGTTTTTTGAAATTGGAAGTACACAAGAAAAAAAAGTCAAGTGACAAGTTATGTTAAAGTACAAGTATGTTAAAAGAAATTAGCACCCAATAGTGTTGCAAAATTAATCAAATTCAAGTACAATGTGAGATGAAATCAAAAATAATTAATCAGTGTTTTCGAATTTCACACTACAAGACACAATATTTCAATAAATGAGTGAGAGCGACATCCAACGCAAACAAATTTAGCTGCATTAAATTAAATAATAATGTTAATAAATAAATTAAAAAAAAAAATTGAGCAATCAAATTTCTAATTTGACATATATACGAGTCGTGCATATATTTAGTGAAATTATTACTATTATTTTTTTTTTCATAAGAAAATGTGACTTGAGAATAAAACCGGTTGTTGACTTTTCTTCATCTAAAATGCGACCTATTAAAAAAAATTATTTGATATTTTCATGTCTGTCACAGTGCCAAAAAAAAACAAAAAAAAAATATGTCTTCTTATTATGACACAAATGAAATTGTTGTTGTTTTGTAAATAAATATGTAGATAAAAAAAAATTTCTCTATGAAAGTAATAATGATGATGATGATGGGGCGCGATAAATGTTACAGTGCAAAGAAAGCTTGTAGGAAAATTATTTAACAAGAAAAGAAAATTCATATGTATAATTATAAGACATATTGACGGTTGACGTGCTGTTATGATAAAATTAAAACAATAATAAAAAAGAATGAATTCTTTGCTAAATGTTTCGGTTGTTAGTGGTTGTGAAAATAAAAATGCTAGAAATTTTTAAAATGACAGAAAAAATTGGCTGTTGCATGTGTTGGGTAATTAATTGAGTCTGTATTGTCGAATTGAAAATCTCGCAACTATGATTTAGAGATTTTAGTGCCTTTTAAGTTATTGTGATGAGAAAAGACGTGTAGGATTTGGAAACAAACACCACAGGAGTAAGACCCCTGGGGTCTTATTTTTGACCAATTTTGTAAAATTTATCAGTTAATGAACAATTTTCAATGAAACAGCATGTGGAGCAACTTAGAAATGCTTGAGAATCTTCAGTTTTGTCCTTGGTTACTCGACAGCTGAATAATGCTCTCCAGTTTGGCTAAATAGCTACCATTCAAAATTAATTGATACGGAATTGAACACAACAATACGCTTGATTTCTGGTACAGCAGCTTAAACTCCATCTGACTGGTTACCTGCTAAATCAAACATTCATGTAGATTTGAGAAGGAAATAAGCCTCAAAAGATTATTGAATTGAGCTCTGAATTCACCACAATATCCAAGCAATTTCCAGGCAATTATTTAAAAGTACTTCAGCAAATGGATCTAGCAGATAGAATTTTTATGTTTATGGCATGATAGGCGTGCAATGCTAAGAAAGGACAAATTTAATATGAATTTGGTGGACGTAAAACGATGGCGCAAAAAATTCACCTGAACTCATTCGCGTCAACACGTATTATACGTATTTTATTTTGGCTCTCCTGTAAAATTTTTATATGAAACCTAAAATTTTCATCGAAGAGAAAAGTATTCACTTTTGCTTAAAGAACAAATCGTAGAAGAACTTTTTGTTCAAAACTCAATATTTCTAGGAGCGGCGTCGAATGAGTTAACCCTCTCTTTCCCAGGAATAATCCAGCTGGAATTTTTGATTAAATTTTTGTTTTTTAGTAGATTGCGTCCCCAAAATGAATGATCAATCGAAAAAAATTGGTTGGTAGAACAAAAAATGGTCAGGAAGAGCTAGTAAAAATTCGTATAACTCCTATAGAATTTCGCACAGAAATTTCACTATAAAATCTGCTATAAAAAAATTTGATATTTCTCACAAAATATATTTGACTCCGTAAGAATTTTTTTAAACTTGTACAGAAAAAATGCCAGAAACCCTTCAAAAAATCTGTTTGTTCAAGAAAAAATTGTCAGAAAATGGAATATATACATTAAAACCGTATTTAAAGTCAATATTCCACCCATGGGACACTGGGAAAAAATCAACTTTAACACCCCTTTTTATTAATATATCTGTATAAATAGTGTAAGGGTTGGCCCTTAATTATATTATTGCGTGATGGGAACTGTCACTTTACTCGATCTCTTATTTCGAAGGACGTTGAACCAACAAGTCGCAACCAGCAACAAAGCGACCAGTGCATTAAATTAAAATATTTAACCTTTAAAAAGCCAGCTGAATGTTTATACGTTGTTGGTCGGATGGATACAAAATTGCCACCATATGATTTTAATGCATTTTTATGGTATTATCATAATAATTATCCTTTATTTATCAAATGACTTTTAAAAACAAATTTTTTCTTATTTACAAACAAGTCTTTACAATGTTTAAAGATTATTTAACATAATTTTTTAGTGCATTTCATGAGAAAAAATGCACTTTTTTGACGTTTTATCTGTCGTTACTATGACACTCTGATCAATTCACTACCAAAGAATTGTCCATCGGAGCGAGCTTAGGTTAGAGGAGCTCATGAGGGTTTGTTTAAACTCAGAAGTTTTGAAATTGAACTCAGGATTTGAGCTGCAGAGCTTGAAAACTATCAAAAAACTATCAAAGGTTTTGGGGCTGGGCTCCCAAACCTTAAGATTCTAAAAATGATTCAATAATCGGTAAAATAAATATATAAGCGGAAACAAGAATATTTAAAAAATAAAAATCTATAAGGGACTACTAAACTGTTAAGTTAAGAATCATTCAGAACAACCTTTAATGGTTCGAAGACGATTTATTAAAAATACCGTACTTTTAAAGTGAAAAGATTTTTAAAACTGTTTTCTTTTTGTGAAATTTTACAGTACTATAGGTAATAAATATCTGAGAGAAGTTCCAATAACACTCGAGCAACATCATCGTGACATTATAGAGCTCAACGGAAGATATAAATTGAAATTTATTTAAGCTTTTATTTAGTTGGAAAAAATAGTGTAAGTATGTCTATTCAGTATGTTCAAAATAAAGACTCCCTTGACTCCATTAATTCCGATAATAATTCGGAAGAAAGTCAGACATTTTTCTGAGATTCTTTAAAAATCGAAACAGAATACGTCTCTCAAGAAAACATAGGGAACAAGAACTCTTACGTTTACTTTAAAGGACGAAACCGTTTGGAAAAACAAACCGTTCAAAAGGTCTTAAACACAAAGATGCAATATTGTACGTCAAAAGCCTGGTTCAGTGAGATCACCATCAAATTTCGGTGTTTTGATTATAATTTAAGTATTGAAAAGTTCTATGAAAAAAATCTTGACTAAAATATTCATTCATTATATTTAAATAATTAATATTTGTAACCTTTTATATAGTTAAAAAGTATATGTTTACTACTTAAATTGTATTAGGCAACTTTGTACCCATCCGACCAACAACGTACATACTTTATATTTTCACAAATTACACATTGATAATTCAATTTTTTTTATGGAAAACAAGTGTTTTGTGAAGCTTAAACAATATTTAGAGATGTCAAGGAGTATCAGACCCACAGCTTTGATAGAAGTTTGAAAAAAATTAAGTCGAAAGTCCAAGTGCCTACATTTGTAGGCATCTGGCTTGTTAAAGGTTAAATAAAGTTTTGAGAGTCAAGAACCTGCGTGTTTTTATTCCAAACTCTCACAATAGACTCTAGGTTTTTTCATGTCAATGAGGTCGACTCAGTCTTTAAAAATGAGACTCAGAGCAAAAAAATCAAGATTGTGATATGTGCCATAGCATTTCTTTCACATAATCGCTTTAGAAATACAGCAACTATAAAAATACACGCATTTTTCATCTCAGAAAAAAGTCCATATCCCATAAAAAATTTCCAGAACATCGTTTGCCCCAAAAAACTATAAAAAATAAAAACCATGATTCATAAAAAACAAGGCGTCTCCACCATATTTTAATTGTCATAATTTTATTGTTTTTTTTATTATTATTTGAGTTTATTTCTAAAATATGTCACACAATGAAAGGTATATTGACTCACACACATTTAAAATGCTTCCATCATCACCAATAAAATTCAACCTAAATTTGTTTATACCTCAAAAAAATTTTACATTACAAAAATAATGAAAAGACCACACGACTGTAAAAAAAAAACATAATAATATAGACTGGATGAGAAAAAAAATACTAAATAAAAAAAATATATAAACAAAAATGTGAGTGACCTGGTGTCGTCATTTCTTCAGAATTAATGTAGGAAAATTTAATCCGATTTTCTAGGAGATTTAAATTCTTAATCAAAATTCAAGAAATTCAATAATACAAGCCAATATTATCAAAAAAAATCTTGTATTTATTGAAAAAATTGCCTCAATCATGTTTTCCTACAATATTTTTTGCACATCCGGAAGACATTTGTAACATAAACATATTTCAATCCAAAAAAATGAATTCATATAAGAAAATTTCCCAGTTTTCTTTCTTTTCATTTTGACATATAATTATTATGACCTCTAGATGAAGAAAATAAAAATCCATAAAACATACGGACATCAATATTTTTTACGACTTAAACCCATTAAACGATTAGTTTTTTTCCGTAATTTATTATTTTTGTTATAAAAATGAACAAAAACTATATATTTTATACGAACGAGTATGTTTGAATAGTGAAAAGCAAAATCAAATCATTGAAAGAAAAAGAAAAATAATATAAATAAACAAAAAGTCATTCAAATAATTTAACTGGTCAATTCGGTTCATATTGTGGATGCGTGTATGAATGAAAAAATACAAGAAATATAAAAAAAAATAATAATTTAAATGAATTTCTGGCCTCACTTCAATATATATTCTTTTTAATTCTTTAAATAAAATGTTCGATTGATGTTTTGACGCTATGAATGATGTATTTTTTCTGTGTAATTTTTTGTTAAAGAAAATTGGGCATCTGTTATTTTTTTCATCAAAATAATGTTCGCTGTAAATCAAATCAATGATGAGCAGTCAACAAATTTATCATGACAAATTTTCATTTTAAAATTCAAGGATTTTTAAGTGAAATCATAAAATGTTTTAATTTCCATGACCTTTACGAAATTTCTAATTGAACGTTTTATTGTATACACTTGTAATTTAAGTTGAAGTGTGCTATTGCACTTTTATTATTGAAATTTAAATTTTATCGATAACAAAATTTCACTTCGATTAAACAAATATACAGCAATTTACATTGAAAATGCATTTTATTGCGGTTTCTAAATCATTTTCATTGTATTTTGATTAGAAAGTACACAAAAATAAATAGAATTGAGTTTTACCAGTCGCAAATTAGTAACAAAATAAAAGTTTTCTTTATATTTTTTTGTTTATCATAGCATTTAAAACTCAAAACAATCATAAAATGTGTAAAAAAGGTTCAATTTACACATTTGGTAAAAGTATATTTTGTTTATTTATTGTATAATTTGAAAGTTTATTATCATAACATTATCTTTACACACTTGTTTTATTTGCCATCACACACACATAAACATAAAATCTAATTGTTATAATTTAATATCGAAATAAACATGAAATTGATGAAAAATTTTGAATGTTTGATATCCATTTAACTTTTTCAAACTTTTATCTTCAACAAAATATTCATAGATATTAGTTTATTATTAAAAAAAAACTACGATAAAGAAAATAATTTGCAGCTTGTTCTTCATCGAAATTGAATGAATTGTTTACATACAGTTTTTCTAAAATAATATTATATATTTTCAGGTCAAATTAAAAAAAAAAATAATAGTTATTATTATGTTATAAGTATTCTAATATGTTTTAAAAAGCAAACACAAAAAGTCTTGGTTTGCATGTTTAAAATAAATAAATAAATTTATTATAATTTAATATATTGTTATGTTTCAAAAATCTTCATAGGAAAATTAAAATCGTAACGAAAAAATTAAGGGTGAAAAAGAAGATATTATAATAATAATAATAATAAAATAAATTTGAAAGTTGGTGGTGTGAAAAAATTATTTAATAAATAAAAAAATATGGAATCACCTGGGCCACTTCCACAAATGGAAAGTTTCTCCAATTTAATTGTTGAGGTAAGTTAAATTTTAAATATTTTATTATGAAGTAATTTTTAAAAGTGAGGGTGATAAATTTCAAATGAAAATTTCAAGGTTATTAAATTTACGTAGGGTCGAGTTACCAGCTAGCGTTACCTTAAAAACATTTTGTTCATTCATTTCGTTATGTTGAATAACGCGTTGCCTATATAAATTTAAAACTTCTGTACATTAAAAATAAAGCCTAATTTTGTTAGAGAACTAATTTTAGTCGTTAAATAGTCAAGAAACTTTTGTATTTCAGTCAAAATTACTTAACCCTCTCTTTCACAGTGTCCCACTGGTATTTTCCACATTCTGACAATTTTTTCTTGAACTGACAAATTTTTTGAAGGATTTCTTTGATATTTTCGGTACTAGTTTTAAAAAAAATTAGAACATCTAACCACTGGGCGGTTTAGAAAAGTGCATTTCGATGGGACTTCTTCATTGAATATAATTAATTTTGAAAATAACCGACATTTAGAAAATAACCGCCATTTTGGAAAAAAACGCCATATTGAAAAAAAATTCGCCATTTTCAAATTTTATAAAAAAAATCCCCCATTTTAAAATAAATAAAAAATCGAAAATTTTAGGCTTTTTTTCTTGAGCCTAATCTCAGAGCCAATTCATATTAGTAAACTTCTCCATCGAACAAAACAAGTTATAAATTTTTTGAAATTTTTAACTGTTTTTAACGGTTTTTCAGGCTCTGGAGCTTAATCCCTAAGCCCAATCTCAAAACTAATGAGTTATAAATTATCCTTAAGAGTTCCTCTGTCTTATAACAAAACCCGACCTCGCTCCGATGGACCATTCCGAAGTTATGAATAGCTATCAGTGTCAGAGTGACGAAGTGACGGCGGGCAAACCGTTTGTACTAGTGCACTTTTTATTACGAAATGCACTAAAAACTTATGGGGTCAAAGATATTTTGTCAGAAAAACCAAATTTTTTATAGCAATTTTTATAGTGAAATTTCTGTACGTAATTCTATAGGATTTATACGTATTTTTGTTAGCTACTCCTGAAAATTTTTTACTCTAACAACTAAGTTTTTGTGTCAAAACCTACTAGAAATTACAAAATTTAATCAAAAATTCGAACTGGATCTATTCCTGTGAAAGAGAAGGTTAAAATACACGGTAGGAGTTACGAGCGGTAGGCAGTTCCTTGACCCTACGTGAAATTACATTGGGGACGGATAACATTCACAAAGAGAGGAATTTTACAGGATGAATAAGAAGAGAATTAAGATCCCATTATTGATTTTAACCCATTAAGCGCCGCTGGTCGATGTTTCGACCAGTGACTGTTGAATTGATTTTCTCCTAGAAGTTCTGAATATATATTTTTTTTTTCAAAATTTCAAGATTATTAGATATGTGTAAGAGATGTCGGGTCAGTTATTTTGATTTTTTCGGTTAAAATAAGAAAAACAAGAGTTCTTTACGTCTTTCTGTGATGTTATACGACACTTTGAACCGGCTCTTCCGTAAAATTTTTGAATGAATCTCAAAATTTTCATCGAAAAGAAAAGTGATCACTTTTATGCAAAGAACAAATCCTAGAAGAAAGTTTTGCTCTAAACTCTATGTTTCTAGGAGAGGCGGCTAATGGGTTAAAGAGCAAAACCTGTAAGTTTTTAAAATTAACCCCCTGCAACTTGTTCTCTTTTAAACACTTTTCCTCACATTCTCTTAAGACATTTTTCTCTCTTTTTCAAGACAATATTTCACTTTGAGTAAACTTTTTCAACAATTACTCTCTGATTTTTTTATTTTATTTAAAAACTATTTCTCTTTACCCAATTGCCCCTTTATTTGAATTGAAAGGATTAATTAATTATGCTAATAAGCTTTCAGAGCAATTAAGACAAATAAATTTGTCATTTAAAACCTCATAGTCCACCTCAGCCACTTTAGTCTTTTGGACTTTTTGTGGATCTAACACATAAATATTATAATAATTATAATTATGAATAATCTTTGAGAATTCTTAAAAACATTATTGCTTGTTTTTCACTTTTGAGTGCGCGAAGATCAAATTTCCCTGAAAAAAAACAATGATCAATATTTTGACAAAAAAAATCAAACAATAAATCGTTGAATTATTATTTTTTTTTTTTATTTCACACATGTTATAGTTTAAAAAATAAAAATAATACGGGAACTTGACTTGAGAACGTTTTAAAAAGTTGTTTCTAATTATAAAACTAACGAATGAGTGCGTGTATGCCATTAATATGAACTGAATATATAAACGCGGAAAATCTAAATGAAAATTAAACATTTTAACAGTGTAGATTGAGAAACTCATCGTTTTTTGTATGGAAATCACATGTGTGATACAAATGAGATGTTGCAAAGAACATTTTTTTTGTTAATTTTCGTTATAAATCTCAGGGCAAAAAGTCGTTTTCGTTAAATTATTATTGCTAAACTAATTCGCGCAGTTTAATTTTGTGTTTATTAGAGTGCAGAACATTATCACATATATTTTTTTTTTTACTTTTAATTAATTTTAATCTCTTCTCAAATTTTTATTAAAAATTGCCTGATTCCTTGGATTGTTTTCAAAAAATAATTTATTTTAATATTAAAATTTAACCAAGACATTAAAAATAAGTAAAAAAAAATGTATTCTCTTAAGAAAAGTTTTTCATCACGACAAACACAAAGTTTTGAGAGTTATAGCAGTAGTTCATATTCCCAAAAATATGAAAGCTCAAGTAAAAATATTCAAAAGTCAAATAGTATGGTGTTAGATAAGAGAGGTTTTAAGCCATCAGATCGTCATGATCCGAGAGCACGAGAATATTTGACGAGCTTAAGCAAGAAATTGTGGCATTCGGTGAGGAAACTTTTTTTTTTTGAAAAGATAAAATCTCAACAAAAAATCTCTTGTTGTTGTCTCGTTTTTTCATTGAATGACATGAAATTTATTATTATTATTATTGTTCTTCAATATGTAAATTTAAAAATATATCACTCTGTCTTATTTTTAGCTGCCATTTTTTGTGTTGATGTTCTAGTTGTAAATTTATTGAATCGTAAAAATATGAATTTAATAAAATTTACATTGTTCAAAAGACGTCAATGAAGAAAATTTAACAATTTCATGTATGACGTCATATTTACAAATAAAAAGTTAATAAATCATTGCATCAATCAGACGGAGACCAACAAAGAACTTGTTGCTTATAGTTAAGACGTGATTTTTCTTTGGGGATAAAAATAAACTACAAAATGATATTTAACGCCACCTGCTAAAGTAGTGAAAATTCATGTTATTTTTAATAATATTATTTTTTTTTTCTTCTCTTGTAGGATGAAAACAGAAAACAAAAAATTGACTTACAAAAACTGTTTACGCCTTCCACTGATTTTGAAGAGATTAAACCGGGCAAAAATCGTGAGTCATGTCAAATTTACTTTTCTTTGTTATATTCTTTAAAAAAAAATATATTTTTAAGGTAAATTATATGCCTCATCTGCCTTCTGGGCTCCGGGAGTGCATCCCACAGTTGAAGATCAAGTTGAGCTTGCACGGCGAATATCACACTCACTTAGTGACATCAGTAATCAACGGTCAAAAGGTCAATCAATGTACATAAATCGCAAAAAACGGTCTGTCAAATGGGTACATGAAGCCGATGGTGAGGATGGTAATCCTGAGCAAACGAGTTATTCATACACTGATACCAGTAATCGGGTAAATGACCATGAAGAGAGATCCGAGCAAACTGAAATCACAAGTAATGTCCCTAAGAAAGTACCATTAAAGTTGGTTATGAATCCTCAGGGACACATTCAGGATTTTTCATCACTACAAAAATCTGATACTTTACCAATTTTATCACCGGAACCGATTATCAGTGCACTCAAGGTTTCTAAAGAAAAGGGTAAATTACATTTTATTTAAACTGTTAATGTTCAAAATGAAATTCAATTTTTTTTTTCAAATGAAAGGAGCCGAATTATTTGCAAAACGACGCAAGAAAGCCGATAAATGGATTATTGATGAGTTGAATTCTGAAAAATCAAAACCTCAATTTAATAATTCAAGTGTGTCAAAATCCACAACCACAACAACAACATCATCATCATCGACTACCGTTCAGGAATCGTACAGTAGCAGCACGAAGAAAATTGATGAAGCCATTGAGACAATTTCACAATCGTTTAATGATATGGCACCTATAAGCAATACTCCTGTAGCTGAGCCAGAGAGGAAACAAGAAACCCCTTCAACATACATAGCAACGAGCTTAGTAAGAATTTATTTGTTGTCATTGAAATTTAACATTTTCTATATTAAATTGAAACAGGTGTCTCAATCCCCAACAATTATCCCATATCCCAGATATCAGGGTTTGGCATATCGTCCTTCAATTGCTCAAGGATGGAATGCACCACCGATTAAACTTTCGATTGGTAAGATTTCACTTAAGATGGCTGTAAAAAACATTAAATTAATATCGATTTTGCTTGACTCGCATTTAACTTTTTGCTTTTTATTTTATTGTAAATTTTCTAATCTTAAAAAAAAAATATTGGTGATATAAAATAATGAATTGAAGATCTAGAGACACCTTATGAAGATGATGAGCCAATTCGTTTATTCAAAAGGAAGATGAGTAAAGATGAGAATAAGGAAAATGAAGTTCCCGAAATCGATGCAAGTCTAAAAGATGAATTGCTCAAAGATGAAAAAGAAATTATGGAAATTTACGAGGATCTTGATAGACATTTGAAGTTAATCGAAGATGATAATACGAAAAAACCTGAAGTTACATCTACCTCAATCGAAACTGATGGAAATAGAAATGAAACTGAGTCTGTTGCTGTGAGTGAAACCGTGAATGATACACCAAAACCACCAGAAATACCGGTGTTCAAGCCAGTTAATGTGATTAAAATTCTGAATGAACCTCCACCACCATTGCCCGAGTTGCAATTCACAATGGATGAAGACGAGGATTTCGAGGGTGGTTCAGGAGAGTCAAAGGAGGGAACTGCCGAAGGTGACGAGGAATATGCGAAAATTTCTGTTAAAGATTTGATAAATACATTTGAAAATGTGCAGAGCACTCAAAAAGTGCACGTTCGTGAAATTGATAAAGTTCTCATTAGGGAGCCGAGTAGTGAGACCGAAGCATCTGAAGGCAAGCAGAGATGACCCTTTTGAATAGATATAGAACACTGTTTCCAATTCATGTCTTTTTGATGTTATTTCTTTTAAATGTCATTGAATGTATTACTAGGCAATTGCTTTCGCAACAAATTTTGTATCTAACACATTTTTTTTTTGTATTTTGTAATATGTTAAAAACTCTCTTTAATATGAGATGTAGTAAAGTTAAGAGATCATGACTTTATCGCAAGGCAAAGCTTTGGAAATCAAATTTTGGGTCATCTTCATTTCATCAATTGAGCAAAATGGATCAAAAAATGTCGTCAATGAATCTCACATGAAAGTGATTCACTTTTTTTTAATTTTTTTTTGTTTTCTTATCATTTTGAGTGACTTTTCTTATTCAAAATTTAAATTTGATGTCTAATACTTCCCTTCACGTATTCAATTTTCAACAGTTCCTAAGTATTTGCAACTCTTTACCGGACAACAACCAAAACCAGAAGTCGAACCATCAAAAGTTTTACCAGCACAACCGAAATCAGTTGAAGAGGAAAAAGTAGAAGCTCCTAAACCGGTTCCTCAACCACAATTTGAGCCTGTTAAACCAGTTACACAACAAAAACAAGAACAAATTCAAGCTCCACTGTCTCAAAATTCAAATCAATCACCCTACGAAGAGCTCAATATTGTAAATAAATTAATCGAAAAACACGAGTCTCGGATTAAAGAGAACCAATGTGACGTCATAAATGTGCCAAGTAAAACAATGTCTTATGAACGTAGTAATGTAGTGTTTAATAATAATCATGTTCAAGGTTCGAGTATGTTTTTCTATTTAATGTTTAACACAAAAACGATCATAACATGAAAGACACACACATACACAATACAATGCTAAATGTACACAAATTATCAATATTTTTACATGTAACTAAAACATTTTCTTTTAAAATTAAACAGGTAACGGTTATCTCGAGCCAGTTCCAGAACCAACACCAGCTCCAGAGCCACCAAAGCCATATGAGCTGACAATCCCGGTGAAACGTGATGCTTTGAGTAACATCTCACCTCTACCATTTATTCAGAACCCGGAACCACTTCCAACTGGAATTTCCGTGAAAATGCCAGAACCTGAGCCACCAAAAAAACCCGATTACTCATATGAGGCCTTCTTACATAATTCACCACCGGAACAATACAATATACCACCACCACCAAAAGCCCTGGAATTATCAAATCTAATGAGTTACAACACGGCACCAAGAGGCTGGGGCGCGGCAAAGGACTACTACAGACCCGTACATGTTGGACAAAAATACGATAATATGATTTATTCTGACTTTTAATCATTTAATTTAATTTTTATCAGAGCCAAAGAAAATTTTGTGACATTAAAATTAATAAATTTATCGTTACTATTGTTATCAACATAATATGATCACTATTTTTATATACACAATAAAAAAAACCTTAACCAGGAAATCGAAATATTATTAAAGAAAAAAGAAGAAAATATGTAAATTAATAATTTTATCAACGAAAATCAAAATGTGTTGTTATATTTATTATTATTATTATTGTTATTGTTAAGGCTTATGCAAAAATATATTATTATTATATTTATAACCAATTTCGTATACTATCGCGGAAGGGTATTTCTTATATTTTTTAACTTTTATGTTTTTTTTTTAATTTCCCAGTCACAAATCCTCTTTCAATTTACACTTCAATCTTTTTATTACTAACGATTATTTTTAAATTTAAAAAAGAAATATTGAAAACATGTTGAAAAGTCATAAACCAAAAGGAGTGTTTTTAACATAATAAAATTACACGAGTAATTACACCTCTAAATTGATGTTATTTTAATAAAAAAAAATCATTCTATTGAATATAAAGCTTGTGTTTTACTGGTTAAATTAGTACTTCTTGATAAGAGACGAGGAAAAACGTGTAAAACTTTATCATAACACAAAATTTGGTTTTTCAATACAATATTTTCATTCAAGCTTATTGTACAAGTATGACAAAGGCAGAAAAACAAGCGATACTGTGGTCAACCTACATATAACACGCGGTCATAATTTTTTTTTTTGCAGTTGAAACCTTCGAACAAACAAGTAACAGTGCTTGGCAATTTACCCCATGTACTTCCAAAACCACTAAATCAAAATTTATTACCTTATCAAAATTTCCGGACCCAACAGATGGTGCTGGTGGTCATTTTGTGATTTTTTTCGGTTTTAAGACTTTCCTGAAAAATTTTCCAAGGAAAAGTCGTTGATGACTTAACAGACAGTTAGAAGGCAAAAAATACTGCCCTTCATGTCGGGGTTTTCCATTTAAACCTACCAGATGGCGCTGGTGGCCATTTTTGTGATTTTTTGTCGGTTTTAAGACTTTCCTTAAAAATTTAACAAGGGCAAAGCCGTTATTCAGTAAACAGACAGTTAGAGAGCTAAAAAATACAGCTATTCATAACAGGGCTTTGCATTTAGACCCACCAGATGGCGCTGGTCGGTTTTAAGACTTTCCTGAATTTTTTTTAGAGTCGTTCAAGATCTTATATATCGATAAAGAATTCAAAAATACGCATTTTTACCTGAATTGTATATGCTAGATTTCACTTAGAAACGGAATTGGGATTTACGCGCGCTTTATGCATGGTATAACTCCTTATAATTTACGTATGTGTATAGAAAGCGGAAAAATTATAACGCGCTCTGTACGTAAATTATAAGGAATTATACCTTGCATAAAGTAGTAGTTAGACGGTCAAAAATCTTTGATGATGCTTAAAGGGTGTTAAGGAGGGTTTAAGAGCCTGTAAAACATTTCAACGAGTCTTTCAAAGTTGTTGATAACTTTAAACATGCACTTTTTAATGGATTTTATTAATTTTATGAGTAAAATCGGTCAATACTGAAAATGCTCTAGAACGCAAAAGCGGAAGTTTGCGGAAAAGGTTTTTGCATTTTTGAATTCTCATATCCTATACTTTCGAGCCATACAAAGTAGAAACAGGCGCCTTCAAGCGCTAATAATTATGACCGCGGGTAAACCATAGTGGCACTGGCTGGATCGAGAACCAAATAGCTGAAAATATTTTTTCTACTTTAACCTTACTCTTAAACTCCAATTAAAAACAATAAGTTGTTAAATATTTTTTTAAGTTATTTATTTTTGTTTTTCATTCATAATAACTAAAACATTCATTAAAAGGTCCAACTATATGTTTTATTTTAATAATTATTATTATTAATGCTATCTCTACTGATTTTCGTCACTTTATTTAATGTCCTATTATTTATTTTAGTTCTTCTTTTGATTTTCTTAATAATTTATGTGAATAAAATTTCTTATTTTAAACTAAATTATTTGTTTTTCGTTCCTTCCAATTCGATCAGTAATTAAATTGTTAAAAAAATTAAAAAAAAGATTAATTTAGAAAATTCTATTTTTCTTCAACCTTTCAATTATTTTTCAATTTTTCATTTTCTCAATCTTTAAAAAATGATTTTTTTTTATTTATTTTCAATATATTTCACAGCTTTGGACTTCAATATAAAATAATTTTTAATTAAATTAATATTATTTATTATCATTATCATTAGTTGTAAGAAGACATTTCATATTAATACTTATTATTTTTCTTTCCTTTAATGGTAAGTACTCTTGATACATATCCTATTGAATTTATTTTAATACTTTTTTCATTTTTATTATTAGTAAGTTTCAATATATTTTAAGTAACAAATAGTATTTAACTTATTTTTTTTTGGTGTATATGTACTTTTAAAAACTTCATTCACCGTGTCTGGTTTCTCACTGATTCATTTTTTATTTATACATTGATATATAATTTTAATGTGATTGTGATGAAAGGGAAACAAGCAATGGAGGAAAATACAAGGAACACACGTTTATATATGGCTTTTTCTTCTAGTATTTTTTTTTGCTTAATTTCAATTTTGAGTCGATAAATCCACTGCAGGATCACCATCTTGTTCTCGTTCATCACTATCATAATGATCGTGATTCGCTTCCTGTTTTATAACATGATTACTATTCATTTCTGTCATATCGACATCATTGTTAGTGGAATTGTGATTATGTAATGATTGTTGATGGAAATTCTGATGATGATTCTTACTTGAGTTGTTGTGAGATGAAGCTCGTGAAAATTTTCTGAAATATTTTTTTTTGATTTTAATTTATTTCACTTAATACTGTTTTTTACACTAACCTTTGACTATGATGTGAATTGGATCTTGGTGAGGAATTCTGTGATTCACACTCATACCTGTCTCTATGGAAATTCATGCCATAAGGAATATTTTCATCTAATACATTTGACGGACATGACCAGAAATTCTTTAATTTAAAATAAAAGAAAAATTATCAAAATTCAAATTTCATTTGTAAAAATTGTAAAACAAACCTGAAAATTCATTGGCAAACTATCAGGATACATATTTGCCATTGGATTAGTACCAGGTGGTGGATTTCTGTAAAATTTATTATCATTAATTGTTTAGAACAAACATTAAAAAAAGAAAATGTAATAAAACTTAGATAAAAATTTAATATAAAATTGAAAAACATTGAAAATGTATTAAAAAATTGAATTGAAGTTATTAATATTAAAAATTTATTAATGAAAAATGAATTGAAGTAAAAAAGTAGTTTAAAAAGTATTAAAAAATTTAAGAAAAAGTTTAAAAATTTTTAAATTTAGGAAAAAGTATTAAAAGGCATGCATAAAATTTGAAAAAGAGAATTAAAAAAGAATAGTGGCGCCATCTATTTACAACGAGTTAATAAAGAGTGTGAAGTTTTTCTTGTTATTATTCTAATTAAAGATTGTATTGTGAATGAAATTGAAATGTTCATGAATATTTACATATGCCTCAGAAAAAATGAAGAAAATGTAAAACATATTTATCTCAGTCGTAAAGCGATGTCGCTGTTTCAAAATTTATAATAAAAATGTAAAAAGGAAAAAATATTAAAATTCCCACACTATGAGAAAATTTTGATCAAAAAATTTACTTATAATTTTTTTTTGATGTATGGAAAACTAGTTTTAAATAATTTTATATGGTCAGTGGAATTCACTTTTGGAGGAAAATTTATTGATACAAATTACTGTTTTAGGGCTAAACGGTAGAAGATTCTCGATCCGCCACTTTAAATCTCTGCGTCTCTGCGAACGCAATCCCACGTTCGATTAAAAATGTTACTTGAAGCACTAAAAGTTGAAAACGTCCCGCAATTAACCCCGCACAAATTTAAAAACTAAATATTCCACCCCGCAAGAGCCAAACAAAAGACCTCATTAGCAGGGTGGTTTTAACTTCGGGTGGGATCGGGTTAAAGCTGTTTCGTCATTTGCTCATAGTGTGCTTTTTTTTAATTTCAATGTAAGATGTAAAAAGATTTGAATAAAATTTTTAAAATTTCATGCAAAATATTAAAAAAGTTAAAAAATGTCAAAAACATGCATAATTTTTAAAAAATTCAAAAAATATCGGAAAATATTTAAAAAAAACGCTCTCATATTCCAAACAAATTTTATGTACTTTCATCATTATTCTATATATTTTTTTTAAATGTAATTGACACATATAATTACTAGAAAAACTTTTCTCTGCTATAATTTGATGGAAAAAAAATTATAAATTTAACATTTACTTTTAGATTCTGTTTACAAAAAAAAAACTTATAAAACGCAAATACAAGCTGTCAATTCAATTTTTTGTAGATGTTTTTTTTCATTTCCCTCCTTAGAGGTTATAATTTTGCTTACTGTGTATTTACACTACTATTTGAAGGAGGATAATATGGATTATCTGATGGTGATGGTGGTTGTTGTCCATCGGCATTCGGTTCATATTTACGTGGTCGACCTCGACTTAAATGTCGCCGTTTACAAAATTCATTATCGTCTACCATCCAAAAAGAGCCAAAATCATCCTCATATCTCACAAAACATTTATGCAGTGATAAATTAGTTCGAATTGCATTCTAATTTATTTTTTTTAATTTTAATTTAACATTTTTTTTATGAAATTGTATTTTTTTTTATTTTCAAGGTAGACATGAAACAGAAATATATTTTTTTTAAAATTTAAATTAAACTTTTTGGGAAAGTATGCTCATAATGCGTTTTTTCGACGAAAATTCAATTCAATAAAAGGGGTAGTCGGAAGACCCCTCGATAACTGAGGAAACGCCTTTTGAAAAAACACATGAACAATGAAAAATTTGAGAAATTTAAAAGGGATTGAGGTTCCGACTAATCATTAAAGTCTTCAAAATGAAGGTGCTTAAATGATTCTGAATTTTGTTTAAAAAAAATTCAAACCTCAATATAAAATTTAGATTACTAAGGGAATTCGGCCCAGACAAGAACTTACCTTATAGCCCTTTATGTTTTTTTTAAATTAAGTCGATCAAGAATGCAAGAACAAAAAAATTATAATTGTAATTAATCAGTTTACTTATTTTATAAACGAAAATCAAATTTTCTTCGAAAATACACAGTGTGAGCATAACCCAATTTAAAAAAAAATAATATGAAAAAAATATTTTCATCCCTCTAGAAATTTTAAATTAAGTGTGAGAGAGACGAGAGAGAGAGAGCGTAAAAAGGCATTCACACACACACATAACATTTTTGTTTGAAAAATAATATGCATTTATGTTCACAAGAAAATTCGTAGTCAATTTTCGGAAAATCTTATTATGTATAACACAGACACACACGTTTTTTTACATAAAAATTTATGAAATTTGATTATAAAAGTTAAACTTTAGAATAAAATTTTAACTTTAAATAACAATGAATTTTAAATATTATAATTAAAGTTAATTTTAATAAAAATTACATATATGATGGATAATAATGTTGAAAATTATTGTAAAAATTGAGATAATTAAAATAGTTTGTTAGTAAATTTTATAAATATTTTGTTAATTTTATGTATAAAGATATCAAAAGAGAAAATTTTGTATTAAAGGATTAAATTTTAGATAAGAAGTGTATTTTAAATTTGACTGCAAACTCAAAATACAAAAAATATCTAAAATGAATTCTTTAATGGAAGGTTTCTGAAAACTTTTCATTCTTAATCACCTGGTTAAGAACAAAAAATAGACAGCATAAATTTAAATTTAAAATAAATTTGTCAAAAACTTGAATGTTTAAAATTGTTATTCATAAAAAATGGTTTTAAAAGAAGAAAAATAATTTAAAAAAGAAGAAATAAAATGAAAGTCGAATCATCATAAATCATCGACGTACCCAACTGGCGATACGGCATTTCTCAGCATGTTACCAGAACCAGATCCACCCGAGCCATTACCGGATGTGCATCGTTGTGGACGTCTCTTATAAAATTCTAATTCATCTACCGTCCAAACGGCTCCCTTTACATTTTCCACTCGCATAAAACATTTGTGCAGTGATAGATTATGTCGAACTGCATTCTAAATTTTTTGATTGTAATTTTTTTTTTTGGTTCATCATCATCATCAACAACAACGAACGATTTTAACATCATTTGGTTGTTTGTTTGTTATTATTATTAAATCGTTAAATTTTCAAATTTTTTTTAATGGATTTGCCAGTATTTTAATTTATTAATATGAAAATAAACAAAAAACAAAATAAGAAAAAAAAGATTGCGATGTTAAAAAAAACATATTAAAATAAACAAAACTTAATATAAAACAAACAATGAAAGGAATAAAAAAAAAATTTGGATGTAAAATATTTTAACCGACTCAGAAAAAAAAGATCATTTCCTATTAAAAATTCTTTGAAGCTTTAAGAGCTTACTTACGGTTTCTCTGAAGAATATTTCAATTTTTTAAATTTAAATGAAGTCTTTTTTTTTATCACTCTCACACTAACATGACCCTCTCCATTAATGGTGTGTTTTTTTAAGTTAAAGACCGTATCGTGACTTACCTTCCATGTGGCTGCATTTCGTCTGAAGTAACAAAATGTGTTTTGAAACCAATTATAAATTTCATTTAATGTCAACTGCTTATCGGGAGATTCAATTATCGCCTAAGAATATTTGGATGAAACAAATTTCAACATTTCAATTGTTTGATGTTGACTTACCTGTCTAATGAGTGATGCGTAGGTGAATGGTGGTCTGACATCAGCATTTTTATAAAATTCTCGATTGCGTTGAATTTCTATGAAAATATAAAAAAAAAAATGTTTTTTGATCAGCATATTTTTGTTGTGAGATGGATTTGTGGATTGAGGTGAGGAATTTTAAATGGTACCTTGTTGAACATCCAGACCAGCTCGTTCTAGCATGTATGGAAGTCCTTTAGACATTTTTTTGTTAGTGTTGAAAAAGGGAAAATCTTATATTAATGTTAGTTAGAAATTAAGTTGATTCATGCATTTAAGCCTAATAAACACCCATTTAACTTACCCCGTATAAGAGACTCACCTCCAGAAAGTGACATGGCTGATTTATCTGAAATTCGTCGGCGGACTGGTCCAAAACTCGGAAGCGGCGATGTTGGTGGTGATAATTTTGATGAAATGTGATTTTCTCGAAATTCAGCAGCTGCTGCGGCTTTCTTTGCTGCACTTTCCTTTTTACGCTCATTCTCTTGATGCTGTTTATTAAGCTCATTTTGCTCAAAGGCCTTTTGACGTGAAATTTGCAAGTGTTGTATCATGGCTTGTAATCGATCTTTTTCCTTTTTCAGCTGTACTTCCAATTGCACAACAACTTGCATTTGAACCCTAATTTGAGCTTCAGAACATTCATCCATCAAGTGATCACTATTCAAATGACTAAAAATTATGAAAATTTAAAATCAAGATCTAATTAAAATAAAATTTTATACTAACCGCATAAATGTAGCAAAATCATCAAACGCAATTTCACAACTAGGCCACTTACATGTGCCATGCCCTTCCCCGGTACTTCCAAATAAGGGATGAATATCAACCTCATCCTGCACTCCATTTAACATTGGAGAATGATTCGCTCCATTTAGCATATGTGCAAGCTCAATATTCTTTCCAAGCAATATTTGTTTAACTAAATGTCCTATTTTATCGTTATTAAATTCATTGACTCCCACTAATGGAGTTCCTCCTCCTGTTGAATTATCGTGATAATGATCGGTGGTTGTATTGTTATGATGTGACCTTGATGATTTTTCTGAATTATTTGATAACATACTAGATGGTGGTGGTTTCTGCGGATTGATTCCTGGTGGAAAATTAAAATCTTGCCGTTGATTGGCCAACGAAGGTAAATTCAAACCTTGATGCATCATGTATTGCCGTTGCAACATTTGCATTTGTTGTAGCAATTCTTGATGTTGTTGTTGTAGTAATGCATTTTGCTGCATCTCCTTTTTATTACTTGCACCTGTTGGTGATCCCGACATTTTTTGTGCATTCATAAAATTTGATTGTTGCAACAGATTCATCTGGATCTGTTCTTGTAACGTACTCATCATCTGTTCTAAGCCCTTACCACCACCATGTAACGGTGATGGCGGTGAATTAACTTTTGAATTTTTCTGTTGTTGCAAATGCTGTAAATAATACGAATGATTTCTCACTAATTGTTCCAATTGATTTGACGAAAAGATATGCTGCTGTAAAAATTGTTGCATTTGAAGATACGGTGGCGCCGGTACAGATGGTGAATAAGGTAAAGATTGTTGAGTCCCAATATCGTCAAATTGATTATTTAAAGCTGTTTTTGTCTCATTCTGAATGTGATTTTTATCATTTTCATTACAACTTGTAAAACTATGATTAGAATTAGTATCCAAAACAGGTGATAAACGAACCGAAATTGATGATTCTGTGAAATGTTTGAAGGAAAAAAAATAATTAAATATTTATAACAAACATTTAAGCAAACATTTTAAGGCTAATCAAATATTGATTCAATTGTATCTAAATTAAATTAAATTTTTTGTATTTGACATTATGTCACAGAATTAAAACGTGTCATCAATTTAATGTAAAATGAGGTCAATTGTTGTTTTATTTTCCAAATTTTTTAGAACTTTTACAATTAAATTTATCTTTTGCCTTCATTAGATCTTGCGGAAATAAAATTTGTTTATAATAACAATACATTTTACCCAAAAGTCCGGATGATTGTTTATTTTATCCATTTTATTGTAATTCTAACAAAAAAAATAATAAAATAAAGAAAACAAATAAATTCCTCATAGACTAAAACAGCATTAGGTAATACAGAAAAAAATGCGAACAAAAAATTATTTATTTTGAAGGGTTTTTTTTAAATTTTCTTTTTTTTTCAATTGTTTATCTTTAATTTATATTGGAGTATTATAATTATATAAGAAAGAAATATTAAGGGTAAAAATCTAAATTTGTGCAGAATTTGATGAGTGTGTTCTTTATTTTTACAATGGAACATGAAAAATATGAAATAATTATTGAGTTTTTGAAATGTTTGTTTTGAATTTTAAACAAAATAAACATTTATATCCTTAATTCATAATTTTAACCAAAAACATTTTCAAGAACTATCATTTATTTAGAATATGTGTCAGAATTATGGTGAAAGGCCATTCTAAATCTGTTCTAACTTTTCAGCTGAATTAAGAAAGTTTGATAAGACTTTCAAAAGATGAAATCGCCCAAGTTGTCTTTTTAGAGCATTTCACAAGAAAAAATGCACTATTACGTACGGTTTGTTCGCCGTCACTCCGTCACTTCGTCAATGTTACTTTTTCTTGTCCATAATTCTGGAATGGTCAATTAGAGCGAGGTAGAGGAGGTCATAAGGATTTGTCAAAACTCATTAGTTTTGACATTGGGCTCATGGATTGGTTTCTAAAGCCTCCAAACTCTGAAAAACCGTTAAAAACGGTTAAAAATTTTAAAAAATTGATCACAGATTGATCATTTGTTTTCTTGCACGGAGAAGTTTACTTAAAATGAATTCTAACTCATTAACTCTGAGATTAGGCTCAGGGAATAGGCTCCAAGGCCGTTTTCAGGCAAAAGCTCAAAATGTCTGATTTTTTCAATTTTTTTTTTTCAAAAATATTCAAAATGTCTTTTTTTTTCAACATGGTGGTTTTTCAAAATTGCGGAATTTTTCAAAATGGTAGTTTTTTTTCAATATTGATTTCTGATGTCGTAATTTTTTTAATTTGGAACCGCCTTAAAAATAAAATAGAAGCAAAAACTTACCCTTTTTATTATGATGACTAGTTTTATGATGATTGTTAATATTATTATTAAATTGTTCGTGATTATCTTCACTGTTATTTACATTTCTTGTTGAACAATTTTCTTCACTATTGTTTTTACTATTACTAATATTATTATTTATTGTGTTTGAATCTTTTTGCGATATGTATGATAATTTACTATTATTATTATTTAACTGATTATTATTAGAAATATTATTGATATCGTCTTCATCATTCAAATCAATTTCTTCACAATTTTCATTATTTTCAATTTCTTTACTAATTTTCAACTTTTTCTTGTTCTTGTTGTGATTTTTCAGTTTATACATAAGTGCTGTTGAGGGTGAACTCTCATTTTTATATTTATTATTATTATTTTTAACTTTAATTTGATCATCATTAGCATTATTTTCATAATCATTATTATCAGATTGGTTACCATTCAATTCCTCTTCATCACTCATGAATGAACTTGTTGTTGCACTTTTAGGTGAGACAGATAAATTAATTGCCTCATTAATTATTTTATTATTGTTATTATTTAACACCTTTGTATTATTATTATTTGATTTCATAATTAATTCATCATTATTATCATTAGTTTTTTCATTTATTGTTAAATTTTCCATCTTGTCTTCATCATTACCACCAAAATTGTCACTTTTGTCTTCATGTTTTAAACCATTTAAATTTTTTTTCTTATATTTTTCACGTAAAATATCGTCAAATTTTTGTTTTTTCTTCAATATCCAATCAGGATCGGATGATGTTGGATCAGAATCGACTCCTTTTGGTGTTTCATACACACTTTGAACAATTCCGTTGAAATGATTCTGCAATGGAGATGATGTGAGAAAAAGATGAGAATTAATATTATGAAAAAAAAAGTATTTTAAGTATAAAGGAATAAAAAATGTTTATTATTCACTTGTGTAAATTATTATTGTTGTTTTAATTTTTAAAATATACAACATTCAACAACCAAACAAAACTAAAACATTTTATTTTATACCAACAAAAATTTTTTTTTTATTCATCATCATAACATTCATACACATTTTAACATACAAACACACAGTCACACTCACACACATTGCGCGATATTTAAATTAAAATCCAAACAAACGGCGTAATGGTTAGAAAAATTGTATATTACTTGTTTGCTCATGAATTAAAATAAACAACAAAATATTTTTTTTATAAACAAATGAAACGACGTGTACTTCTGCGATATTTTATTATAAAAAGAATACTTGAATATTAGGGTGCTAATTTGAATAAAAAAAAGAAAAAAATGAGGTAGTCTAAATTTTTGGCTTAGAAAAAATTCGTTTGAGTTAAGATGGTGGACTTTGATTTCATTTAACTTGCAAAGTTCATGGAATTAAACGCGTAAACTGAATAAATTTGACAGATCATTTTCAGAAAATTTCAAAGTGTTAAAAATACCATGGACTTTGTCGAAATGTTAAACGTGAATTTTTATGAACCTGTATCCCAAGTTCGGCATCTCGGGTGCCACTCGAACGGATCGAACGAATGGTCTGAACACTTCAAATTAACCTAAGTCATTAAACAAAGTAATTTCTAAATCAGCCTAATATTTACTTTGTAATTTGAGCTGAGGGTTAAATTTGACATAAACTGTGTCATTTCGCCTTTTACTGAACATAGTTCTTGTAGGAACGGCTAAGTGCAGACCTATTTGAGACTTATTATTCTCGAAAAATATATGACCTCGATTGACCGATGCAGATTGTATTCGAATTATATCGAAACAATTCGGGGGAAAGCCGGAGTGTGAAATTTTGGCTGTCATTTTTCCTCTATTTTGATAATTTGATCTGCAGATATTAATTTAAGGACATTTTTAGTGTCTGTTCATTTCAGCTATTTTTAACTTCAAAAAAAATCTTACCGATTTTCTTATTTAACGTTTAACCGCTTAAAAATACAAGATTTGAATTAAAATTTTCCGTTACAAAAACTTGCACGTGGTTGATACAAATTAGTTTTTTTAATATTACTTGTAATTTTAATTGCCAAATATATTTTACTTTAACACTATATAGGATCCTCTTCAAGACGTTTTTCTTTCGTGCTCTCAATTTCTAAAATAAATTTCCTTAAATTCCAGATTTTACAATTTTTTCGACCTAATCTGAATGACGGAAATGTATTAACTAACAGACTCTCTGTGTTATAAGTAAAACTAAACAACTAAAAAAAAAATACAAAATATATATTCAAACATTATCCGTATACACATCGTATTATTATTATTATTATTATTGTATTTATTCACAACCGCACCATGAAGATATTGTGTATACAATAAAATAATATTACTAACAACAGAATAAACTTTTTCTTCATTCATTGTATTACACACATCAGTATCGTATTTAAACATATATCTAGAGGAGAGAAGAAAAAAAAATCAAATAAACAAATAAAACATATGCGTTTGTACTTCTTTTTAATAAAGTAAACAAAATATAGTATAAATAAATATAAATAAATACATTTGTTGGAAAAAAAATAAATGAAGGAATGGCTATCAACAATCATATATGAAATTTTTTTAGGGTAAATAACACATATTATGATTATATTGAATGCTTGGCACCAAGTTTCTTTTTAAGTAAAATAAAAAAAATTAATATTATTATTATTTATATTTGTTTCTTAACTTATATTTTTATTATTTTTATGCTAAACTAAATATTAATGGTGAAAAAATATAAAATTAAATACAAATATGTGTTATTTCTTGGAAGTGTTTTGTCTAGCGAGTTATAAAATGACGAGAGAATAACTTTTAAAATTGGAAAAAAAATAAATAAAATTAAAAGTACACAAAGACACATCATAAACAAATATAAACAAATGATGTATAGTTTTTAACTTAAAATATTAAATGTTGTTACTTATTAAAGTGTACTTTGCTAATGTATGAGATTGATTTTTGTTTTGTCATAAAAATGTTAAAATATTTTAAATAATTTTTTTTTTTTAAATTATGTACACAAAAATTCATACGCCTTTTTAATTTTATTTTTAATTATTTATTGTTGGATTATGATGAAATTTATTTTATTATTCGCATTTTTGTTCATATCTTTTATTGCATTGTGGTTTCATTTCCAATCGAATGAATTTTATAAGAACCTTATATAAGAATTTTAATCAAGAGACTTAAAAAACCAATACTCTTAGTTGTTTCAAAGATGAATTTACAGTGCTACGGGAAGACTCCGCGAAATTAAACAATACCGATTTTTTTCATAAAAGTAAAGAAATCCGAAGTAGGACCTCATAATTCATGTTTATGCCTGTTAACTTATGCGAGGGACAAGATTTTCAAAATGTCTCAGAATCTTATAGAATTTTGATAATCATATCATTTTCCGACCAAAGAAGTGGTCTTAAATCCAAAAATAAAATGATATTTGGGAGCTCCCATACAAAAAACCTTGAAACTGACCGCCTTAACCTCCTTGTTATTGGTTTTATGTAAATTCCTAGAATTGGGGGTATTTTTTCTACCACATCTTGGATTGCTTATTATATTGAAAAATTTTATTCCCAAGTCTGGGATCAGGGATTTAGTATAAAATTTTAATACTTATTGGAATTTTAAATCCGAAATCTGGGATTTAGTATAAAATTAATATTTTTTGGAATTTCAAATCCCAAGTCTGGGATCTGGGAATTAATTTAAAATTTGAGTATTTATTGAAATTTTGAATCCGAAATCTGGGATTTAGTATAAAATTAAAATGTTTTGAAATTTTAAATCCCAAGTCTGGGATCTGGGATTTAGTATCAAAATTTTATATTTTTGAATTTTAAATCCCAAGTCTGGGATTTAATATTAAAATTTCAATGACTATTGGAATTTTAAATCCCAAGTCTGGCATCTGGGATTTAATATAAAATTTGAGTTTTTATTAAAATTTTGAATCCGAAATCTGGGATTTAGTGTAGTTATTAAATCCGACATCCCAGACTTGGGATTTAAAATTCTAATAGTTATTGAAATTTTAATATTAAATCCGAGATCCCAGACTTGGGATTTAAAATTCCAAAAAAATATTAAAATTTTGTATTAAATCTTAGACCTCGGATTTAAAATTCCAATAAATTTTAATATTAAAACCCAGACTTGCGATTTAAAATTCCAATAATTATTCAAATTTTATATTAAATCCCAGATCCTAGATTTGGGATTTAAAATTCCAATCATTATTTAATTTTAATATTAAATCCCAGATCCCAGATTTGTGATTTAAATTTAGCATTATATTAAGCAATCCCAGATGTGGTAGAAAAAATACCCCTAAATCTAGGAAAATATTGGACTCTGTTATTGAGGACCATACATCATTTTTCATCGAAAAAGTATAAAATTTATTTTTTTTTTGAATTTTTCATGTTTTATTTAGATAGTTGAGATATTTCTAACGTGTTTTAGTTATCTAATCACTTTTGTAGATGCTCATTGAGGTGGGTTAAACAATTTTAATTAACTTTACAAAGAGATTTTGAATTTTGGCCAAAAACTAATGAGTTTCAGAAATAGATCGATAGTTTGTTTGGCAAAGTTATAAAAAATTGTATAATTTTCAACTTTTTCTTGCATTTCTACAAAAAAATCATGAAAAACCTCGACTTTTTGGTTAAAACCCTTGTTTTGTTCTAAGAAAGCTACAGAAGCATTAAAAGACTTAAATGGCATTAGAAAATTCTCACCTTTTTGATTTTAATACTTAAAAATATCTAGATGAAGACTTTAATGATGCAAATTGATAGAAAAGTTCAAAAAACTTGAAAAATAAACCAAAAATCGGTCAGTCGTTGTTTTTTTTTTTTTTTTGAATGAAGACGCTTAAATTTTATTTTTTTTATCGGATATAGAAGTAAATTTTACATCAAAAATTGATGTGATTTTTGAAATTCATTTGGAGAACTTCCAATAATTTGAAAATCTTGCCCTCACTAATTTTCGCTTAAAAAATATTAAATTCTTGTTTTTCAATTTTTAGACCACGTTATTTTAATTTTAATATTTGATATTTATGATGAATTTCAAGCATTTTGACTTCCTCTTTAAAGAACACTTGTTTATTCCTTCTATTTTTCCTTAAACATGATTAAATTAACGTACACAAAATTTAATTTCTAAAATGTAAGAAAAATGTTAAAGATTATACAATTTAATTGATGACTCGTATAATTTTTCAAGTTTCTTGATTTATTTTTGTAAAAAAAAGTTTCAGTTGAAAAATTTTAAGAACGTTAATTTACTTTTTGATTTTTTTAATATTATAACAACTTATGTAAGAGGATTTCTGAATTTATTCAGCTTTAAAATGAAAGTTCTACTACAAAATTGCACATTTTTTGAAAAAAAATCAATCAATTAATTCATGCAAAAGTGTGATTTTTTTAACTTTGTAGTAAAACTTAAACTCCACAAATCACTTTAATTTGAACGCATTCTTTATCCTTTTTTTTATATTTATCAGAAAATCAGTAATTTAATGAAAATAATTTTTAAAACATTATTTTTACAAAAACTTTGAATCTACTTTTAATAAATTTCCAAGGGCTTAATGAACTTTTTATCAGAAATTTCATTCAAAAACCCTTTTCAAGGAAAATATTTTTTTTCATCTCAATAAATTTTCACTGAAAAATTTTTATTTTCAAAAAAAAATATTTTATTACACTTTCAAAAAAATAAAATAAATTATTAATTTTTAATTAATTAATTAATAATTTAATAATTATTATAAATTTCTTATAAATTTCACTTCACTTTACGTATTTTTTTTTAATTTCATAATTATAATTTTTTTAAATGTTTTATAAAATATATTTTGACTTAGCTTTTTTTAAGGTAAATAATTTTTCCTTTTAATTTTTTTAAATTAAAATTGAAATCACTCAATTCTTTGAATAAATTTATTTTCATAAGAAAAATCATTATTATTCCACTTTATTCAACTTACATTTTATTTTATTTTCATTTGTAATTTTTTTTTTATTTTAATTAAAAATATTTTATTACATGTTTGTTTATTTAATTAAATTTATTTTTATTAATTATTGTTCATTTGATTTTTTTATGTCTTTTTTTTTTTGTTTATGGAAAAAAAATATTTTTAATTATTATTTTTATTCACTTTGATGATTTTGATAAGAGTAAAAGAAATATGTATACAGTTGCACTGCTGATGCAGTTGTGAATATTGTTATCGCGAGTCGCACACCTTATTGCAATAATATCTATAAAATGTTGTGATGCACACTTTTTTTTATATTTTATATACACAAAACACAACACACATAAGCAACAGCAAAAGCAAAGCAAAGCCCAAGTAAGAAGAAAATGCAGCACAACACACAATATTTTTCAACAATAAAACAACACCAACTATAAACTCAATATATAAATATGTATATAAATGTGTGTGTGTGTGTGTGTGTGTGTGGATGTTTTTTATCCAGAATAGTGACTGGCTGGAAATATTTTCGCATCCATATAAAAGTTGTGTTGTGTTGTGGGTGATGTCTGTGTAAGTTTTCTCTAAATGCAACGTCTCAAGTTTCTTATGTATGTACTTTATATTATAAAATAATAAAAAAAAAACACAACACAATGCATAATATTGGATGTTGCTTTCCTTTTGCTCCTTGTATACTGTAATTTTGCAAAATAATAAAATGCATATTAAAACTCCCTTTTATGTATGTGCGCACACACTATCCTGATATTATATTTTCTTTTTTTTTAATTATAAATATTTGTATATTTTTTGTGTACATTCTCTTACTCAACATTATTCTTATATACATACATACTGACAAGCTATGAAAAGCTCGTTTTTTATATTATATTGTTTTTATTATTATTATTATTTCACGAATTATTTCATCAACATCCATACATACATACACATGTCAATATGAAAATACGTATAAAGAAGTAAGAGCAAAGTAACTATTAAGCTCTTCTTACACGATGTTGCTGCAGCAAGCAAAGAAAACACATCTATATACAAAAACAACAAAACTTCGGATACTCGAATATACATGATGATAATAAATATATACAGAGAGATACACACATATACAAACAGTTATTTATATAAATATAGCTTAAAAAGGAATCAGGATACGCGCATGTACTGGGCGTAGCCCGACATCTAGGGCGTTAGTTAAAACTTGAAAGGTGATTATAGTATTTGTGTTTTTTTTTTATTATATATATACAAAATAATATTATTATTATTATTTTTATATTTTAGCTTTTGTTTTGAGCATATATAATAATAAATATAAACGATGTTGTGTACCTTCCTTTAGAGTAGCAAGGCACATACAAAATTCATTGAACATGTTCGATTTTTCTTTTCTATCAATTTCTTATTTTTTTTTATTTTATTATTCTATGTGTCTTTAGCTATAATTCTAGACAATGAAGTTTTGTCTGCATGTTATAACCAAATATATGTATAGTTATAAATTTTGTGCATCCTCTTGTTGGGACAAATAAATAGGAGAGTGAGGAATGAGTGTCAGTTTTTTTTGTTTTATGAATTTGAATTCAAATTTAAGGAAATTGGTGTGAGGAAAAAATCAATGATAATCAAAATTCATTAAAGAAAATTAAAAAAAAATTCATGATCCACCGATGAATTTTAATAAAAAATGTTGCTCTACACTGAATCTACAGTTCAAGTAAAATTAAAAATCTATTAAGTAAAAAAAAAATCAGCTTCACAGTTAAAGGTTTTTCATACAGTTTTCAAAAAAAATAAAAGTTCTTGGTCCAAAACTGATGGGTAAATAAGACACGTCAAAGAAAAGAAATTATTTTATTACAAGTGTAATGGCTTCTTAAAAAAAGATTTTCCTGAAAATATATTGTAAAGCCTATTCTTATACACAGGCAAAATGTTTTTTTTAATGCACAGAGCGAGCGATTTAATAAAACGTCAATTAAGCCAAATAGAATGTCACTTTTTCCGTTTTGGACTACGATTAGACGATTTTTTTTTGCATGATAAGTGGTGGAAACTAAAAAATTGCAAAAATTATTCAATTATCAAATTGTGTTTTTATAGGGCTAAAATTCCTCTTCTGTAAAGGTTGCGACACCTCTCTGATAACAGTTAAATAGCTGAGGTCCAACCTTAGGCTTAGGCTTTATATTTGGTGTTTTCTATTGAAATTTAGGAAGCAAGAGCATAATAACAAGAAGAACTGATGTTTTTTTTAAGAAAAATTTAAGTATTTCCAACGGAATAACAGCTAAAGTTCTGCAAATTCCTATACAAATGCAAAATGCATCTATTTTTAAATGAAAAGTAAACTGGATCAGGATTGAAAAATTTCATATTTTTTTTTTTGAAAAATCACTTTTTTACGCACGATGATAACACTGGACAACAAAAAAAACCTCAGGCTATTGGCAAATTCCTTTTACAGTCTTAAAGTACATAAAAAATAAAAAAATTTGGCGTTCACAGAAAGTCATTTGCCCTGCTAGTTTTTTTTTAATAATTTTTTGAATTTTCCTTTATTTTGTTTTAAATCATGTTAAAATTTAAATAAAAAATAAATGTTTTACAAACATAATTTGGTACTTTTCACTGTAGGGGAGAAATATAAATAAAATTTCCGATACCTTTATTTTGTGCTATAAATTTGTACACTGGTTCTTCATGTCATTTTAAGCATCCCTGCAAAAAATTATTTTTTTTCGTACACACGTTCTCGAGATATCGCGCTTTGAAATTTCGAGAATGGCGCGCGGGGCCATTTTTTAACTTGTGATATCTCGAGAACTACAAAACGTAGAAAAAATTCTAAATATGTTTTGGAAAGATTTGAAGGATATCTGTAATAATTTTTTAAAATATTTATAAAAAAATATTGATTTCATAATTAAATTTCAATTTAAAACACTGTTTTGCCATTTTTTAGTATTGGGACGTGATAAATTTTTATTTTTTTTATATGATTTTGTAGCTTTAATATCCAGTAATCCATTCATTTTGAGTTTTTTTATCTGTGCCCTCGTATTTTTACAGATACAGAGCCTCAAAGAGTGATTTAATTACAATTTTTCATTAAAAAAGTTCAGATGGTAATTTTTCATACAAAAACAAGAATATTAATACTTTTGGTGATTCATTTAGGTGTCTTTCGTTACTCAAATGTTTGGTACGCATCATACAAAACTCTTTTTTTAATAAAATTGTAATTAAATCGCTCTTTGAGGCTCTGTATCTCAAAAAATACGAGGGCACAGATAAAAAACTCAAAATGAATGGATTGCTGGATATTAAAGCTCATATAAAATCTCATATAAAAGCTCAATCATATAAAAAAAATAAAAATTTATCACGTCCCAATACTAAAAAATGGCAAAACAGTGTTTTAAATTGAAATTTAATTATGAATTTAATACTTTTTAAAAAATATTATAATAAATTATTAAAGATATCCTTCAAATCTTTCCAAAACATATTTAGAATTTTTTCTACGTTTTGTAGTTCTCGAGATATCACAAGTCAAAAAATGGCCCCGCGCGCCATTCGCGAAATTTCAGTTTTTTTGTTGTCCAGTGTAATCATAGCAGCTTTTAGATATTTAGAAAAACTTTTATTTGGCACTACCTTTTCAAGAGCGATAACTCACATTTCAAAAATTGTTGATATTCTTAAAATCTTTTCAAACAGCAATGTGTTGTCAGTCTAAGTCAGTCCAGATTCCATGATCTCGATCTGTTTGAAATTTAATTTTTTGACTTAAAAAAAAATAATTTTGAAAAGTTATTTCTATTGTGTTGCAATAGAATTGATTTAAAATATGAAGTCTATTTTAATGAGCTATTTTTAAGTCAGTTTAATTAACTTAAATTGTAAGAAAATGATTTTTGTTGGGGATTTTCAAGGTTTAAATTAACAATTAAAATTTTGTCTGAGTTCACGCGGATAAAGTAAATAAAACAATTCGTCTTGTTCACATCTAAGATCCTTATAATTTTATTGCTTATGAACGGACACTCTAGATTTTGGGCATGTAATTTTTAAAATTTACATGAAAGCTCATCAGAGCTCAGTATCATGCCAAAGTGTTAAAAATCTTAATTTTTTTTGAAACTTTTGATTAAATTGTTAAAACATCCCCAAATAAGAAAGCAAAAATTACAACAAACATATAAATATTTTTTTTTTCATGTAATTTTGCAACACTTTAATCAATTTCACGAGGACACACTCATCTCATAACAATATCGCCTTTATTATTTATTAAACAATCATTATTACCTGCATTTCAAACCACCTTGCTTCTAACATGTTAAATATTTAACTCTTTTTTTTATTATTTTATTTTATTTTTCGTCTTTAAAATAAAATTAATATTGAAAAAAAAATTTCTTTATTTATTTTTAATATTTTTAATTTTTTTTAACAAAAAAAAAACGAAACACACTTGCTTATTATTTATTTTTCGTATTAGGTGTTAAGTATAACGACTTTTAACGTTATGATGATGCATGTGTGTATATTTAATATTATATTATTTATTATAATAAGTAACTAATGATATTTACTGGTACAAGTAAATAAATTTCTGCTATTTTACTATTTTTTTTTCACTTTAAAAAATATGTGTAATGTAATGTTTAGTTATTATTTTAGTGACAAAACACTTTATATTGTTAAAATTTAACTGTGTTATTTTTTTTTGTATTTTATTTATTTTTCAATATTTCATTTATTTGTTTTCTTTTTTTAATTTATGAAACATGAAATTTCAGTTATGAATTATTTTTTTTCCTTATATCTTCAATTTTTGCTTGAATTTTTTTTTTGTTGAAATTGATAAAAATTTCAAGGATTCCGTTGAATTTCTTTATATTCAAATTTATTTTAAGATAATCCGTTTAATTTAAATTAAATATTCCGGAAGAAACACAAAAAAAATTATTATAGAAAATGTGTGTTGATCACACAAAGTCACAACAAATACTACCGTTAGATATAACAAAAATTTCCAGACGATACAATTGACTTGATGCGATATCATGTATAAATTTGTGTGTGTATGCAACCAACAACAACACGATGGGTTGGACACAAAATTGTATGTTATTTGTATCATTTTAAATTTTCCTTTATTTTTTTTTATTGTGAAAATTTCAATGAAATGCAATCATATGAATTTTCGTTAAATTCTTATACCCCCACTTTTGACAAAATCCTTAGTACGCAGGATTCTTTCACGAAGACGATCCTTAAACGAAAATTACCGAAATTGATCGGAAATTTGATGTTACTTCGGGAAAATTAAAGATATTGTCTAGTAATCGTCTAATACACTTTTGCATGTATAATAAGACACAATTGGTGTAATGAAAAATTAGTCTAAATTTATCTCGACACATCAAGGGAATGTGCTACGAGTAGAAGACAAGGAGGTGATAATACACTTTTATGCTTAAAGTCAAAAAAGGGAAAAAAATGTTTGGTCAATCTTATTCTTTTGTTTCGTTTTTTTTTTTCATTTTATTTTATCTTTTGTAACCCTAAATAAAAAAATATGTGGATATTTAAAAAGAGAATGGGGTAAAAAAATACTACAAAGATGCTGACAAACAAGGAATGATTAAATGAAGGTGTTTATAATTTAATGTTGGATATTGTCTCCTCTTCTCTTCACTTTTCATTCTTTGTATCAAAGCGGTTTGATCTCTTATTTTAATATGAGTGCCTTTTTATCGTAAATATTTGATAAGCAAAGGAGGTTGATGGACAGTGTCATTTTTTATTTTTTTTAAATTTGACTATAAAATCGATTGCTGTTACTTATTATTTAAGAATATGAAGTGAAAAGGGGTTATTTTAAAATTTTAATTTTTTAAAATGTAAAAATAAAGAATAACAATACAATAAATAATATTAAATAAAATGTGTGATTATTAAATAAAATAAATTTTAAAAAGAGAGTCGAAAAGCGTTTATTTGGCGTAAGTATGCGACCTTCGGAATATTTTCTTGTTCTTCAACTGGAATTGTTTTATTTTTATTTTTTGGCTTATTTAGGTTTTTTGCAGTTTTTTCAGTGCCCAAAGTATTTTTGATGCTCGCATCCAAATTCGATTGTAAATCATTTTTTTTATCCATTAGTCTGAAATGAAATCAAATATCAGGATTTTAAATTACTTTGAGAGAACTTTTGTGAAAAAATTGTATAATACCTTTTTGAAAATACTTTAATTGTTGTATAATAAAATAAATATTGAAGGTAAAACTCGTATCGGCAGAAAATATATTGGAAATTAAATTGCAGTTGTCAAACAAATTCTTACTGGCTTACTATGTCAACTTGTATGAAATGCTTGTGAAGAACAATTGTGAAGAAAGAAGTTAAAAGTATTCAAAATGTCTCAAAGTTCTCATCAACAAACTATTTTGAGTAGGGTCAACTTATTCCTTTGTTTTGTTTTTTCAGAAAAATTTAGAATAACAAAAATGGGTTTTCACAACGCTGGTTTGTTCAGGTACAATATAACGTGTACGCTTTTGAACATTAAATTCCGAGAATTTCAAAGTTGTGATCTCAATGTCACGTTTGGCCCATTATACTGTAATGTGCAACTTATGATCCCAAGATGATTTATTTCAACTGAATTGACTGAAACTCCTTAAACGCATGATAACTGTGTAACGTCAGCAGAAATATTTTATCCTACAATTCGCATGAGGATGTGACTTTTAGTCTTATTTACGTTACATTTCAATAAAATTCATATTAATTTTATATTCATTCAAAATTTTATTTTTCACCCGACTACAACTTTTAACATTTAACATGCCAGTTCAATGTACAAAATTTTTCTCTCGACTTCCGTCATACACACATATTCTGTATAGGCTACACACGAAGAGTCTGTATGTAAATCGTCACTCGACTTCCACAATCAATATTTCTTCACCCGACTTCGTTTCATATTATGAACAGTAAAATATTCCTCTTTTTTATGTTTGGAAAATATATGTTTGGTAAAAATTTGGATGTTAAAATAAAGAAAAAGAATATTTTTATTTATTTTTTCACATTTTTTATTGAAAAGTAATTAAATATCCATTCTGATATTTGCGCTGACAATTTTCTTTCATGTAACATACATATTTTATGTTTAATAATCTTTTTAAAATGATTCCAATCTATTGAATCACTTAATTTTAATTTTTTTACATTTCATTACAGATTGAACATTTGTAATTTTTTACTAAAAGTGGTTCTAAATATTCAGTTAATACACATCATATTCATTTTATTCGTATTTATAATTGTAAAGTACGATGATGTGTGATAAAATTTGTGATTAAAAGTTAACGGACATTGATTTAAAAAAAAATAAATCTCTCATGCGATCACATAAAATATCCTGGACAATTAAAATCAGTCAATTAATAATATTTTTAATTAAGGAAACGAAAACGTGATGGAGAGTTAGGACGAGTTACTGGAGTTGCACCCCGTTTTTCATTAGTTTTCAAATTTAACGGATTTACTTTTAATATTGGACGTGATTTTTGATGCAAAATAGCACTCTTAGTACGGCGTAAGTACGCAATGTGTGGATTATTTGCTACTTTTTTAACAAATACTGGGAATGTTACATTGAGATTTGGTTTCTTTGATGGAATTTTTTTCCATGGTGGAAGTGCGGGAACTTTGAAGATCAAAGTGTCGTTCTTTGGCTCTGTTGGTTCCTTCTTAATTGAATGAAGATTCAACGGTTCTTGTTTCATTTCACAATGTTGGTGAGGTTCTATCTTTACCGAATCAAGGTTAAGAGGCTCACTTTTCACTGCACGGAAATAAAATGGTTTTGTTACAGGAAGTTCATTGAAAATATTCTTCACGACTTTTGGTTTTGCCTCAGGAATTTTCTTGAGATTCATTGGAGTCTTCTTCTCAATATTTTCTTTGAATATCTTTTTAACGCTGGTTTTCGATTTGGTGTCATTTTTCTTGGGGCTCTTAAAAAATCGTTGGAACGTTTCAGGAATAGGTTCAGAATGACTTTGAACTGTCGATACATTTGACCCCAAACAAATCCGTTTACTTGAAACTGATTCATCTTCTTTAGAATCATTCAGCACATCAATTTTTCGTTTACGCGAAGTATTTTCAATTGACGTCATAACCCCAAAATTCTCTGGATGTTCCTTATTACCAAAATGTATCTTGACACTTCCTTCAAAGTTTACTTTTATGTTAACTTTGTGTAACACCTGTTTCTTCGCAAAAACATCTAAAGTTGAATTTTCTGTCCGCAACATCACAGTTTTGGTTGAATTGCACCAGTGCTCAAATTTTACAGACATCCCGTCATTGTGTGATTTCGGTTCGGATTTTTCGTATTTGTATTTTAATCGCAGTTTTTGGTTCGATTTTAAACCAATTTCGTTTTCCATTGCACTGTAATGAAATTGAATGAAAGAATTTTTATTAATTTTTAGGGAAAAATCGTGAAAATTGAGTAAATTACCTGTTAAAATATTGAGAACAAAACTCGTGTCGGCAGAAAATTAGTCGGAATTGAATTGCAACTGTCAGTGAGTGTCCCTTCAGGAAAATTTTATGTGATTACTTTGATCAAACTCATTTCTTGTAAATATAAATCACTTTTTTAAAAAAGCTTGAAATAACTCAAAATATTTATCAAAAATCCATGGGAATGCGCTTGTAAGTATCATTAACGATCACGATTTGTACAAAATTTTACATTCAACTGAAAATAAAATAAAATTTAATTTACAAAAATATAACGACCAAAACATTCAAAAATAAATATCGATTTTACAGTCAAACAAGTTCTTCTATATCGATATCACATCTGTCAATAAAGTCCATATTTTTGCCTTGAATCCACTTTGAAATTAATTTTTCTGTGTGGTTTGTGCTCGAATTTGTGTGAATTACAAATAGTTTCCTATTAAAAAGTGTTGTCACAGTTAAAAATTCACAATGGGAAACGTTTTGGCTACATCTAAACCCATAACATCTGCTGCAAATCAATTTTTGGGTGCAAATCCCGAAGTGAGTTCAAGTTCGGACCAAGATGCAAATAAAAGTACAGTTGAACCATTGGAGAATCCAGGTACAATGGAAGAACTTCACAAAAAATGCAAAGGTAAGGATTTTCATTCATATAAAGTTGAAATTCTGATGAATTATGTCGGAAAAATTGGAGTTGAGATAACCTCCAAAAAATATCAATATCTGTAATTGTTATGTCACCACCACACGGTTTTATTGCCATACATATACTTTGTGTAAACCTACGATTAAATGTACACATGTTTCCATGTTTTATATAAAAAATTTCTTTTTCCTTCCAGATGTGATGCCAGCGAATTTCGAGGGAGCAAAATTGATGGTAAACAAAGGATTGAGTAATCATTTCCAGGTTTCACACACAATCAATTTGAGTTCGACAACACCATCGGGCTACAGATTTGGTACAACATATGTCGGCACAAAACAAATATCACCTACCGAGACATTTCCAGTGATTTTAGGTGATATTGATCCTTCGGGAAATTTAAATGCTAACATAATTCATCAAGTTACACCTGCCATTAGATGTAAATTCGCATCACAAGTAAGTTTTTTTTGACAATCCATGAAAGAAAATCAATATAATTAAAAGTGAATTGCGAATTTAGATACAAAACAGTAAAGTCGTTGCTGGTCAACTTACCACAGACTACAAAGGTTTGGACTATACAGCTTCAGTTACAGTAGGAAATCCAAATATAATTAACAATTCTGGTGTGATTGTTGCACATTATTTGCAATCGGTTGTTCCTGGATTGGCACTAGGAGGTGAATTGGCTTATCAATATGGACCTGCAGTGCCCGGTGGCGAAATTGCAATTGTTTCAGCAGCAGCAAGGTAAAGCTAAAAAAAAATTAAAAATTATTTCAAGTAATGTAAATGAATATTTAAAAGGTATACAAGTGGTCTTCACGTTTGGAGTGGTACCTTAGGAATGGCTGGTCTTCACGTCTGCTACTATCAAAGAGCAAGTGAGCAACTACAGTTAGGAATTGAATTGGAAACAAATTTCAAGATGCAAGAAGCTGTTGCCACAATTGGGTACCAAATCGATTTACCAAAAGCTGATTTAGTGTTTCGGGGGATGGTCGATTCAAATTGGAATGTCGGTGCTGTGTTAGAAAAGAAATTACAACCACTTCCATTCTCATTTGCACTAAGTGGACTACTGAATCATAGTAAAACCCAATTTAGACTAGGATGCGGTCTTATTATTGGTTAAAAAGTAAATTTAATTAAAAAAAAGGAAGGAAAAATTGGACCGACATGCAAAAATAATTTCAAAAATAGTCATTGAATAAAACTTACTCTTAACAAATCAAACATTACATGCAAATATGATAAGAAAAAGAAATTGTTGTACAAGAAATATATTTTTATCAAGGCAGAAAAGTTAAGAAAAAAAACACGTAGTAAAATAAATATATAATACACTTAAAAAAAAAGTAATCGTACACACATTATGATAATATTAAATTTTAATAATTTACGACAAAAATTAAAGCAGCTATTTTAAAAATCATGCCAAATTATTGATTATTTAATGTACTGCCTCAAAATAAATTGCAACATTATCATACTAAAAAACATGATGTTTTAAAACCAGAAAGAATCATTTAAATTAAATAAAAATCGCATTTCTTGTCGGACTTTACCTCAAAACAATAATTAAACATGTCTCGTAGATCGGAAAATAATAGTTTACGCTTAAGTAGTAGTATCGTTTTATATGATTTTTTTTATTATCATTATGATTATTACTTAGGTTTTTTTTGCTAGATAAAAAATGTTTTGGTTTCAATATGGTTTGATAAAAATTAGATTTAAAGAAAAACATGAAATTTAATAATAATGATTATTATTATAGAAATTAATAAAAAATATATGATGGCAATGAACCAGTAACAAGGACGTTTAAATTAAAACAAAAAATGTTTCTAGAAATTAAATATGGTTAAAATCAAAGCAAATAAAAAATTGAACAAAATCATAAAGCATGTATTTTCATTATCTCAATGTAAAGTAACTGCCATACCATTTTACCAACTAGCTGCTGCAACATCTCATCCGAAGCAATGCACCTTCAGATGAAATACATGCGTGTGTCGAGGTAGCTACAATATGCATGAAACAAAACTTTTTCCAATTCAAAGGAAAGTTTTACAAACAACACTCAGGTCACAGTATGGATAACAAACAATCATCACTTCTCGTAAATTTGTTTGACGAATATTGTATCATAAATTCTAGGCAGCTCAACAATTTCCTCCAAATTTTGAATGCCTAACACCCGTCAATTGCCTTCACAGTAGAGAGAGACGAAGATGGTAGCTTAGCTTTCCTCGATTTGAAGATCAAAACAAGAGGCGGTGGCAAATTAGAGTTTTCGATTAATCGCAACTCATTAAATAATTAATAAATTTACTGATAAACTTTTTTTTTGTTTATTTTTCATTTTAATATTCATTAATTATTTATTATACTTTTTGTTATTATTATATCATATGCATCATATAGGTTTAATATATTTTATTATAATTATTGTGTCATATATATATTTTCAAATTTTGTTGTTGTTGTATAATTTCATATCATATATGTTTTCATATAATTTAATTTTTAATAATGTGTTATGTTTGATATTTACTTTAATATATCATATATATTAATTAATTTTATAATAATAATAATATTTTTTTAATGATTTTTTCTTCTTTTTTATGTTTTTTATTATTAATAGTAAAGTTTTCTCCTCTAAAATTCAATATATATTATAATTGTTAATTTAATTTTTTATTTATTTATTTTTTTTTTAGTGTAACATAAAAACAATTAATTTTAAACTTTTCACTACTTTTTTTTATTAATTATTATTTTAATTTAGCATTAATTTAAGTTTATATTTAGTTTTATAAATTTTAATTTAAGGTCAGGAAATATTTCATTTATTTTTATTTTGTAATGTAATCATTAAATTTACTTTTATTATAATTTATCATGTTTCATGAATAATTAAGTAAATGTATTTATTTTTAATAATATTATTATTATTATTTGTTTTTAAGAATAATTAAAATTTTTTCCTAGTTTAATATTTTTGTTTGTCATCATTGTATGTAATTTAATTTTTGAACTAAAACTTATTCCACTTTTTTATTATTATGTTTAAACGTGCATTAATTGTATTGTTATTAATGTAATGATTGGCCAAATAAGTTTTAGATTTATGTATTTTTTATTTATTATTACAATTATTTGAACATACATCGATATATAACTATTTTATTAAAATTTGCCATAATAGATTTTTTTTTTAAATTTAATCATTAATGATATAAAAGCAAAATAAAATAAAAATAACTCAATTCAAATTCTATCCTAATTATTATAATTGTTTTTTGATAAAAAATAAAAGTATAAAATATCCGTCACATTTATAATGTTATACATGTATCATTATAATAATATATATTTATGTATAATAAGGTTATAGGATTATCAATAAAAGTTACAAAAACTCGTATAATATTTATACAACTATAAAAATGTTATAAATGTTAGTGTTTACACAATAAATTTCTTATTTTCAGGATGATTTTCCATTGATTTTATCTTGTTTTTTTTTCTTTTCAATAAAATTTTGATTTTACATTTGCTGTTCTTATAATTAAAAAAAAAGTTTACTTATAAAAAAAATTATATTTAAACAAAATAATAATTAATTGACCTACTAATACAATGTTTTACTCTGTTACATTCTATTTAGAAAAACTTTATTTTGAAAATTTATTTTAAACATTTTATGTGTTGTATTTTATTTTCAATATTATTATATCTTTCATAGACATAATGGTTCATTACATTTCTACACTCATAACGTATTATGTTTAATACAGAAGCTCACATTAAATATTAAACATATATCATAATTTTTTCATCATAAACATATATATTAATGATAATAATAATAATTATGTTAAAATTTAATTTTAATTTAAGAAAGTAATCAAAAGCTATACATTTTATGTTTATTTTTTTTTATAGAATATAACAATATATAAAAAGGCAACTGTGAAAAAACTACACATTATTAGAAAATATAGGATTCTATTTATTATTATAAGTAATTTAATTTAATATTTAATTTTAATAATTTGTCAAAGTAAATTGAAGAAGGTAATCAAAATGTGTATTTTTGTGTTTAATTAAACAAAAAAAAAATTTATTTAAATCAAAAATACTTAATTAAATTTGATTTCTTTGTTTTATGTATGTAACAATTATAATTTAGTCAGTCCCATATATTTTTTTTTTTTTTTATTATTTTTCGATATTATTAATTGATTTTAAATTTAACTTTATTTTAGCGCATAACATTGTAGATCATTAAATAAATTAAGTTTAAATTTAAACATTAGTTTTATTGTATTTTTTTTTAAATTTAATTTAACATTATAATTATTTATCAAAAGTCATAAAAATTGGCTGTTTTCTTCTTGTTTTCATTATTATTATTATTATTTTTTATTATTTTTATTACATATATTTTTACATTCAAAGAAGGAAATAAGAAAAATATTACTGGGTTATATTAATTAATTATAGTAATGAATTCTCTTAAAAATAGTTAACTCAGCCTTGTTTGAATTTCTTTGCTTCTTCTAATGTTACTTTAATTTAATTTAAATTTCTATTCCATTATTATTTTAAATGTTTATTATGTTTTGTTTTTGTGTCTAACTTAATTATGAATTCTTAAGTAACTTTTTTCAGAAGGATTTTAGATAGAAAAAGTTTGTTTTTTTACCATGAAAGGTGTAAATTTGATAAAAAAATAAAGATTTATATGTTTGATAAGCCAATAACTTATATGTAAGTGTTATATATGGGACGTTTTGAGTTGTTTCTTTCCGTTTTTTTCTTTAATATTTTAGTGAGGTTTTTCCTTTTAGTTTTTAAGAAGTTATTTCAAATAAATTGTTTTAAAATCAGTTCTCATTATTATTATTAAAGGAACTCGTTGACCGAGTTGGTTAAGTGTCTGGTATGATAGATACGAATCCAGTCCCGGGCATGAAAATTAATTTGTGTTTTTCGAGTTTCAAATGTGTTCAGGCTTTACTTAGAATAAATCCTCCTGGGATTTTTAGGGGTGCTGAGTGAAACCTGAAGGTGACTGGATCGGATGACAGTATAAATTGTGATCCCACGTGGTTAAACCATAGATAAAAGGCGCTTACTATGGAAGCTTCGGCTGAAATAGTATGAACACAGTAGGACCATTGGGTCCGCGGTGGAGCTTGTTCATATCTAATCTAATCTATTATTAGCGTATGAAAATGTTTATCACAAACATTATTAATAACACTAAAGGTTCAGAGATTTAAGCCATTTAATTGCCGTCTCATCTAGTAGATCTTCCATCGAGCCATTGAAGTATAGCAAGTCAACTGTTTGCTGTTCGTAACCACAAGAAGAAGCAGGATCATCCTTGTATCCCCATTTGAACATGTTTGCGTTTGACCTACCTGTTCTCAGCCGATTCAGATTACACCAAACTTTTCTTTTCAGTGAAAACTCGTTTTTCCTATCCATGTTAATGTCATACAATGGACTCCTCCTTGATTGACTCAGGATTTGGAGAGTAACCATTTGAAACTAGGTTTTCAGCCAGTTCAATTGGTGCTGTTCTTAATTTGAGTATTCTCGATGTGTGGGAAAGTATGTCATCATGAAGTGGAGTGTCAGTCAATTCGATTGCTTTGGTGTATTCACGTAATAGTGCATTCTTTCTAAGGATGTCAGGTGACTGTAATTCACAGAAAGCACGAAGCGACTTCACTGGGGTGGTTTTAATTGTGCTTGATATGATTCTCATTGTTTGAAATGTTAGAAATTGATGTACGGCAAAGTTGTTCAGTTGCAGTGACTTATTTTACAACATTTTTTTCGAAATTACTTCTTAAAACAAAATTCAATAATTAAATATAATGAAAGATAGCGTAATCCATAATTTTACTTTTATCATGTATCATTTAAATTAATGTATAGAAAGTTTTTTTACGAATACATTTTTTTTTGTTTCTTATCAAAAAGTATAAAGCTATTTCCTATCTCATCTTTATATCGTTTAAATGTTCTTATCGGTTCAATTTAATTTAATAAAAAAAAAATAATAATAATAATAAAATTTTTATTATAAGGATACAATGATATAAAATCTAGAATATAATAATAATTTTTTTCATTATTTTAATTTTATTGTTGTTTTATAATAATTATTATTATTGATGTGGACTTTTCTTCTTACTTGACCATTATAGTTTAAAAAATTACACAACATCTTCCTATTAAAAAACGTTTTTTTTTCCTTATGTTTCAACTTCATATTTTTTTTTTGTTTTAAATCGAACAGGTACTGCATTTTTTTAATATTAATTTTATTATGTTTAAATTTTTATATTATTAATTTTATTTTTTTTTCTCTTATAATTCTGTCTTATTTACTGATGTTTATTAAATTTAAATTTAAATTAAAAGTGTATTATTCAAAAAATAAAACTAATCAAATATGGAAAAGGCAAGTTTTAATTAAATCTTACAAGAATATAACTAGTGCTTAAAAACAAATTTGATTTTGTGTGTTTTATTTAATTTAATTATTTAATGTTTAAATGTATGTTTATGTTTAAAATTTACGTTCCAAGTATCACACAAATTATTTAAAAAAAATTAAACACTTATCTATCATCACAATATGGTACTTAAAATCGAAAAAGAGGAGGAGGAGCTGCTGACTTGAATTTAAAATATTAACAATATTAATTTTAGAAGCTCGTTCGAGACCAATCCATTTGTTTTTTTTACCTATTCATATAAAGAATATCACCATACATTAATATACATATAATAATGTTTTTTTCTTTTAAATAATAATAAAATCGTAATTTATATTTTAAAATTTATTAATTTTTTGTGTTAAAATCTATCATTAAAAACAAAGTAAATAAAATTCACAAATGCAGTATAATCAAATTATTGAATATTAATTAAATATGTATCATTATAATAATTATAATAAAAATAAGGCCAAGTCATAATAATAATTATATTTATATCAACATTTATATAGATGTTCTTTCCTGATGTTTATTTTTTTTAATAATTTAATCTTATTTTAGTTTTTATTTAATTTTGATGTAATAATCTTTCCTAGTTATGTTTAATATTATGTTTATTATTATATAAGCGATAAAACAACGATAATAATTAATTTTACTTTTCTTTTTATGTGTGTATCATATCATATAATATTTATATAAAATTAAAAACACAAAAAAAGTTTCATTTGAGGTATTTTAAAAACCTTACAATAATATTTTAGTTTAAATATAGATTATTAATTTTTGTTTTCTGTAAATGTAAACATTAATTATAATAATGATTTTATTTATTATTATTATTTTCATTAACTTATATTATTATTATTCTTCTTCCTTTCTCTTTAAGAGATAATAATGATTGATGTTTAATTAAAGTATTATAATGTTAATATAAAAAAAATATAAGGAAACAGGATTTCATGTCATTATTTAGTTTTAGTTATAATTGTAATAATAATCAATATACAAAAAATTATTATATAAGTAATTAAACACGTATAGAGATAAAAAAGAGAAATTTAATTAAAATGTTTAATAATATTATATTAGTATTTATAAATAGTTATATGTTTAATATTTAATAATGAGCTTCTATCATATACATTTATTATAATGTTGATTATTATGTTATAATATATTATAAACGTTAACTAGAACAGCAAAACTCTTACTTTTTTTATATTTTTTTTTTCATTATTCATGTCTGTCTTCAGTTTATCATTATTTTCATTATTTTTATTATAATTAATATTAATAAAGTTCTTCTCTACTACAAAGATAATTTTTTTCGTTTTTTTTTTCATTCATTATTAAAGTATATCATATATAAATATTTTGTATGCAATTTAATCATAAAAGTTTAGTGCAAATATAATATTTTTTTTTATAAAGTGTAAAAATAATGTCAAAGGGACTCATCAATCTTCTTTTTATTGTTATTATATCTGAAATTTTCCTAATTTTAATTTTACTTGTTTTATTTTTTTTGCTTTATTTTTATTATTTTAAAAAAGTGTTGTAATTATTATTATTTGTATTTTATTCTCGTATTTAAAGTAAATGTAAAAAAAAATTAAATAGTATATTTAATAGGATTTTCTTGAATGTTTAAATTTAATTTAATTTAATTTAATATTAATGAGCTGTTTTATGTTTTTTTCTTTCTTATTCCATTTAATTATGTTTAAATCTTGTTTAAAAGCTACAATTATCTAGACAATTACTGGATAATATATATTGCTTTAAAAATTCGTCTAGTTTTTTTTTAATCTTTCTTTCTATTATTAGTATCATTATTTTTTTAATTTATAAATTTTAACGTATTATAATATATATAATTAATGTTGTTGTGAGTGTAAATGTTTCTTTCCGTTCTTGAATGCAATATTTTATTGAAATATATTTTTTTTTTTAATTAAAAACTTTTCTTTTATGTTTAATTTAACATTATTTGAGTGCAAAAGTGCATTATATTTAATATTATTTTAATCATCCTGAAACATTTAAACATTATTTGATTATATTTTGTTAAGTTGCAGTTAAGAGTAGAGAAGAAGTGCAAAAAATTTCTTCATTATGTTATGATTTTTTTGTTTGAATATTTTTTTTTTTAATTTTTTTTTATAAAATTATTTGCAATTTATGTGTTGTTTTTTTATGTTTAAAAGAAATCCATTTTACCAGCTGAAGCAGCTGTTATGTATGGAGGAGCAGCATCACTTGTTCCATAACGACCGGTTGGTGGTGGATATGTGTTTTCAGTACCATATCCAGCTAATATGATAATATTTTTGGATTTAAAATTGAATTTTTTTAATTGAAAATAAGGATTTGCTTACCATATCCAGCATTATACGCATTAAAATCAGTTGGCTTTGATGGTGCTGGAGCAGATTGAACCGTCGGAATTGGATTACCTTGTGGATTGTTTCCACCAGGTCCGGTTTGAGGTCGGGAATACATGTCACCTGGAAGAAATTTCATTTAATAATTGTACTTTGAAGGGAATTTCTGAAAAAGTTACCTCCTGATCCAGTTGAGCTGGAATTCGGTTGCATTCCCCATGAATTCCAGCTGTTGCTGCCAGTTGGCCCAGTAGGACCTCCTGCTGAATTATAAAGATCTGAAAGTATTTCATGTCCTTTTATTTAGATTTGTTCTCTATTTTTGCATTTAAAAAAAGAGACCCTTTCGTGAAAAGCACAAAAAAAATGTCTCACCATAATTTCCATATCCCTGATTTTGTTGTTGAGCCGCTGCTGCTGCAGCTGGCGTATTGTAATTTCCCCATTGATGTGGTGGTGGACCTTGTGGTGGAGGTCCCCATTGATGAGCTCCCTGATACGCTGTATTGGGATTGCCATAACCATAATTTTGTTGTTGTGTCGGCTGTGTACCCCAACTTTGCATCATTGCATTAGTACTCATGGGCATATTCATTGGAGGACCATTCATTGTTTGTCCATTTGGACCCATTGGAGTGTTAAAGTTGGACAATTGTTGACCATGATTTCCCTGACCACCCCAATTTGAGTGTTGTTCGTGATTCATGTTTTTCTGTTGACCTTCACGTGGTTCGGCCTTCTTCACTTCAACTTGTTTTCCATTTAAATTCAGATAGTGCTCAGATGTGACACGTTCAACTGAAGCTTCATCCTCAAATGAGAGGAAACCAAAACCGCGACTTTTCTTCTTTTCCTGATCATACATAATAACAACTTCCATTACTTTACCAAAACGACCAAAAAAGTGTCGTAAATCAGTTTCCGTGATATTTGAGGGCAGTCCACCCAAAAATACTTTTGGATATCCTTGTCCTCGTTTTGGTTTCTGCAATGTACGAGGGTTACAGGGCTTAGGATCAATTGTCCTGCCATCTAAACTATGAGGACCATTCTGTAACACTCGATCGACGTTATTTGGATCAGCAAATGTAACAAAACCAAATCCTCTTGATCGACCGGTTTCACTATTTTTCATCACCTAACAGACAAAAAATTATAAATTTCCATATTGTAACCATTTTGTATGATTATGAAAAAATAATAAATAGATTATATTATAAAATATTTAATGAAATAAAAAAGCGAAAGTGAGTCTTTCACCTTTCCTCATAAAACGACATCGCGAAAGTACACAAGTATTCGTGCATAGGCATTCAATTTTTTTTTGCATCATACAAAATTCATATAAATTTATATTGTATACGTACCACACAGTCAATTACATCGCCAAATCGACTAAAATATTTGCTTAAATTTTCCTGTGTTGTTTCCCATGATAGTCCACCGACAAAAAGTTTGCTAATTTAATGGAAAAAAATATGAGATATGATTAAAATTCATATTATTCCAATAAGAATTTTGTTGAAATGTCACCGCGTGTTTTTTTTTTTGCTTCATTTTGCTTAAATTTAAAGTAAAAATAGACTCCATATGGTTATTTTGATGACAGCGAATGTAAAGAAATTTTTTTTTTGGTATATATTGATGATGTGTGACGTAAAAATTTTCTTTTGCAAAATATGCGTAGAAATTTGGGAGTAATTTTATTACTTTTTATATTGAAAACTAGCCAAGTACTTACCCTTTTTCATCATCTTGTTCCATGTCCATTTTCATTTTGTTATGCACCTTAAAACTTAACTATTAATTCTAGGGATTTTAAACCTCAAAAAAGTTTTTTTTTTACTTTTTCTTATATAAATGTATATTTATAATATAAACGTATGTATGTGTGTATGTTGCCTCTGACTTTTTTTTTTAACTTGACTTGCGATTATTAAATTAACAAAATACTTTACTTTTACGCTGTTTTTCTTAATTATCTTGACAATTAAACCAAACTTTACTTATTTTACTAACACTATTTAACAATTAGGAGTTTTAAAAGTTAAAATTAATATTTTTTTTACCTAAAAATATAAAATCTTAATGTTTAACCCTTAAACAGTACAGCTGAATAGTCGTCTGGGTAAATGTTTTAACATAGAATCGTGAATGTATGAGTATGTGTGTGTATAGAAAGAAAAGACACCTACACATTGAATGAAATGTTAGTTCAGTGAATGGCCATTGTACGTGCCGTGTCATTCATCTGTGTATTCTTCAATGAAATTCGCTTTGGTGTATTAAATGGGAACACTATCAGAAAAATTAATTTAATTTTTTATTTTTGAAACACCCTCTAAAGAGTTCGTTGATTATAAATATTGTGAAAAGGGATTGCTGGAATATTTTTGAGTATCTTTTATGAAAATCGCTATGGAATTACTTTAGGAGGCCCCACAAAAAAATTCTCTAATTATTTATTTATTTATCGTATGAAAATCATCCTCTAGATCACATTAATCTATAGTTCAAGTATTTCTTTTCAGGAATGGGGCATCAGGCAGGTGTAGTAATTAGGTTTTCGCATCAGTATTGTTAATTATGAAAAAGATACATTAAAAAAACGATTAACAGCCAAAGCGCCCCAGCAATTCAAAAAGTTATTTTTTGTCTCATTGAATGTCTAATTTTTGTAGCCATATTATTGCTTCTTTTGTTAATTTGTGAAGATTTGTAAAGCCCCCATCAAAGTTATTTAAGGGACAATTGATGATATGTAACATAATTTGATCAGCTCCACAGTCACAGAGGGGTAAAATAACCATTTCCCATTCGTAAAGTAAATGATTACATCTTTCAGAATTTGTGCGGAAACGATTTAATGAGCACCAAATTTTGCGTGGTGCATTAAAACCAGCAACTGGTTGATTTGGATCTGAAATAAGATGGGCATTTATTGGAGGTGTTAATATCCATTCTTGTCGCCATGTAAATTTTTCATTAAATGTTATGATTTCATCAAAGTTCATCCAAGGGGCTTCCTAGATTTTAGTCTCACAGAAGGTAATGATTGCATTTCATCATACAATAATGAATTTTTAAGGACAAGAGATTTCTTCACTATATTTGATAATGCCTTTTGTTTCCTTATATGATGTGGTGGTTTGTTTGATAAAGCAGAAAGCCATTTTAAAGGAGTACATTTGAGAGTGCCATTTATTATTCGCATTGTGTTATTCAGTTGTACATCGATTTTTGAATGATGTACACTATTCATCCAGGTTGGACTACGATATTCTGCGGTTGGCTATACCAAACCGAGAGCCGCTGTTCTTAGTGTACTTCCATCTGCACCCCATGTCGTACCAGCTAAACTTTGAATTAGGTTATTGCAAGTTTTTATTTTCTGAACTCTCTTCTCAATAAATGTCTTGTATGTCAAGCTTCTATCCAAATCAACTCCAAGATATTTTGGACAACTGTTATGTCTGATTTTTATTCCATCTATTATAACGTTTAATTCTCTGTGTGCTTCTTTATTGTTCAAATGGAAACATGCTACTACAGTTTTATCTTTATTTAAATCAAGTCCAGATTCCTTAAAAAATTTTCCAGTTTTATAATAAATATCGATAAAAGTGCTCGATAGGGGTGTGCTAAAATCAACTGACAGTCGGATAGGACGAGTGTCCAAATTTTTTACAATTGTTTTCAATGTGCTAAAAATTACTCATTCATTACAAAAATTTTCTTTTACCAAGGACCTTTCAAACCGTTTAACGAAAAATTATTAGCTACCTGACACCCAAGAAAATATTCATCCATATTCACTTGAAAAACTTTCATTCATTCACCGATCTTTTGTTTGTCGCTGCACTCACTAAACAGTTATTTTTACAATTCAATATTATGTTTGTATGTATGATTGTATACACGACTTTTACCGTATACATACATTTCATTTACAAGATTTACACAATCATATTAGAAAAGTTCACACTCACATTAAAGCAACCCACCAGCTGAAAAACATTAAACATCTCCCACTAATCTTGAATAAAATATTTATAATAAAAAAAAAAATTAGAATCCTATAAAATAAAATTAAATTATAAAATAAAATTAATTATTAACACAAGTAAAGAACAAATTGGATTAAATATTCATGAAAATCGTGTTAGTTTAACGTTAAATTACAAAAATGTGTTTGGATTTTTTTTTTGTTTAATGGAGGACTACAAAAATAATCAATAAATTGTAATAAATAAACAAAAGGGTCGTCTTTAGTGAAACTATATGATGCATATGTGTACAATATATATCATGATGTTGTTTGTACAAGAAATATCAAATTGAATTGAAATTAATACCGAATTGGCGTCGTTTTAAAATAAAAGTAAAATTAAACGAGATAAACCAAGTTCTAGTCAACAAATAAATAAAATATAAATTTATAGGTGAGTGAGTTGATTTTTAACTTGTGATGTTTATTTTATAAAAAAAAAATGTTTTTATTTTAGATAAACAAAATGTCTGAAACAGAGATCTCCCAACAATACTGCGTTCGATGGAACTCCCATTTGTGCAGTTTGAGTACCGCATTTCCACAACTCCTTGATCAGGAGAAATTTGTCGATGTTACACTTGCATGTGAAGGACAACAAGTTCACTGTCATAAAGTGGTTTTGGCAGCATGCTCTCAATATTTTGACAATCTCTTATCGGAAAATCCGTGTAAACATCCAATCATCATTCTTCCTAGTGATATTAAATTATGGACAATCCAAGCTCTTGTAGAATTTATGTATAAAGGACAAGTGAATGTGTCACAAGCTGGTCTCCCAGATTTGGTAAAAAGTGGTGACTTATTACAAATTCGAGGATTGTGTAACACTGATATTACCGCTGGATTGACAGTTCAAAATAATAATAATAGTGCTGAAAATTCAACTGCCCAAGTTAGTAAAGTAGTGCCAACACCAAATCCGCCAATTGCCCATATGGGAAATGTTGCGAGAAAAGAAATTGGATCTGGTTCACCCAACAAAGCACATTGTGGTAATAATGTTCCTAATGATCATTCCAGATCTGTATCACTAGATGAGGAGCAACAAATAAAAACGGAAGAAATTGATGAAATTGGGGATGAAATGGAAGCTGAAGACCCAAAAAATCCAGGTAAGTCTATTTGTCTTTTTAAAATATATAAAATTCGAAGAAATATTTTGCACAACTTTAAAAATATCTCGACTGCAGCAAAATTCTAAACATTTCTAAATTTAAATATCATAAAAATTTACAATGGTCTCTTGTTTGTTTGACTTCTGCTGTGCTCGTTCTTGTAATTTTCAAATAAATCTTAAAATTTTATTTCAATTTAAATATTTTTTTTCTGTTTTCACAGAAAATATTAACAAAAATTCAATTGATAGTACAACTATCACCACAATTCAGGCCAGCACCTCTCAATCCTCTGCTTGGCAAATCCGGGTGAAACCAAATGAAAATTTATTTGAAAATTACAAAGAACCAGGCGTAGTAGAAGATCAAACGAAACGTGATGAGTGTGAGGTGATACAAATAAGTTCGGATAGTGGTGATCCATTGCAAACAAATGAAAACCAAAACATTCCAACATCATTGAAGTACAACACGAGTGTGATGGAAGTGAAACCGGTCATTTCAGGTCCAGCATTCAGTTTAATGAATATTGATGAAGAGAATTTCTTCAACTTAAGGGATGATGATGATGACGATGAAGAGTTTGCTGATTATGACATGCAACATGAAATTCCTGAAGTTTCAATTTCATATGGAGCACAAAACGAGTCTATTAAGAATTTACAAAGAATTTTACCAAAACAGAGCCATGACAATAAAGTACAGATCTCACCAATTTCACTTCGTAATCCGAGAGGAAATCAAGTTAGAACGTATACGGAAGAAGCACTTATAAGTGCATTGAATGAGATTAAAGGAGGATTGAGTATTTATAAGGCGTCACAAAAGTACCGAGTTCCTAGAAAGACTTTGCGCAATTGGATGAAGCGGTGGCAAATTAAATCGGCGCATCCGATGCCAGCACAATTACAGAGGGCCGCATTAAGGAAAAAAATTGAACGTGATCAAATGTTAGCCAGTATTACTCCGAATCTTTTTACACCAAATTATAACTTTGAAGATTTTGAATAAAATATAAATGCTAATAAAAATAAATTTAAATAAATATTTTTGAAATCTGTTTATCGTATTACTTTTACTTTTATTTTAATAATTCATTCACACTCATATCGAATCTTGAAGTTAAAATTGTTAATTTTTTTTTTCTTCATCACAGATTACGCGATGGCAAATGTTATGGTTGAATATGATGATGAACGACGAAATGATTCACTCAATGATACAATGGACGGCTACGATTCAATAGACAATCTAGGAAATCGTCGTATTCGGCGTCCTGAAGCAACATTACGTGAAGCCGCTCAGTGTGTATCACGTGGTGAAACATTTCAAAAAGTCAGCACCATGTTCAACATACCAATTTCAACAATTCGCTTCTATATGGCACGCAAGGGAATTTTACCTCGAAGAAAACGTGGACGTTGTACAATCCCAACATCGCAAATCAATGGAAATACAATCAGCTCTACAACAACACACTTGGACATGAGTAGTGGCAGTATTATTGGTTCAGGTAACAATCAATTTAGCGATAGTAATCCAACTCCTTCAGATTTTATTACACAACCAACTACCTCAAATGCACTGAATTTACGAAGAAGTCGATCAACGAGTCCCGTTGAACCGCCCTATCATTTTGCGAATTTCAAATTACCTGAATTAAGGCCAAAATTGGTGTAAATTTGAAATTATTAGATTATACCAAAAATAAATTTAAATGAAATCCTAAATCTTGTACAGTACAAATTAAATTTTAACCAAAAAACTTAAAAATTATATCGAATGAATTAACTATAAAAATAAATAAAAATTAGTATTAAAAGGCTTTGTGCAAGAAAATATCTAAAATTTAATTTAAATTTAAAAGACGTTAAATTTACTTAAATTTATATTAATTTCCTATAAATTATATTTTAAAATATAAATTGATGTGTGTACTGAATTTAAGCTTTATATGTGTAATATGATGAGTTTTGATGTGAATTTTATTGAATATTAAAAAATATTATCGTGTAAATATAAAATAAGTTAAAGTTAAATTTTAATGAAAAAGAAAAACCAAAGCCAGAAAAATTTATTACAATCATAAAGTACAATATATTTACACAAAAAAGGAAAGAAACTAAATATTTTTTAATAATTATAATAAAATAATAAATGAAGATGAAAAACACTAAATTACATTTAAAATATGAAAAGAAAATAGTGCCATACAAAACAAAATATGAAAAATAATATTTTTTCTCAAAAAAAAAACCAAAGAAATATTAATAAAAAAATGCATTTTACTGGTAAAATAAAATAAAATAATTTTAAGTATATTTTTAAATTCATTCAAAAAATATTGTGCAATTTTTATGTAAATGTTCCTCCAATTTGAGTTCTTTCCAAATTTTTTTTTGTTTCTTGAAAGAAAGAGGTCACAAATGTTTTATTTTAATTTTTTTTTTGTAAACATACACTTCATTTTGATATTTAATTGAAAATATAAATTTATGGCGCTGTTCGTTACAACATTTTGATATTCAGAAAACATTTAGACCTATAGGGTCCAGGAACCATTTGCCGTTCGTAAACTTTATCGAGTAATTGAAATCCCGCTTTACTTACCTTTAGTCCCAAGACAGCAATAATTACACGGTTTGGAAAATATTAAAGAGGTCATACGCTTTTCAAATCCTTTTAGGGCCTCAATATATGCCCTTAAAGGAACACTTTGGCTTTCACACAATCCTATTATCAAATCGACTTTTTTTATTTAATTTTGAATTTTATCACCTGCTAAATTAAAATAAGTGGCGCTGTAATCGATAGACCTCAAATTCGTGCAATTATTAATGATCCGGCTTTGCCAACAGTTTTATCCAAAGATGAAAACACTGCTTTAATTTGTGTCAAAGATGTTAGTGAATCGTTTTTAGGCAATAACTGAGCAGATAATTACAATGAAAATGTGAAGAAATTAATCTGTAGCTTTCGTTTATTGAAAGTAAATGTAACGATCAAAATTCATACTTTAATAAGCATTTGGATAAATATCGAGACAATTGCGGGCAGATGAGCGATGAACAGGGTGAACGTGTCCACCAAGATTTGAAAATTTACGATGAAGACTATAAGGGAAAAAGTATGATATAAGGCCTGGATCTCTATTGTTTTCACCTAGTGAGAGAAACCGATACAACTGGACAGAAGAGAAAAGTAGATTACCAGACAAAATTGGAATATTTCCAAAAAATCAAAATAAATTAATAACAATTCAATTTGGGTCCTACACGAAATCTTTAAAAAAAAATTACTTAAAACCAAAATCCAAAGAGATTTTTACTTAATACTATAATCTTAAAAAAAATTCACAACCAGAAAATACTAAAATTAAAAATCCTAAATAAGTGTTTCCTGAAATTTTAAGGATATTTTTAACTTTGTTTTTACAACAAAATGAGGTTGGAAGGTGAGCTGGGGGTGAAGGGGGCCCTAATTAGGCTTGACTTAATATGTTTTATTTTAATAAAATATTTTTTTAAGGAACCATAAACTTCAAATAATTAAATATTGATTTTGTCTGAATTTTTAGTTTTACTTTTTAAGGATTACTTAATTAAGGGTTTATATTTTAAGGGTTTTGTACACTTTCATATTTTTGTTTTAAGTAAAAATGTCTTAGGATTTTGGGTTTATGGATTTTATTTTCTAGGATTACTTCAATTTACTGTTTTTTTTTTATTATATTTTTTTCTGCTAAAAAAAACTACTTTTATTGATCAAAAATGGAAAATAAATAAGCAAAAATTCAATTTGTTTTCAAAATTCAAAATTAAATATAAAAGAAGTCGATCTGATAATGGAATTATGTAAACGCCAAGTGTCCCTTTAACGCCATGTATTGAGACCCTAAAAGGTTTTGAAAAGCGTATGACCTCATTAAAATTTGTCAAACATTGTTATCATTACCACGAACAGTGCCATATATTTCAATAAATAAAATTATTGAAAAAAAAAGTTCAAATAAATTTTTTTTGGATAAAAATAAAGCACTTTGTTAAAAATAGCAACAAGGAATAATCCAATTGAATTCTATTTTTAACCACAATTTACATATGTTCTATGTCAATTTTTCTTTACTCATGTTTATATCGATAAATGATAAACTTATATCAGTAATTGTCTGTCTTAGTATTTATTTATTTATTTAATATTATACACGAAACAGAATTTTACAGTTAATGCATTTATTTTACAAACTTCCTGAACTGCTGAAAATCCATGCTGAAATAAAATATATTAAAATATTTTTTTAAAATGAAAATTATTATGATTTTATTGACAATGTGAAGAAAAGAATTACATGAAAAATATTATAAATAGTAATTAATTTATATTGAAATAAAGACCAAAATAAAATAATAAAGAAAATTTGTTTTTGATTTTTCATTTAAAAAATAACGGTTAAATGTCAAACTGAATTGAATCGGTTGAGACGTTGTCACACACGCTTACTGTGTCTCTGTAAGAACGATCGACATTTATTACTTCAAATAAAATTTCAAAAAAAAAACAACAAACTGATATCTTTATGTATATAAAATTCACACATTTTGTTATAATTTATATCATGGAGCAATGTATTTCCAACATCATTTAATACAAAGCATACGCATGCCCATCTACAAGAGTGACGTCAAGGCGCGCGCACTTGTTCCGCATTGTGTATGACCGCACTTTCGTGCCGAGAAAAGTTTGCGTTTAAGTCGTACAGTCGTGATTTAGTTGTCTCCGGAAAATTTTTAGAATTTTCACAGAGAAATTAGTTACAAACACCAAATTAAACGATAAAAAGTTTTAAATTAAATGTTTCTAGATTGATTAAGTGCAAAAAGCAAGCGAAATTCCGATAAGTGGATAAGGAAATTAAAGTTTTAAAAAAACGAAATTTACAACAAAAAGATTCTCAGATGATTTTCATAGAAATAATTTCATGAGAAAAAATCTTTAATGGTAAATGGTCATAAAAAATTATGTGTATGCGTACATGCACACACATGTGTATAATAAAATAGTGATACACACACACACACCTATTTCTATCTCATTTGTGTAGTAAGCAAGTTAAATTGTTTGAAACGAGAGAGAGAAATTTTATTTTACTTGATAAAGGTGTAAACGTGCCTTTCTGTACGCGGTGTGCAAATTAACAGAAAAAAAATAAATTTACAAATCTCTATTATATATGTGTGTTAAAGAGCCTCACACACCTCTAATATGCTGCTGCTGCTGCTTACTTTACATTAATTATGCATAATGTATATATAAAGTAATTTTACTGTAATCATATAATTTAAAGGCAACACGAATACGAGAAAAAAAATCAAACTTACACACATATTTTTTTTTAAGGCGAAAGTACACATAATTTTTTATGTGTTCGATTTTTCATGTTTGAAATCCTTTTTTCTTCTCATTTGAGTTTTATACAAATTTTCTTGGTTACTTACACACTTATAATGTGTGTGTGTGTGTATCTTAAAGTGTGTATGCATACATGAATAAACAGAACAATAAATATAGTGATATTCAATAAAAATATTATTTTCAATGAAGATTAATTGAAATAAATAATAAAAAAAATATTCTTAATTTACTCCAAATAATACAATTACAATTTTCTTTCTTTTTTATTCTTGAAATTTAGGGGTGTTTAAAATCGGAAAATCAAGAGTGTGCGTGAGTTTAACAACATTGTGCTATATAATCATAATAATATAAATATATATAATAAAAAAAAATTACAAAAAAATCAACAAGATTGATCAATTAACGTGAAGAAAATACGACAGAAAAAAATAAGAATAAAATAGTTTTTTTTTATTGATACTTAACATCATCTTACAAGGAAAAAAATAAGCCGAAATAAGATATTTCGGCCAAACAAAAGGTAGAAGTAATTAATAAGAAAAAAAAAACAATCAGAATAGGATATAGTGAATACAAAAATAAGCCTTAAATTTGAAAGGTAAGTGATTTTTGTCATATAAAAGAGATTTTTATTACAACTTTGTTAACATAATAAGGGTTAGCACGTTAAAGCAAAACTCAATTTGTTTTCGTATATTGTGAAAAATTACTTCAGATTTTCTTATACTGATATTGAACGTTTATTGACACTATCAGGAGATATCAGAATAGATTTTTCATATGAATATGATTTTGGTCTAGTTTTTTTGTTCTAATCTTTAATTGATTTGTCTTATAAGAGCCTCTTAAAAATCCAAAATGAAAAATCTTGATTCTACTCAATTTGATAAGAGCGCGTAAATTTCCACTCTCTCTCTTGCTCCATAAACTTAAAATTAAAACTTCTTGATATGGAAACACTACACGCAAGACGAAGAAGATTTGACATTACGTTTTGCTATGATCTGATGCATAAAAATATAAAATGTGACATACTCTGCAATAAAATCATTCATAATCCACCTGCCTCACACAATCTGAGAAGACGTAGACTCGTACAAGTTCCATTTCATCAACGGAACTACACTTTTAACCAACCTTTTAGTAGGATTGCAAGATCTTTTAATGAGGTATCGGCCTTGACTGAGGATAATCCTCAATAATAATAATCCTCCAAATGTTTCTCTTACCGACCGAGTTAATTTGAGTTAAAGTCTAAATGAAGTTGGTGACTTTCTGAGATGCCAAGACAAAATCTAAGGCCATCTGATTATGTTAAGGGGTGTGTAAATCTTAATGTATTTCCTCAATAAATAGAAATTTCTTCTAAACGCGATGTTTTTAACATAAAGTAACCTATTTTAACAGAATTTTACAATCACTACAGTCTTGAGAAAGAATGCTTGGTGGAAACTCATTAAGAACATTCATTATCATACGTTCAAGTGATGATGATTAGAGAAAGGTATACCCACCTCAGCCACTACTACATTGGGCCTTCTGTGGGCTGTCTTTCGACTTACCCTGAATTATATTCTTATTTAACGATTCTTATTTCCTTCAAGAAATCATATATCAAAGTTTAATTCCAAAGTGAGCCGTTGCAACGTTGGACTTATTTGCCTGTTCAAACACCCAAAAACCTCCTTCTCCTGTTCTCAAGTCCACTACAGAAACAGAGAATGTGCTGAGCACTTTCTTCTTCTGCTTGACATATTCTACATAAATCTGTTTCATTTAGATTCATTATCTTAAGGTGTTTTAGTACACGTGCGTGCCTTGTAAGGAATGCCAACAGAACTCTTACTTGACCAGTGGTCATTCCTAGAAGCCCTTCAGTACCAAGTTAATGCATCTGTAATGTAATCATCTATCTACGTATCATCAGAAGAATCTGATATAATATTTGGAGCTATCTGTCTTAATATTCTTCTATCATATTCACCAGCCATCGCCTTGCAGCATTCTAACTATTTTGTTTGTATTTAATTCATACTTTAGACAAGCCTGACTAAAAACTTTTATTTGAATTTCGATTTTATTTATTTTTCTGTTAGAGCTCTTAACGTGTCCTCTAAAACTTTGAAACGTATTTTTTTTTTTTGAGCTTCTAAACAAAGATGTTGTTTTTATGAATCTCTCAAGAACATGGAGTCTGAATAAAGTCCACTTAATCAATCAATAGTTAATATCAGATTTACTTCTATTCTATTATCATTTGTACAAATAATTTTAAATTACAATTACTGCTATTTATCATGAAGTAAGTCTCCATTACAAATTAAACAGTGCACCAAACAAAACATATTTTGTAAATCAAAAGAATTGGTTTTGCTTAAATTCTAAGAACTTTTTGTAATAATATAAATTAAATGTAAAAAACATGTTGTGTTTCATTCTATGCTTATTCTCGTGTACGTATATGTTTGTGTGTGTGTGTGTGACATGAAATCATAATGATGATGATAATATACAAAAAAAATATAAAACATAAAAAAAGGAAAATGTATTCACACAAACACCAAACTACCAAACGGAGAATGTTTTAATAAACATATTGTATGTTATGGTGTATGAAATATAAAAGAAAAGCAAGCAATAAAAAATTGACATGCGCAAAAATATCCATTTGTAAAACTTGCGCAAATCTTATTTTTTTTGCCGTATATAGAAAAAATGTGTACATGTTCATAAAGGAGATCAACATCTCATCAACATTTTCAATATAAAATATGTGTACATTTTGATGATAAAAATGCTATGACACACAGAAACAGTGAAACAGTGATAGAGATTTGATCCAGACAACTATGCATACACACACACACACACAAACAGTGTCGATAGATAGACTTTTGATAACTTGTAGCTTTTACTTGTCTTCTCCATGTAATCATAGTATAAGAGAGTAAAAAGATGATGATAATAATAATAATTATGTTTTAATATGCAAAAAAGAAAAATTATTATAATACATTTAGAACTCAAAAGTTTTTGCGGTATTTTATTAAAATACAAAAAGATTTTTACACACAATCAATCATACACATACATAAAAAAAATATGATTTTAATTTAAAAATATAATCGATTATGATTAAACTCAAATTTTATTTACTTATCGCGTTTGAATATGATATTCAGCGAAAAACCTATTAAAAAACGGAAATTTTGCCTCATTTTTTTCTTTTTTCTATCTTTTCTGTTTTATTTATATGTCAAGATATGTGAATGATTCATTGTAATTTTAATCAGAATAAATATGGAGCATTTATATTGCATCATCATCACATCTTTTATATAAAAGTAATATGAAAAAAAATGTTTTGAAGATTATACAATATTTAATATTGTTTATTTTTTCCGAAGAGTTTTCCATTGCATCTTAAATTATATAATTTAAAGGTGTGAGAAATTCATTGCAAGATAGTTTTTCAACTTCTTAGAATATGACACGCTTTTAACCCTTTGCTATCTAGGAAAATCATTTTTATTGGCTTTACCGTAAGCCAATGTATCTCAATTAAGGGAAATTAGTTTTTAAATGAAAATTCATGCTTTAATATCTGTTCTTGAATGCCGGCTCGAGCGATACTCAGAATTTTCATTGATACGGTTCAGCACGACTTTACAGACATCTTTCACTGATATTGTTGGCGAATTGGCCATACGGGCAATCTAACAAATGTCAGAAAGGCCGCAGTCGATTGTCTTGTAAAAGTTAAGTTTAGTGTAAATTTTAAAGAAAATCATACAGAATGCCAGGGTCGTTAATAATTTTCATTTCGCCCCAGTCTGGTATGTTAAATATCATGATTTCTGTGTAGTGTTACTGAAATCATCTTTCTTGGGTACTTAAACGCAGATTCCTTGAATTCATTTGAATTTGTCCACCTACTGTGATCTGTGGATACACTGCTTCACATCATTTCAGAAGCAACTAGCCGTCTCCGTGGTTGCACCGCCTTGTCAGTATTAATTGCAGTATAAATTGGTTTTTCCTAAACAAATAAGGTTAATAATGTTAAAACATTTTCCTGGAAAGGTTTGAATCAGTCTTCAACGATTTTCGTTTGGAGGGAAAACCCGATTCATGTTAATTTTGTCAAAATAATTTTACGTATAAAATACCATGCGCCTCCATTTATCAAGAATGTTTATTTATATTACGTTTTATTTACATTTAAGTGCACTGAACTAAAGAAATCTGTAATGTTAGGTAATTTTCTTAATTTTTACTAGAATTTTCTTCAAGGACGTTCATATTGGATTATTTAAAAAAAAAAATATAATCAAGATTTAAAAAAAATTAATGTTTGAAATTCAATGAGAAATGATAGAATTTTTACAAATAAATATCTACTGTCAAAAAATTGAAATTTCTTTGAATATTAATTTTTCTGTTATTTTACCATGAATCTTAATTAATCTGACATATTTTTTTTAATTGAAATTTTATTTAATTTTAATTTAATTTTAATTATTTTAAAATCAAAAGCAAAGATAAAATTTAAAAAAAAACACTAACGTTCACAAGTTAAAAAGTAAATAACATTTCGATTATGATACCATCTACATTCAGATCGATCGGAATGAGTTTTCGAGTTGATATCAATTTCGAATTTTTGTACAGTAAAATATGATTATACTGAAATTTTCATGTCAATTATAAAATGTTCAATTTTGATTGAGTTATATTGCTGTTAAATGTTGAATTTCATTCATATCACATTTTTTTCAATGAAATTTCATTCAAAATAGCATTGATTTTATCGAGATATGTAAATTAAATGTATTTTGACACTAAATTACAGTTTGAGTACAATTGCACTTGTATGACTGAACTCATCTTATTTGGTATTGACTGTACTTGTTAAAACTTTGTCGCCATTTTTTTCGAACAAGAAAATTAGTTTTAATTCTGTGAGTATTTAAATTAAAAGTGTGATGTTAAATTTTTATATTAAATTATATTTTAAATTATCTTTGAAGACTTTTGTGGAAGAAAATTTTTCAAATTTCATTTGAATATGAAAATTTATGGAATAAAATGTTCATTTTCAGTAGGGAATCTGTGTCTATAGACATATGTGAAAAAGTTTTCTCAATAAAGTAAAGCCATTTTTTCACAGAAAAAAATAAAATTGAAATTATAGTGTATTTTTTAGCATAAATGTTAAATTTAGTGGAAAGCTGAACTAAATTACTGCCTAGACTATTTATAGGGAATAAAGAATTAAGACACCGGTTAGTAAAAAGCTCAAAATTTAACATGAAAAAAATTGGGCGTGTGATGCTAGTGCAAAAGAGAAGAAAAAAAAATTGCAATTAATTTTGTTTTTTTTCTTCATATAATATGTGATGGAATACAAGAAAAATAATTCGTTAAACTTTGGCAAACTATCAAAATACATAAAAAATCGGATTATTGGGAATCACCTGCTGAGCTTTTGGCATGTTGATGCAATTTAATTAGTAGACAATTGTGTTTAAATTGAATATAAAAATCATCAATTCAAGCAATTTTCTCATACCTTTAGAAAAATGAGAAAAAAACTGATGAAAAAATTGATTAGAGTCCGATAATTAAACAAAAAATTAACATACAAAAAACAAATATTGACGTAAATACTTTTTACGACATCACAAGTTATTTTATATTGACAAAAAGATTTTATTTAAATTATAGTTTTTTTTTTGGAAGAAAATATTTTTTCCATACATACATTTTCAATCCTTTATGGAAAATGTGTATTGGGAGTGTGGAAAAATGGCACACCCGTGAATTTTTTTTTCTTATTCTCTGTATCGAACTCATGCTTTAGTTTTCCCGTAATAAATGAATAATAAAAAATTTGATTGATAAGAAAATTATTAAAATTGATATGAAATGTAAGAAAAAAACTTAAAATTATTTTCCATTAAATAGTGATAATTGAAAAAAAATTGAATCTCATTGTGAGCAATTGAACGGAAATACATTTGAAATCCTGAATCATAACACAAATTGAACTTTCATCTTTAATTGTATTTCATATGCATTAGCATTACAATGGATCACGCTTTTAATTGATGTATTAATTGTAATATCCTTTTTTTTCTATCTATTTTTAGGTAAAAAATGAATGAATTGGACGCACTTAGACAGGAAGCTGAAACACTAAAGAATGCAATCCGCGTAAGTATTTTAGAATTTAAACATAAAATTTGATAGTGAGTTGTGAGGATGAAATGACACCCGGAATCGATCTACATTTAAAAATGAAATCTCCAAGTTTTACTTTTTCATATAAACGTGACGACTTGTCTCATTATCTTTCAACTCTAAAAACTATTGAATTTTATTTGATTGATTGATTAATTAAATACTGTGTAAAATGTTTATTCTCAATATTTTAACCTATTTATTTTACTCATTCTTATTATAATACACTAATAATAATGTTAATAACTTTATGTTTGTATAAGAATGAGGAAGAAATTACAAAGATATTTACATAGGAAAACGGAAATTGATCCTGAGACAAAATTAAAAGGAAATTATTGAGCTGAACTTAGTTGAGTTTAATGTAACATGTGATTAGCACTGTTAACACGGTTAATATTGATTGGATTTTTGTTCTTATAAAATTTTACATATCTGAGAACAGGGAAAAAATTCAAATTGGAAAAGTGGTGATTACTTCAAGTTTAGTTTTTATGGAGTGGTTTAAATAGAGATGACTTCAATAGGACTCATTGAGATCGTGGTGGTACCCTTGTAAAGCCCAATCTTTTCTTCAAGTGAGAATGCTCGTCATTTTATGAGAATGGGATGAGATTTGGTCCTTGCCGTGTCCTAGCAACATTTTTCAGAAATTATCCAATCGAGATGAATCGATTGCATCGGAGCAGATTTAAAAGTGCTAAAAGTGAAAAATTTTAAAGAGATTAGAGAACTCTAGAATTCAATTCTTACACAGACCATGACGAGGAGATTATTCTAGGGCCGATTGAGTAAGTTACTGGCTGAGTAAGTTAGGCTTTTGTTGGCTATATTTTCAGAATCGCAGTGCCGGATATTTACTGATATATCTGATATATACGCTAAATCATCATCATCGGACCCCAGTTTTTATCCTTTAATCCATAGCAGTCGCAATTTTTTCTAGTCATAATTGTTCAATAAGAACCATAAGACTTGAAATAATGATTGCAATTACTAGGATCGAACTCGAAATTTAATACGTTTACTCTCCCAACTATGATCACCCATTCACGTAATTCAAACCACCTTCAACTAAGTTTCTACAACTTTTATCATACATTTACTAATTAATTGTTAGCTTTATTGACCAAAAACTGAATAAACAGCTGCAATACTTTCATAATAAAGTTATTGATGGCAGTATTTTTCCCCATTTAACGTGAAATGTCTTTTTATTTTATTTTATATATTTTTGTAAAAAGACACGCATATCAATTTGATAATATTTTATTTTTATTAACTGGACTATTACTTGAATTCGCGTGCATTTTATTACATATAACATGTATTTTTTTTTTTGTTTTTAACGCGGTCCTTCAATATAATATTATGATATGGTCATCATTGTACAAAAAAAAAAATAAACCACAATATCTTCATAGTAATATGGATAAGGTTTTGTGTAGACAATAAAGTGTAACAATAATATAATGTTATAAACTTACTATAAATGTAGATAGAAAAATATGTGATTACTGTGTGTAATCCAGATAGAAATTGTGTACAGTATATTAATATTGGCGACGATATCATAACAACTAGGTGCTATATGTAATTTAAGTAAGTTTCCTGTTAAATTGGGAATCAGAGGCCGTCTGTCTGTCAGTGTAATGACAGTTCACTAACTTATATAGATGCACATACGGAAAATCACACAATAAGGTGAATGACAGTTCAAATGTCAAATTGAAATGCGCTCGACAAAATTAAAATTTTTATATTTCAAAAATTTTTATTTATCTTACATCTATTTTTTTATCCCATTTAAGCAAATGTGTATTCTTTTCGTTTATTTTTTTACAGATATCACAATTTTTTCATTTTATCAGAAATTAAGAGAATAATTTTAATCTTAATTTTTTTTTTGCCTCACAATTAATATCATCAGTTAATCTTGATAAGGCACCTACATCTATACATTCAAATGAAACACCTTACACCTAAGAATAAATCATATCATTTTACTTCTTTTTACACAATAAATATACATTTTATGACCTTAATGGTTCTCATAAACTTTAAAACTTTATCTTTTTTTTCGTTTTTGTTAAACACCTTTAAACAAAATCCATATTGCCGAATGAATTGCAAAATCATTCCAAGTTGTTTCATGCCAAAGTCTGGTGAATTGTCCAATATATTGATGCATGTTCCCTTTTAATAATAAAATATATGACGATTGACAGTAATCAACTCACTCACATTGGATATTGTCGTGAAAAAAATAAAAAAAAAATAATAATGTATAAAAAAAGTAAAGAAAAACCAATATCACGCGAAAAAACAGTTTATTCAAGTATATAATTCGTCAGATATCGATGTGTTTATGTGTTTTATTTTACTTTGCGTATGAATCTACTTATTTTTATTTTTTTTGAACTGTACGCTGAATTATAGAGTTTGAGTTATTCTGTGTTTAATATTACAAGGATTTTGTTTTATGAGTCTAAAGTTAATCATTAGGTAAATTGGATCCTTATTTTATGTTAGGATATTAATGTGATTATTATACTTGAACTTTCCAATGATTTATGATTTTTTTTTTTGAATGAATAAGAAGTTAACTTGATATTTTCGAATCCGATAAAGTTCAAAGTCTTTCAGTAAAATCCAAATTTGAAAGTTAAAATATTGAGAATAGTTTACTATAATTTTTTTCTGTTTTTTTTTTTAATTTTTAATAATAAAAATTAATTTTTTTATTGTTATAAATCAGGATGCACGTAAAGCAGCGTGTGATACTAGTTTGGTGCAAGCCACCAATAATTTGGAACCAATTGGTCGAATACAAATGAGAACACGTAGAACATTGCGTGGTCATTTAGCTAAAATTTATGCAATGCATTGGGGTAGTGATTCAAGAAATTTAGTATCAGCATCCCAAGATGGTAAATTGATTGTATGGGATTCACATACAACAAATAAGGTAAATACAATTAGTTATAAATAGACAAAACAACTTTAATTAATCTAAATGTCTTATTGTTAATATAGGTACATGCTATACCACTGCGTTCATCATGGGTGATGACATGTGCTTATGCACCATCTGGTAGTTTTGTTGCATGCGGAGGTCTCGATAATATCTGCTCGATATACAGTCTTAAAACACGAGAGGGTAATGTACGTGTATCACGTGAATTGCCTGGCCATACAGGATATTTGTCTTGTTGTCGTTTTCTCGATGATAATCAGGTATGAATTTGAAATTTCAAATTCATTGCGTAATCAATTTGTAACAATCAAAATTTAATATTTACAGATAGTAACAAGTTCAGGTGATATGTCATGTGGATTATGGGATATTGAAACTGGACAACAGTGTACTTCGTTTTTGGGACACACTGGTGATGTAATGGCATTGTCTTTATCACCACACTGCAGAGCGTTTGTATCTGGTGCATGTGATGCATCTGCCAAATTATGGGATATTAGAGAGGGACAATGCAAACAAACATTTCCGGGTCACGAAAGTGACATCAACGCTGTCACAGTAAGTTTTTAACATAAATTTAAATTAATTCAATATCACAATTAAACAAAAAAAAATCAATTCACAGTTCTTTCCAAATGGATATGCATTTGCCACTGGGTCTGATGATGCAACATGCCGTTTATTTGATATTCGTGCTGACCAGGAATTGGCAATGTATTCACATGATAATATTATCTGCGGTATCACATCGGTGGCATTTTCAAAATCTGGGCGTCTACTGCTCGCCGGTTATGATGATTTTAATTGTAATGTATGGGACACAATGAAAGCCGAGCGTGCCGGTAATTTTTACAAATACATATTAACAATGCAAATTTATAATAATCAATATTTAATTTTATTTTTCAAATAGGTATCTTGGCTGGTCACGACAACCGCGTATCTTGCTTAGGTGTTACAGAAAATGGTATGGCGGTAGCAACAGGTTCATGGGATTCATTTTTACGTGTATGGAACTAAATTTGCTTTACATATTAAAATTAAATACACAAACACACACACACACACACAGAGACACAACAAAAAATAAAATAATAAAATTCAAACTATTTAGTAATGAAAATTTAAAAATAATTACAAAAAAAAATAATAAACACACAACAAAAGCACAACAGAGAAAGGAGAAAAATTGATAAGAACAACACAAAAATTAAATAATAATAATAAAAAAAAATACACACCAAACACATCTGCTATTATTATTATATATTAAAGAAAAAAACTATAATTACACTGTCAAACACGGCGAGGGTCATATCAATCTGATGGGAAATCCTTTTGAGGTCTGATAGTACTTCATAAACCTTGAACTTTCCCGTTTACAGTTTGGAGCTAGGACATCTAGTTTTTTTTAATAATTTTTTTAAATTTTGAAGATTTCCTCTTATATTTACTATGTAATTTTTCTTAGTTGTATTAAATGATGATGAATAATTTTCGTTGATTTGAATTTTTTGTTTAATATTTTGCAATATGTGACTTAAAATGATATTAGATTTATTTAGTTTATAAATTTATTATTCATCATCATTTAATACAACTAAGAAAAATTACATAGTAAATATAAGAGGAAATCTTCAAAATTTAAAAAAATTATTAAAAAAAACTAGATGTCCTAGCTCCAAACTGTAAACGGGAAAGTTCAAGGTTTATGAAGTACTATCAGACCTCAAAAGGATTTCCCATCAGATTGATATGACCCTCGCCGTGTTTGACAGTGTTATCATTATTATAAAAGAAAATTTATATGAATAATAATAATAATAATAATTGAGCAAAGCAAGAAAAAAAAACCATCAGAAAATATTAAATTTTTGTTATTTAAAATAAAAAAAATACTTTAAATATCCTTTCCATCAGAACAAACATTTTTGAATTAAAATGATGATAAAAATTAATATTTAAACGAATATTTGATAGAAAAAAGAATACAATATAATAATAATAATGATGCAGATACGCAACCATCCTATACATAATTTATGGGTTATTTAATTTTTATATATAAAAATAATCTAAAAACTGTCCTCGTCTAACTTTTAGATAATATGCTAGTTGTTTTTTCTCTGTTCTGTTCAATTTTTTTTTGTTTTTATTACATTAAATCATAATAAGTATAATAAAAAAAAAATGAATATTTATAATATAATATTTGAATTAAAATTCCAGTTTATATAACAAAACTATAATGATAATATGCTTCAATATATGAAAAAAAAAAATTCAAACGCATCAATTTTCGTACAAATTTTTGATATGATAACAAAAAATTACAACATTAAATGACTCAAAATTTAAATATAAATTAAATTCTTTTCATTACTTTGTATAATTATTATTATTTTTTTTTTTTAAATCTTAATAATTATTACTTTATACATGATAAAAGTTACATTATAACTATAAATATATAAATAATAAAATTAGTTGATCATTATTTATTAAAATTTAAGATTAGTTTTGTAGGCATAATAAATAAAAAAAATAAAGAAAAATAAACTTTTATTACACTACGGTTGATCAACAGTAATTTTTTTTTTGTGAAAGAAGATAAGAAAACCTATCAGTTTATTTTGCTTTAGTCTGATACGAGATCGATGTAAACTACCTACCTATAACGATTTTAATAATAAAACAAATAATAATAATAATATATATGATTTATAATATAATAGTGTAAAAGTGAAACTCTGTAAAACTATTATTATTAAATTTAGAAATTATTATTAAAAAAAAAACAAAAACATTTAAAAGTAACAAGTAAAATTTATTAAGTGTAAAATATATTTTGTGTTTTTTATTTATTCTGTCTCTGTCTCTTCTTCAAAAAAATATTTCTTCTTCTTCTTATAATTTTATTTCATTTTTTTGTTTTTCATTCAAATATTTTTATTTATTTTGCTTGTCTTTTTTAAAAAGGGGGTTTTAAGTCTGCTCATGAAAATTCGTTCAATATTCGTTTAAATGATTGCAAAGCAAAAGGATCGTAATCATTTAAATTTCAATCACAATTACATTTAAAGTCCAACAAAAACAATATATTAAAATAACAAAAAAAATAAGTCGCTTTTCGAGTTGTGTATCATAAAAATTATTTAGATAAATTAAGAAGAATATGGTCGAGGTCAAAATAAAGTCATTAAAATAAAATAAAACCAAAAAATTAAAATAAATAAATTAAAAAAAAAAGAACAAAACGATTTTTGTATATTTTATTACTCTATATAACATTTAAATAAAGAAAAAAAAACACGTGAATATATACTTTATATAATATACTTACTGTAAAAGGACAATGGATCAATTTTCTATTATATTCATATACTATATAAAAAAAAACATTAAACTTAAAATGAAAAAAATAAAACATTACAAAAGAAAAACCAAATTTATAACTAAATTAATTAATTAATTATTAATATTTAAATTGATTAATTATCATTATTTACAAACAAAAAAATAAAATTAAAATTTATATGAGAAAATAGAAAAACAAAAATAGCAAAAGAAACCAATCCAGAAAAACAATGTTTAAATAAATAATAATCATAAAACCGGTCATTAAATAGTTAATCTTCGTAAACATCGTATTATCTTTAACTTTGAATATGATTAAAAAAAAACTCTAAGCTGAATATGATTATTTTTTGACTTTTCATTATAATTTATTTATTATCTAATTTTACACGGAAAAACAAATTTCAGCTGAGTGGAGGCTGGAAATTTCAGGTTCATGTTTATGCATTAAATGTTTCAATTCACTTGAAACTGAAATCCGATCATATGAGAGATTTTGGTATTAATTTAAGAGAATTTAATATCAAATATTTTGAGATAAGGACATTTTAAGTGTTTTTCCTTGAAATAAATGTAATATCATGGAATTTTTTATGTTTCATCATAAATTTTCGGAATTGAAAAACATGAAAATTTATACTTTCGAAATTGGTTCAAAATATTGTCGTAATTAAAATATTTAAGGTCAAATATACACATTTCGATGATTCACATTCATAGATTTTCAATTCACAATTGGGTCGATTGATCGATATTTTAGTATTTTACATTGAAAATTAAGAAAATTTCATAAAACTGTCAAAAATTGACTCAAGTATTTTTTTTTTATTAAATATTTCAAAATTCGGGGACCTTAAAAAAAATATTCAGAGCTTTTACAAAAAATTTTAGGTGTATTTCCTTAAAATAAGGTCACATAATGAAATTAAATTTTGACTAGCAAAGTTCATAGGATAGAATTTCACTTGACATTTCATTTGACGTTTATTTTCTATAGAAACACATACGAAAACTTCAAAATTTTGATTGTGGAATTTTCAAACGTCAAAATGGACTTGACCTCTGAACAAGAATGTCGAGAACTAAAGAAAAAAAAATCGAAAAACAAGTTGAAACAGTTTTCTTAAAACATTTGTTGAAATTTTTCAGATTAAAGATTTCAAAATTATATAAATTCAATAAATTTACACTCAAATAATGCAATTTCTATTATTTCAGTTAAAAATCTTCAAAAATCGCGAACAAGCTTAATAACTTCAAAACCTTTCCCTCGGTTTTTTCATATCCATTTGAGGTTAAATTTTTCAACTTCACTCTGCATAATTTGTTTTTCCGTGTAATTGCATTGTAAAATTAAATTAATAGGCAAAAAAAAAGAAAATACTGAAAATAAATTTAAATAATAATAATAAAAAAAATAAAACTTAAGGTAAAGTAATAATAAATTAACTTAAATAACGAATAGAAATTGGGTATCGTCGTGTCTTTAATAAAAAAATTGTTAAGTAAGGAACTTTTAGATGAACAAATGTGAACTTCTTTTGTCAAATATTTTATTATTGAAATTTAGATTTTTTTAAATAAATGTTTTTTAACTTCAAATTTTTCGAAATGAATATGAAAAGGTTTCTAAAAAAAAGCAAATGGGTTACGTGATCCTACATTAAAAAAAAATAAAAATGAAATTTTCCCTCCCATATTCTTATTTTTTTATATTTCAAACTACACAGAAAAAATGTAACAATGTTTAAATGAGTTAATTATTTATATGTGTAAACTTAAAGACACACAAACACACACATTTGACATCATCATGGAAATGCTTGCTTCATTTTACTGCCATATAATGTATATTATAATTATTATAATTTTGGAAAATAATAATATTATTATAATTAATTAATATTAAAAAAAAAATCATAACATAACATAATAATATAATATTATATTATTATGAAGAAAAAAAATAATAATGCAAAAAGTTGTGTATTATCTTCATTAATTTTACATTATTTTATTAAACATTAAATTGTTATTATTCTTAATGTTATATAACAAAAAAAAACAACATTGATCGATGATGAAAAAAATATTAAATATTAGTATGAAATATTATAATTTTTTTGTTTTTGATTAAATTTTAACATTTTTTTTAAATATAAATAGTAATAAATATTTATATACAAAAATGTTTAGTTCGCGATGAAAAGTTTATAGGCTCGCTATAAAAAAAAATAAAATAAAATTAATTATTAAAGTAAATTAAAGAATAATAAAAATAATTCTATTAGAAACTTTAACCAATTCGTATTTCTTATATCATTATATATATATTTTAAGTAAATATATATTTAAATAAAAAAAAAATTGGATGCAACAATTAACTTTAATAGAGATTTTAAAGCGATGCCAAAAGAAAAATTAATTAAAAATTCTGAAAAATTTTACATTTCATTTTATTTTTTAAATATTATAATCAATATGCTCAGTTACAATGAAATTTTAACCACCACAACTACATACAAAAATGCTTATTCTTTTTAATATACATATTATTAAATATATAATTAAAAAAAAATTAATGTTAATGTATAATGATGGAAAATAAACGCCCAATTTTGTGTTTTTTGTTGCGTTGACAATGTTTCAATAATAAAATTATTACAATATCGCGCAAATTTTCTCCTTTTAAATTATTATCTTTATTATAAAGTTCATACTAATAATAATAATAATAAATAAGTAATAAATAATGTTAAATATAATATTAATTTTAATAATAATGATAATAAAAGTCAACATTAGTATCGTTATTATTATGATTAACATTATATTTCATTAAATTTAAATGAACCGACGCGAATCGTGTACAAAATTAATTATAAAAGAAAATAAATAATAAAAAAAATTAGAAATCAACTTTTTATTTTAATAAAATATATAAATATGTTATTATTTTATAATTTTTTATTTAATAGTATAATGATAACGCAAAGTATATCTTAAAAAAAGTATATTATTATCTTTATATTATCTTATAATGAATAAATAAATAAAAAAAAAATAAAAATAATGCAGAAAAAATCAATGTTTGTAATAGTTTTTACTACTAAATAAAAAAAAAATAAATAAAAGTATAAATATATATAACAAAATATATATATATATATTATACTAATAATTAAACACAATTAGGTATAAATATTAGTAATATGGTAACTTCTACTAGAAATCAAATATAAATTTTAATATGATTAAATAAAGAAAATACAAAAAAAAAAACACACACACAACATTATCATACCCATAAAATTATGTTATACATGCATGCAAATATAATCCTGATTAATAATATAAATATAATTCTAAATTGAATTCTTTTTTCATATATAAATAAAATTAAAAAATAAAAAAAAAATAAAGTATAATATTATTATTATTATTATAATTAATGCAAAGCAAAAAAAAATATGTATGAGATGTGTAATGATTATAAAATTAATAAATAAATGAATAAATAATAAAAATGCTAATAAAAAAATTAATAAAATAATATAATAGACAGGTTTTTTCTTTAATTTGATGATTTAACACCTTCTCGGTCAAATTAAAAGGGCTCAAGAAAAAACAATGTCAATTATATTATGTTATATAGTACACAAAAAAAATATTTGCATATTATTATTGATATTCCCACATTTTTGCCAATTTTCACCTCGTAATTCACTAAAATTCTGATTATTTCTCAATTTCTCATTCTATCAGCGTCTTATGATCACAGGGTATGTATAACATAAGCTTTTATAGGTATGATATATACTTTTATTATTATTATTATTTATTTACTTATAACATTTTTCTAAATCAACACAAATTTGTACATATAATGAAAACAGTTAGATTACAAAATTTAAGATTAAACTTATAATAATAAATTATAACAAAAAAAAATAATATTTCTCTTAAAATGATGAATAAGTTAAAACATGAGTAAGAGTAAATAATGTGTTTTAATAAAAAAAATATTAATATTGTAAGAGAAAAGTAATTAGTAAATAAAAATAATTCACGCACCCTATTTATTTATTAACATATTTATATTATAATAATAATTAGGATAATGAAGTATGAATAAAAGGTGTGAATGTTAACGTGAATTTCTTTTTCTTCTTAGAAGTTTTAGAGAAAAAAGCAGTAATTTTGATGTTCGAATGACACCTTACTAATTAAAAATACTTTTGGACCCTTTTATTCACTAAACAAGAAAAACATCAACTCTTAATATAATTACATTGAAAATAATAACTTACAAATAATTATATATTATATATAAATTTAATGATAAATAGACCCGTTCATCATTCATGTTCGTCAGTTCATATTAAAAATTATTGTTGAAAAATTAATTATACTGAAGTTATCAACGACCTTATTTTTAGTACTGGCTGCTTTGAACCTGTTTCCAAATCACTTTGCTGAAAAGGAGAAATAATGTATCGACTTGGCCAGTTCAGAAAAGTTGTAGTTTAAAATATTTTCTACAATTTTTCTTCAGATCACGTTTACCTAAAACATACTACAATATGATTTTTTTTTTATCCCAAACCTAAAAAAAAAACTAGAACAAAATAGCATTTTTGTCATTTTTGGGATCTTAACCCACTAATTGGTCGCTGGTCCATTTTTTGAGCAGTAACTTTTGAGCCAGAGTTTTCAAGTTTTCAAATTTTCAACATAAATAATTAATTATGTTTAAAAGATGTCGGCTCAGTTATTTTGATTTTTCGGTTAAAATAAGAAAATTATGAGCAGAAATTAGAATTAGAAAAGAATTTTTTTTTTCAATAATTTAAGTAACAAAAGTATAATTTTATCAAAAAAAAAATCCCAAAAAAACTCAAAATAAATAGAAAAAAAACAGTTTTTTCATAAAAATTTAATAAAAATTCAATAAAAAATATTTTTCAAAAAAGTGAAACATTAAAAATTTTTTTTTTCATTTTTTCACGGCAAGTTTTGAATTTGTAGTGTAAGGCTAAAAAGTTATCGCTGAACGGAGGTTTAAACGACTTTAATCGCCCTTGCAGTTAGTCTATAAAGTTCTAAGAGTAAAGAAATTAAAGTTTTTATTGAAGAACCCCTTAAATGGTTCTAAAGAAAAATATTTTATACAAAGAAAAGAAAATATAAAAAAATATAAAGGAAACAGTTTCAGATTGCCTTCTAAACTCATTCTCATTCTCAGGTCGTTGATAACTTCAGTTGAGTAAAAATTATTATTTTTATCTTTTTCTCTTTTAGAGTTAGTATAATTCAAACAAATATAATTAATAATAATAACCATAAGCATCTGTTTAAAGTGGAAAGATAAAAACAAAATTTTATCTTACATAACATCGTAAGCAAATGATAATTAATTATAACAAAATTCATATAAAAAAAAATAACTGACCTTAAAAAATCATGAAAATTGAATGCTAAGTAAGAATAAATAACATTATAATATAAAAATTATAACTATAAAAAAAACATAATAATAATAATGAATATAATGCTTTTTTTAATTAATTACCAAAAAAACAACAAAAAATTATAACATAAGAAAATATAAAAAAAATCAAGTGAATTTGAGAAATAATAATATTTAAAAAATAACGTAAAATCATAATGATAGTGAACTGAGAACAAAATTAAAAGAAAAAGGAAGTGAAAATAGATTTCAGGGTTGTAACCATTTAAAAATAAAATATTTTATCCTTACTTCCCTTAAATCTGAGCAGGTTTATAAAATATTCAACACAAAAGCAAGTAAAACTTAATTAAAAAAATTAAATCTTGGCACCAATACCTTAAAAAAAATTACTCAAATGAACGCCAATACCTTAAAATTATGACATAAACATAAAAAAAATAATACAACCGTCATTTCTTCTTGTCACATTGCGTACCTTAAACATATATATTTAAAAAAAAAACATTAATTATAAAAAATTAAAATGAGAATTAGGTTTTCTATATTAAATGTAATTTTTTATAATTTAGCATCACTTTAAACTTTAAACATAAATGAAAACAACAAAAACGGGACACAATTATAATTATATTGAACAATTTCAGGAGATTTTTTATATTTGAGTATATTTTTTTGTTTAATATTAAAATTATCATCATTATATTCAATATTCTTATTTTTTTGTATTAAACATTATATGAATAAAGAAAAGGTATTATAAAGAATAATATAAAACAATTTTTAACAATTATACTTTTTTTATATCATGTACTGTAATTTTCATACCAAAGTAAAAGAAAAAAAATAATATTATAATCAAATAAAAAAAAATATGGATAAAATAATTTCCCTGCTCCATTTTATAATAAAAACGCAATGCTTGTCAAGTCTGTTTAAAAATATTTAATTTATCATTAAATTTCGATAAAAATTCATTTTTCAATTTTATACAAATATTTAAACTTAGATGTTCGTTGATTGAGTGATGCTAAAAAAGATATTTTTATACTTTTTTTCATATAAAACATTACATTACACTTAAAAATTTATATAAATTATAAAAAACTTTTCAATGTTTTTTCTGCCTAAATTGCAAATATAACAATGATATGATACACAAAAAAAAATTAATTGTTGTCGTTGCAACTTGCATTATTCAATTTTAATGTGCATTTAAAATGCTGCTATCGCTGCCGCAAGCATGTCATTCATCAATGAAAGAGAGAAAATGTATTAAAAGTACTAGGAAATACTTTTACTAATAATAATTATAATAAAATAAAGTGAAAAATAAAAAAAAAATAAAAAAAAACACCCAAATTTTCGATAATAATAATGATAAATATTATATAAAAAATCAACCAAAATTAAAATGTGTAAGTTATAAAAAAATTAATATTAAAAAAAAAATTTATAAAAATCTAAAAAATAACAGAGAACCAAAAAAAAAAATAAAAAATTCGGTGGTTAAAATTAAAATTGAAATGAATAAAATGAAAAAAAAAAATAAATCGACATGTAGTTTAACAATATTTGAAAATAATAACAAAATTAAAAACTTATTAAGAAAAAATTTAAAACATTAAAAAAAAAATATTATAATTTGAGTAAAAACAAAAACTAAAAATGTAAGGTTTATGTAATAAAAAAATAAATAAATATGGTAATTGTGTAAACTGATATATAACGTTGAAATGCAAATATATCAAATAAAAATAAAGAAAAATTACAAAATTATTTTTATTTTATTTCCTTTGAATCGAGATTTCAATTCACGAAATTAGACAAAGTGAATTTTTGCAACTTGTGGTTACAGGACTGAACCGAAAAATGAAACATTAAGGATTATTAAGCATTTTTTTATTAATTTATTCAAAATTTTATATAAGATATAAGATAATAATTAAAATTTAAAAAAAAATGTAATTTCCTCATTGGAAAAATACTTTGGCACTGCTTAGGCTGTAGAAAAGTAATTCAAACTCTTGCTGGAATGTCTTGATACGTTTTTCTGTAAGTGCAAATGTCTGTTGCAGTTTTTCATCGATTCTGATTCCCTCTTGTGCTCGTCTCTTCTCATTCAAATCCTTCAATTCAGCAACATATTTTTGACGTAATGTCTTGAACCAATGAAGTGCATTGAAATCCGACACTTGATCGAGTAGTTTAAAGATATATGCGAGTCCAATTGCGAAACCATCATCAGTGAATAAGGCACCAGTTTGATCTTTTTTCGTTAATTTGTCTTTTGATGTTAGCATGTGTTCGATGAAGTTGAGAGTGAGTGCTGGTACGATTAGGTAAAAGTTTTTCAAGTGAATGTGTTTTGGATTACGGAAAAATGGAGCGAATGTTTCAACAAGTAACTGTTAATATAAAAAAAATAATGAAAAAATGATTGAATTTTAAATGAAATAAGTGTACCTTGAAATATTCTGCGCCCTCAGCAAACGTTTTTGACATATTCTCTATATTGGCTTCCAAATCTTCAGCTGCTTGAATTGTCGTCTTTGATAGTCCATTTTCCTTAGCTAAGAATACAAATTTCAAATTCTCGTCAAGTTCAGGCAAAAATGTGCTAATATCAGCTGTAAAATGAATGGCACCCGATCGTATCATCCTCACATATCCCAGTGCATTCCCGATTTGACTTATCAAACATCGAAACATATCCAGATAACTGATGCCTTGTGGTGACATACCCAATTTTTTTATACTTCGACTCAAATTATCGGCACGTTCAAATGGATACGGTTTAAGATCAGTTTTGCCACTTTCCTTCAATTCTTTTATGTATTTTGCTTCTTTCAGTAATCTCGATTCAATTTCCTGATCAAACATAAATTGCGAGAAAACTTGAAATTTATTCCGAAGAAATTGATATGTGAAATTCACTGAAGTATTTACAATTCCACTTCCGTGAGCCCTTAAACTGTTTGCAACATGTGTAATGTTGATCGTATTTAAATACTTACTATTACTATTTTGTTCGATAAATATTTGATTGTTTAAATTGTATAAATATTTTGTTACAAAAACATTGATATTACGCATAATTTGTAGAATATCAAGTCCCTGTTCGAGTGTTTGTGTAGGCAGATGATCATTTTGCGTGTCTAATCTAAATTTAAAGTTTAACAATTTTTTCATCTCACAATAGGTTTTCCAGTCGTGCAAGGAAATTGTCGTTAAATTATAATAAGTTGCATTTAAATAACATTCAACGTGATCCTTTAACAAGATTTGTCGTCCAAATAATTGTAATGGTTCCAGCCATGCCAAAGATTTGATCGTGTAATATTCCTTACCGGCAAAAAATGGATTAAATGTTTCAAGTTGTAAATTTGAATGGTACTCCAATCTAAGGAAATTCTCAATTTCTTGACACAACTTTTGAATGACCTCTTTTTCCAAAGCACATCGCATTTCATTTTTATAAGTTTCCAGAGTCGAATTCGACACAATTCCCAATTTTCTTTGCGTAAATTTCTCATAACAGTTATTTGTCATTCCAGTTATAAATAGCAGTGAATCCAATTTAAAATTATTTTCATAAATCAGCTTGAAATGCAATGGAATTATCGAGTTATGCCAATACAGGAAACTTGGGTCACATAATTCTTCAATTTTTTCATTGATTTTTGCAATCATTTCAATGTCACAAATGTGCTTTTCAATTATTGACAGGGCATCACCGAATGTGTTACTTGGGTTGGACGCTGCCAGTGCAAGACGTCCAATGTACATGCGTTTGGAGGTCGGAGGACCATAAAATACTTTTTCCACTATTGTAAGTGCGGCGATCCGATCCACGTTTTTCGCGAATACTGTTGAATCTGCCATCTTTTTGTTCTTGGCTGGGGTGATTGCCGATAAAATTTTGTAGACGTTATGTTGACTTATGAAATGTAAGGATGCTGTTATCGTGTTTTTATATCGATCAAATGTGATTTTAATTGATTGTAATAATTCAATAAGTTTTGTTATTGAAAAAAGTGTTGATTTGGACATTTTCGTTGATAAAAATACATGAAGGTTTGTAGTCGAGCGTATCATGTGTATGATTTGTGCTGCATAATGAACTCCCTGAAATGAAATTTAAAATCAATATTCTATTTTTTGCTTTAAAATAATAAAATCTCACTTGAAATAACAACGAACTCAATTTCTTTGTCTGTTCATTACTGATTTCGGTCTTTTTCTGTTCAATGACATCTTTCAATTCAATGTTCCATAAAGTTACTTGAATAAAATAGTTTTTTGTATCCCGAGTGATAGCCTGATTTCGTTGAGACAGATAATTTTGACGGGATTTTAACATTTCAGGCGTAAATCGTTCACGACCTTTCATCAACGAAGTTGCATGTTTATTCCAGAAGGTCTCAGCTTGCCACAACAAATTTCCGATTAACGTTATAACTGGATGTTTGAGATTGAGTTCCAAAATTGATGTCAGTTGTTTTTTCTCTGAATTTCCAAAGTAGTTATGAAACATTACGGCCATCGCATTCAATTTTAATACCATGAGTGGATCAAAATTTTCATGGAATTCCGTAGTGCAATTTGCAACACCTTCAATTGTGGTTTTAATGTAATAAAATCCATGATCTGAAAATACTCCTAATATTTTGGGATCAATTTTAATTTTTATATCATTAATCATGAGTATCAATTGTGCAAATGCATCTCCAGTCAAAAGTTTTTCCAAATCTCTCAACATGTTTTCAACACCTTGAATATCACTTTGATCGAATTTCACATCAAATTGAGTTAAATTATATTTAATAGAGTTAATGGCTTGCTTGTAAAATTGCCAATAATTACTTAGACTAGCATTTGAAAGAAGTTCCTGGAACGTTATAACAATCACAAGTAAATCGCCTATATAATGAAAGACAGATTGAAAGTGAATCGATGTTGAAATTCGAAAATATTGTTTTTCAACTTCAAACAAGGCACCAAGTTGAGACATTGTAGTACAAATTAAGCTCATAACATTTTCAAGGAAATACTTGATTTTGAATAACAATTCCAGGATATTTCCAAATTGGACTGTAGATAAACAAGTTGATTTCAATTTTTCTTTATCGTTACATCGAGTCTCCAGTTCGGCCAGTGATTCGTCCATCAACACAAAATTATATTGGAGTGCTGTGGCCTCATTTTTAATGCCTTGAATTTCATAAAATAATGAAGCAAATGTAATGAGGATTTTTGATAAAATGTTGTTATCTGATTCAATTATTTGGAAAATTGATGTTAATTCCATGTCATCACCATTCGTAGTTGAGATAACATGATTTTTAGTTGTGGCGTAAAGTTCTCGAGTGTCAAAGTTTTTTTCAATGATGAGATTTAGCATTTGGTCGTACTCATCCAAGAACTCGCCATACTTTTTGAGTTGTAATTGAGCCGAGAAAACTAAAAAAATATGATTAAAATTATTTGAATTAAAAAAAGCCATGATTTAACATTTATAAGGCTTACCTAGGGCATTCTTATCAATTTTTGATGACATTCTTGTCCGAATCACAATCCAAGATTATTTGAATTTGAATTTAATAATCATTCAAATTAATGAGATCTTTATAAGATCATTTAATATTATAAATTATGAATTAAACATTAATTTTTCTTATCAATTCAATTTGTTATTAAAACTTTTTAGAGATAATCTTTTAAAAACAGCTGTTTGTTTACATTTGTGCACTAAGAAGAAAACATTCAGAAATTCATTTCGAATGATTTCACTCAAATAAAATTGAATTTTAATATTAATTTTATGAAAAATATCGATTTATGACATAAAAATTTGAATTTTCAACGAAAGATGTGAGGTCATTATGAGAAAATTCATGGAAATTCCTCATTTTATATGGATTTAATTCATATGTTCTTCAGTAAACTTTCATAATTCAATGAAATTTTAAGTTCTAAATACACAAAAAGCTGAAAAATATGTTCTTTATTTAATTTTCATTAACAAAATTTAATTTCATAGAAAATTCAGAAAAGTTCCCAAATTCAAACCAAAATATTTTTGGTAATATTCGGCCATATTGACGTTTTATGTGTTACCGTTAAAAATTTTAAATGTTTTATTTAAAAAAAACCGTTAAAATGAATTTAAATGATTAATCAACTTCAAGATAAGTAATTCAATTTAACATAAGATCCATTTTTGAAGACGTCACAAGTGGTTTTCCCTTGAATTTTCTTTGTAATCTTGTGATACAATAATGCCACTAAATCATCCCACACAATAAACAAACATTTATTATCCTTTTTTCTATTTAAATAATGGGATTTGATTAAATAAACAAAAAAAATAAAATAAAACGAAAAATACACGATTATTTTGGAATTGAAATTAGAAGAATGTTTCTTGAAATTGATACGTAAATATTTGTCTTTTTCCTTTTTCTTGTAACAGATATATGAAAACTTTTAATTTTACATTTACCTTGTTAAACATAAACACAAAAAAATCATCCGATCTAGTTCTAATAATTTAAAAAAAACCCTAATCCATGAATATGATTTTACTCGAGAAATTGTGATCAACCACGCAAATGATGGTGAAAGAGAACAGTGACAAAGACGTCATCAAACATTTTACCATTTTCAAGGATCAATTTAAAAGGATTTTATTTATTGTTTAATAATAAAATGAAAAAGTTTTATACAATGCCACGTATGTTGGATTGGGAGATGTAACAGATTTTTTATCTGTAAAGTTTGATATGAAATGTAAATGGAAAAAAAATCGCAGAAAATTTTGTTATAAATTAATCAGACGTTAACCTTGAAACGTTTGACAAGGAAGATATGTTTATGGAAAATGTTTTTCATGGTTTTTTTTTAACATATGGATGACAGACATTTTAAAAGAAAGTTTATTTTTATGAAGTAGAAGAAAAATTAACAGGTAAAGGCAAGAATCAGCCCGTTGTGCTTACTTTTGATTTCATACCTGAAGGAAAAATTAAGGTAGGATAGGGTTTCATAGGATATGTGAGACTGCATACCTTTAGTACTGCTTTTCCAGTGACAATTTAGTTGAAAAATGATTAAAATTCTTTCTATGCGTTTTCTTCCAATAAAACAAATTAAATTGTAATATTCAACAGTATACAGTCAAAAATCTCATCTTACGTCATAATTTTATCTCTATCTAAAAAGAAGAAACAAAAAAAAAACTGATATCTCTTTTAATAACCATGACCCAACATAAAAGTAACATGTTGAATTCATAGTGATGCACAAACTTAACACAAATACAAAGAATTATTAATAAACAGTAGTCAGTCAAATAATCAAAAAAACATCATCGTTAATCCTTACATTATAATCCAACTTAATAATTCCATTAGATGAACCTTAACATTTCCTTAACCTTTTTTTTGTGTGAGATATTAAAAAAAAAATATAAAATGTAATAACTTAACAGGCACTCAATAAACCACACACGCCAACACTTGAGCAAATACAAATGAAAGCGGTTGATTATTCAAAGAGAAGGAAAATTAAAATAAAATAATGCAAACGCCGGGCTTAGTACTTGAGGAAAAAAAATGTATGAATGAATTTTTTTTTTGTTCAATACATTCCACACAAAATATTCCACTTTTTATTCACAAAGCATTTAACTAACAATAATAAGTATTTTTTCATATTCAAGTACATGAATGGATGAAAATGTTTCGCAGGATACTGTTTTATCATACGTGGAAATAGAGTTAGCTTACGTAGTGAACAGACAAAAGTGTCTTTTAAATAATTAAGAAAAATGTACCAAACATTTAAGAAAGTGAGTAATACAAATCAATTTTTAAAGTAAAATTTTATTTTAACACTCAATTTGACCGGCAAATCAGAAAAAGATCAAAATCTTTTAAAATTTTAAAGTAATACTCATCAAGTAGCCAGCAAATATCTCAACCATCATCAATATGGCATGTTGTCTGACCGGTACATAACTAAATGAGTTTTTTCATGTCCGAGAAGCATCAATAAATGATTGTGTGAGAGATTTTACAGATGACATCGTAAACTAAGGAATATTCTGAACTACGAAAGACAACCAAAATGAGTTCCATGTTGAATTGAATCCAAGCTGGTATACAGGTAAGTCCATAAAAATTAAATTCTTGAAGCTTTGTAAATTACATTAAATCGATTCTTTCTAATGCAGTACGAGATGTTTCATCAGGATATGATCGAGAAACGCAAAAACCAATTTTAATATTTTTTATTTTAAATTCAGTGTACTTACCTTGTACAAATATTAAGTATTTTTTCATATTCAACTACATGAATGGATGAAAATGTTACGCAGGATAATGTGTGCGCATAACAAAGTTGAATAATATTCATAATATTAATAAAACCGTGAAGTGAAGTAAGTTCGTACATTGTGCTTGCATTCAAATTTCACACATATTCAAATAAAATACACACATACACACATACACACACACACACACACATACACGTTTGTGCACAGAAAATGTGTGTTTAATTCTCGTTATGTGCAGGATCCGTGCTGTATAGAAAGTGAGTATCAAAATCTACAACAAAAAACCATATAAATGGAAAAGGATCTGTTGAATCTGAATCAGTCACGGCAAAGTTTTAGCACAGAATTGTAAAACTTTGTAAAATAATAATATAAGATAAGATACACATTGGGAGAAGACAAAAAAGTGTCAAACAATATAATAATTTTTTGAACGTTTTTTACATTTTAGTTTTTTGCTCTTTTTCATAATACATTGAAATAAAAGATACAATAAAAAAATCAGTTAAAGTTTAGAAGTAACTCAAATTTAAAAGAAAATATAAAGGTGAACAAAAAAACAGGAGAAAAACATTGAATTATTACTCAGTGATAGTTTTTTTTAACAACATTTAAAAGTACATTTTAATGTGTTCAAGAGGAACCACAGACGTATAAATTTTTACCACGTGTGTTTTGAGAATCTTTTGTGCTTATTAACATCCCGTTAGTTTTATTTAAAAAATATAAAATAAAAGGAGTACAAGTGTAACCCAAGGTAATTATACAAAAAAAAAAAATATTTTTATGTCTATGCACAAACAAAAATATTCGTCTCAGTGCAGTGAGATAATATGAAATAGGAAAATCGTAAATGTCACGACTTTGTATATGTTTTTTTAAGGATTACAAGGACCTCATTATAAGTATGTTTCTATTCTAGTAATTTACATGTCAGTCAAAACATTTTTCTAGTTGTCGAATCTCAATAGAAAATGATGAAATTGAAACAATGCACGTGGAAGGATTTTTTTTTTAATTTCTAGTATTGAATGGAATCAGTAATTTTTATCTACTTATTAAAGTAGATCAAGATATAAGACATCTTGCAAAAGCACTATAATTACTTTGGGATGATTTCCAAAAAAATCAATAAAACAGTGATGATCGTGTCCATAATAAATAACAAAAAAAAAACTTGCAAAAAATTTTAAAAACTCACAGTTTTTGGGGTCTGCACTCAAACCATCCTATGCACATTCGTCTTATTTCTCGACTTTTTTAAAAACCGAGAGTCGAGAATCGATAGTAAAAAAAACGAGAGTCTCGATCGAGAGTAACAAGAAAAACAATTTTCAATAATAAATTTATTCATCTGATTATAAAAAAAAAAATATTTCATTTAATAATCTCATAGAGCCTTATTGTTTTTTTTTTTAAAATGTGATTTTAAGAACATTATTCTGTCGTTTTAACGTACAGAAAACTGTCCATTTGATTATAGGGGGTTGTGAAAAAGAAAATTAACTGAGCTGGACCCCAATTTTTTTTGTTTATTTCAAAAATAGGATCGAGCATACCATGCAATTCAACTGCCTTTTGTTTGAGCTTTTCATCATACTCGTCTTGAAGGTCTAAGACTTCGAGAACCGATTTTGCACAATCTTTTAGTTTCAAAAAAGTGCACAGCATTGTGTAAATTGAATTCTAGCGTATTTTCAAATTAACCTTTAGGCTGATATTTCGATTGAAAACTATCTTTACATCTTTCTTAAGGATTTCATTTCTTAGTATGGAACTCAAAAAAAAAATTACACAGATCTCGAAAGTAGTTCACTGTTTCAGCATATGCTACTTCTAAAACATACATTTCTTCATCGTTATTAACTTCGTCATCGTACATACCACTTGATACACGTCTTAGTTATCGTTCAAGCTTACACAAAATGACTTAAATTCTTCTCGCTCATCTCAATTTAAGTAACAGTAACAAAACTTTTTACTCTCGAGTAAAAACACCCGAGAGTCGATAGTGTCGTTATATCGATACTATCGGCGGAATACCTCTACTTATAACTCAAATTAAGTCAAAAACTCAAAAATGGCTCGTTTTTGTTGTCAATGTCTCTTCATTGGCTGCACTGTAAGTTGAAGATGCCCCGTAAACGACCCCGCTTAATATGCATAGACTATAAGAGTGTCCGTAATGTTCGAAATTTTTATCCAAATTAACAGGAAATGCATTTATCAAACGCCTTGTAAGCCTCAATCAAAGATCCCTGTCTATGAACCAAATCAATTTTTACTAAGAAGCGTTTTCAACTTAGACTGTGGCTTGAAATCTTGGCTTTTGTGAGCTTGAATGATAATATTGATGAGCTTCTCCTTTTTTAAGTATTTTTACTGTTCATTTAACGTTTCTTGGCTTCCAACTATCAGTAATTAAAACTCAAAAGAAAATAAAACTTTTAAGTTTCGTTCCAATTCCTTACAAAAACATTTAAACTTATCAAACTAAATCAGCAACTACTTAACAACAACCAAGTAAATTAATTGAAAAACCAAGAAACAATCATGTTTATTCAATTTGTCATACGACAACGATTTTTTATGTCTTCACATCAATAATGAGAAAAGTAAAAGAGATACATTTACTGATGCAAAGCAAAAAAAAACCGCACACTATTTAATTGTTGCGCCACACGCTAAAAATATTACTATTATTTTACTCATTTTCAAATAAAATAAAATTTTCTTCTTCTTCGTCTTAATGGAAATCTTATAATGTTAAAATGTTGCGTACAATGTATTAAATAACAATAATAAATATCTTTATTAGTACAGTTTGTAATGAAATGAATTTAACGAATGGAACGAGGAAATATATCTAGCAACTTACAAAATCAATTTTAAATGTACTTCTTCTGACATTTTCTTCATAGAAATGATTTGATATTTTTCATCATGATGATGATGATGATGTTGATAGTTTAAAATTAATTTTATTATGCAATTAATTTATGTTGTAATTGATTTTTAAAGTTATGTCCATATTTTACCACAATCATTTTCTAGAATCACGAGGACATGAAGAAAATTTTATTGATTTATTTAACAAAAAAATTGTCTATTTATAAATAAAAAAAAAAATAGTTTTCAAGTCGAAACCGAAACCAGGACAAATATTTAGAAACAAAAACCACTAAATAAGTGCTTTTATGTACCTTTTCTGTTATATTTTTACTATCATACATGTGTGATTTTATGAACGAACACTGGTGTATGACACAACTTGTCTCGATTATGTTTCACGTGATAAGGAGTGACGTTTGTGGTCTTTTAAAAATGTTTGCTCACACATGTGATGTCATTTTAAGTTAAAGTCAAATTGTTGGGAAGATAATTTTTGTATTTTCATAAATGTGTTCAAGTTTACTAAAACAGAATATTTAAGTTTTTGAATAAAATTAATGATTTTTTTACCGCAAGTTTGATTTTTAGTGGATTCTTTATAAATTTATAAAAACAAATCTTTTAACTCTATTCAGCTAATAGTTTGTGCCATTAAATGAGTATTTTTTTTTGTCTCCTGCTCCAAAAAAAAATTAATAATTTCTTCCTAAGAAATATTTTGGTCTCGCATCAAGCTAAGGTTAACAATTAAATCCTGGCTACAATCAGAAAATTTCACGACTTATTTGTCTCTTTTTGCAGGACTCAATTTGACCTTTAAGGGTGATATAGGTGGCGACTGCTTATGAGCTAAGATTTGTGTATGTTGCATTTTCTGGCCTCCTAATGTTTACGATATTTTCACTTTACAATGTTCAGAGGGACCAACTCTCATTTTTGTATAGAGCTAAATTGTCCTAAAAAAAAACCTCACACATCTTCAAGCCATATCTAATGTACAAAATTGCCTTGAGTGTTTTAGTCGACATTCGATTAGTCAAACGATTTTTGATCAAACGATCAAATTCATTTGACTAAATACGACATCATCGTCTGTGTTGGAATGGGGGAGTGATAAAAGATCCAGGACGAATGTCACCAGATCACCAAACGAATTATTTCCTGCTGCATCTTGATAATTGTACACTTCTGCCCAAAATTTCGTCCTTGAAGTAGTTTTGAAGTAGAAATTCATTGTAATTAAATGTCACAATTTCATTGAACAAAAAATTTAAGGCAAAGAGCTTTAAGAACCAAAATTATGTAATGAAAGAGCTAAAAAAAGGTCCAAGGAGCTTTAGAACCATGTTGGGAGCCAAGAATTTCAAAAAAGAGCCAGATCTAGCTCCGAAAGAGCTAAAATGGTCACCCTGGCAATGTTAAAGCTTGATATACTTTCTACAACTTGGCGTTGAGGACGAAAATGAGCTTGTGAAATGGATCCAATTATTAACCTGAGTGGAACTCATTGCAAATAATGCACGTTTACATGAGGCACTCTACAATGATAGGGGAGTAGTCTGAGCTCTCAGAAATTTGCGTAAAAACTTTATTTTAGATTTTACTCTTTAATTTGAAAAAATAGTATTTTAAATTCATTAGTTTTGAGATTGGGTTCATAGATTTTTATATAAATTAAAAATAAAATTTAATTTTATTCAATGAAATGAGTCCCATGGAAATTCACTTTTCTAAACCGCCCAGTGGTTAGAATTTCCCATTTTTTTAATTTAAATCGTGGTGTAAGTTTTTAAAACTTATTTTTTGTAAAACAATTAAAAAACCGTCAAAAACTTTTTATTCTAGAAGAAAGTGTTCAGGTGTTATTTTGTATGATGAATTAAAAATTTAAATTATTCATTCAAAACAGTTCCTGATACTTTTCTTTCATTAAAATTATTAATAGATCACATAATAAAATTTAAATAAAATTCCAATCTGCATACAATCGTAATAATCACATTTTAAAGAAAATTCTCAAATGAAACATCAATTTCTACGCACAAGTAACATTAAAATAATTAATTCAGTGTCAGGAATTCCATAACGTACTTGTTTATTTTCATTGAAACCATATTTTAAACCGTTTACCAACAAATCTCACTTATATTTTATTTTATTATTACTCACTATCGATATCATAAAATAATAGTTTTTTTCTTTTTACTTAGAAATGGGGTTAAGTGATGCAGAAAACGATATTCACTTATAAAAATAGAATTAAGTATAATAATAATGGTCTTGTTTATCATTAAAATGTTAATTTTAATATAAAATTTCAATCAAAATACCTATTTACATCTTTTTTTTTTTACATAAACTCCGAACTTAAGTAGATTCAGCTGAAAATTTTCTCATAATCTAAATTTTCTCCTTTTCATTGGTGCCATGTCAAATTGTTTATATGTTTACACCTCTTACAATTCATTAAATTAATTCAAGTGTCTACAACATTTTTACACGTTTTTACGAGTGTATGATAAGGTCAAATTTGACGACAATTTAGTTATTTAAGGACAATAAAATTTTAATTACTGTCAAAAATCAACAAAATATAAAAAAAAAATGTTTGCTTTCATTCATACAAACTTAGATTTGTGATTTTTGTTACATTGTAACAATATTTTAAATGGTATTTGATGAAAAAAGGTCTAAAGAGGGTGGGCATTGCTTAATAAACACATTTTTATCGCTTTAATAACATTTTATAATGATTTTTATGAATTTGACTGTAATTTGTCTCGAAATGTGTATGCAAAAGGATAATCTAATTATGTGATGATTATGCTAGGAATTGTACAAAATGCTATTTTTGAAAATGTTTATTGCTTTTTATGTCAATTCATTATTTTTTGAAAGAAATGTTTTTTTATTGAACAATTTTGCGTCATTTTAAAGACGTAGTAGGTTGAAGTTATGTCGATACTTATTCCTTAGAGTCTATTTCTTATATGTCTGGTTGTGAGGACGTGTTTCAATTTAACTTTTTTATTCTTTATTATCGGTTCAATGGCATTATGGTCCTGAATTGCATTGGTGAAGATTTCAGGGTTAAAAATGCAGAGCTGTAATCAAGCAAGTTTTCGTGATGTTAGCACAAAAAAATACAAACTTTCATTTAAGGAGAAAAGTATCCGCAGACCACCCCGCATAATATGTATAAACTAAAATAGTGGCCTTGATTCTAGAAGTCTTGTTCCAAATTAACTGGAAATGTCCTGTAAGCGTCAATCAAAGATCTCCTTCTACCGACCAAGTCACTTTGTACTGCGGGGCGTTTTCACCTTTCAGTGTAACTTTTTAAAGAACCCATATGTGAAACTTTCAAACTACTTTTATCTTTTCAATATAAACTAATTTCCAATAAGAGACAAGAAATATTGTATAGACATTGTATTCTTCCCTCTTTTTTCCGGAGTCTATTCATAAATACCTGTCATTTCCATACGATCATAAAAAAAATCACATTGACACACATTTAATCAAAAGCATTCGTGTTTGACTAATTGAATCTTGCTATTTTTCCTGTTTATCTCAACAAAGTATTCTCTGCATAAATATCAAATATTAATAATAACACAATAGTATTTTTTTTAATTTCAATTTCATGTTAATCCTATATAGATATAAAAATTCTACTAAATAAAGAATTACAAGTTGCAACTGATTTTGAACCATGATATTTTTTTAAAAGTAAATAAGAGGAAAAATAATAGAATTCTTTAGTAATTCATGAATTTTATGCTTAAAAATGCACACATTGTTTATTGTTGTTGTTTTTTTATGCACTGTTGTAAATTACCATGCTTTTGTTTATATTTTTACTCTCCTTTTACCTGTGAATATGAAAAGGAAAAAAAATAACATGGATTTTTCTTTTTTGTGTATTATTAATAAAAACTACCGTAAAATGGAAAATATGAATGAAAAAGTTTTTTGTCTTGTAAACCAGAGAAAAATCAAAAGAAAAAATGTCATTCAAAAAAATTAAGGTTTTTGTAATATTTTAGAATCAGTAAAACATTTTTTTGATTAAAGTCACTTATTGTGATTTTATCTGTCAAATGTCAAAGTATCCAATGGTATCCATTTTTAAATGGGAGTCAATTAAAATGACAGAAATTAAAATTTCAGGGATGGATCAAATGCATATACGCAATGAATTTTTAGAGTTTTAAGCAACTTATAAATTAAAATTCAATGATTTTTCAATTTCAAAATCTTTCATGTTCGATCGTAAGATTTCCATTTGAATTTTAGATTTTACGGTAATTAAATGAATTAATGCATGTGATTTACAAAACAATTGCTCTTGTATGTAAATAGTTGGATTATGGTTACCTTTTGTCAACATTTATTTTAACTTTAATTTTTTTTAAAGTAATGCTTCGTTTGTGTATTCGAATAAAATGTTTTTTTTCATCCTTTAGGGGGACAAATTAATAATAAAAATTAAAGCAGTGTTTTTCCTACATTTTGATGTTAAGCCAAAATAAGTTCAAATTCATGTTTAGTGCATTTTGTAAGAAAATATTTTCGATCCATCGGAGCGAGGTCATTGGTTTTAAGATTGGGCTCTAGAGCCTCCTAAGCTTAAAAAAGTGTTAAAAACAGTTAAAAATTAAAAAGCTTGGCAATTTGTTTTTTTGGGTGTAGAAGTTTACTAAAATGAAGTTTAAATCATTAGCTCTGAGATTAGGCTTAGGAATTGGGCCCGAGGAATAGGCGCCAAAGCCTGAAAACGGTCAAAAGCCCAAAATGTCTCATTTTTTCAATTTATTGGATGGCGGTTATTTTCAAAATGGCGGTTGATTGACTTAGAATTATTAAAATTAAAACTTAATTATAATCAATGAAACGAGTCGCATCAAAATGCACATTTTTAAACCACCCAGTGGTTAGAATTTCCCATTTTAGGCGTTAAGAGTGATTTTGATCTGAAAATTTTTTCTTTCGAAAAACTAAAAAAATTTCGATTCAGCGTGCTTTTTTTGTGTCAGGCTTTTCATTTTAATGTTTTTATCATCTAAATAACTTTAAGCAAACATTATTTTTCATATATTTTTAATTGAGTGGTCATTAAGGCCGAATTGAAACCAATATCATTCAGGAAAAAAAACTTTGCGGGGAACTGATTTTTTTCTATCCATTGAATCCCGTTGTTTCCTGATTTCATTTTCAGAAGACGTCTCACGCTTAGTTCACATTAATTTCATTCATAAATTATGATCAATATAACAAAGAAGCATAATTTTTCAATTCAATCTTACAAAAGTGCAACAAGTTATTTCCGACTGACACTAACAATGATTTTTCTTATAAATTGCATACAAAATTATCCACAAATAATCACAAACGCTTTTGAGGTTCATGAATTTCATTTGCAAATAGAACATACACCTTCATATTATGATACAATGTCACCATTATAAACTTCCTTACATTATTATTATTATTACTATGTGAATTCATTTTTCAAATATACATTATTACTGCATGTGAAGTTTGAGAATGATAATATTATACGAGTAAAAGCAGGAAAGGTAAATTGCATTATTATTACTGGGATGATGTCATATTCTTTTGTGTATTATATAAATTATAAAGTTTAAATTTAGTTCAAATAAAAAAAAAATATTACTTTAAAATATTTATTTATAACTCAAATGATTCAAATTCTGCAGTTTTTTTTCTAATTTTCATTGCATTTCATGTAGCATTTAATCGTTTTAAATTAATCGTCACCTATTTAACTCTTAAGTGGATGAAGTAGTAAAGCATTAAAATAATAATTGTATCATTATCATTTTTTGCATTGCTTTTGAATCTTAACAACAATTAATATATGAAAAAAAACAAAATACACCTAATGCAGAATACAAAAAAAAAAACTTAATGTTTTGTTTTTCTCGTATTTTCCTTTTACTCATTTTTCTCCCATTTCCTCATGATTCTTTTTTATTTTCATTATTTTTATTATTATTATGATTAGAACGAAGCATTGTCCTTTAATATTATGCTAGACATGCTGTGTGAACAAGTGCTTGCTTTCAGTGCTCAGCAGTGTTTTTTACAGAGGTTAATTCTTAAGGAAAAAAATAAAAGTAAAATCATTTAACCGTGTAAATTTTAAGAGTTCTTAATGTGTGTTAAGATTAGGGTTTGTGTATTTTTTTGATTTAATTGACATTTTAAAAAATCAGTACAAGTGGAGACGTCCTGTTGTTTGTATTACTTATATTGAGATGTTGTGAAATTAAATTTAATGACATTTCATTTATTTAATTTGATATTTGGAGGAATTACAATAAAAAATAATTATCTTAATTGAACATTTTAGTTAATAATAATGGATTTTGAATGGTTAAGTCAAATCAAAACTAGTTAGCACTCTGTGTGCATTCACAATAGGCTTCATCGTACACAGAGATTCATTTATAAGAAAAATATCTAACATTGAATGCAATGAGCATCATTGATGGACAGATTGAAAAGATCGGAGACAAAAAACTAAGTCAGCTCGTGGGAACATTTGTTGCGACGTCCTGAAGATCATTTTATGAGAAAAACAATCTTTTTTTTTACTCTTTCTTAAATTATGTAAAGTCATATCAAATGTCACACATAAACGTACATTTAATATCAAAGCAAACAAATATTATGACATAAATTAGGTTAAAGAGAACATAAATTGATGATATTAATATACGCAAATAATCGTAAATAATTTTTCTTTTGTGTAAGACTTAAATCTGGTTCCATGTCCCATAATTTTAATCATATTTCCTTGATTTTCGTCATTTTTATGAAATATCAATATATTTTTGGTGTTTTTCCTAGATAACGAGACATTAAATCTATCAAAAGGGACATGTCATAAACTGAAAATGTGATTTTTATTGCGCTTATCTCATAAATCATTGAAAAAGATGAAATTAAAAATAAATTACTCAGTCCGAATCAATGAAGAAAATTTTTAATTATATTAAATTTCCTTTAATCTTAATCTTTCCTTTTTTTGATATTCAAAGGATGTATAATTAACTTTAAATTTTTACACCTCCTTAAATTAGTCAGTGAGTGCAAATAATTTACAAAAGGAAATTTCCTAATCTTTCAACTTTTCTTTTGTTCAGTTACTGTTTCACTGTTTCCTTTTTTTATTATTTTTTATACATACAAGAAAATGTGTGTGAGTTCAAGTTAAATGTATGCAAAATATTGGTTTTGTATGTTTTTTATCATAACTTTTATCTATTTTCTTCTTTTTACTTTTTTTTGTTCACCTTTTGTTCTGGATTCATTTGTATTTGCGCAAAATTTGTGTCAGATACATTTCTGCATTTTATTTGTGGTGTTGATTAGTCTCGTTTCTTACGTCAATTTCATCATTATTTGAAAAATTTATTATTCTACTTCCATGAATTTGAAGATTTTAAAAGCAAGTGTAAATAAAAAAGGAGGAGAATACAAAAGATTTAAATAATTTTTTGAAAGGCAGATTTTGACGTCATATCACGTTGATTTTTTACCATAAAAATTTGAGTGTTAACCAAACACGTGGTTTATCGAGACTCATTGTGTACAGTTTTTTTTAATTCCTTTTTGATTAATTTCAATTTGTTTATCTATGTCCTTTAAAATTGAAAGGAAGAACAAAAAAAAGTGAATCGTGAAGTTTAAATAAAAGATGTTGGAGTCTGAATGGAAGAACTTTGTACTGTCAGATGTTTTTTTGATGATTTTGATTGATGTCGAAAATTTTTTCAAATTAAATACAAATCGGTTAAAACCTCACCCTCAAGAGTTAAAAGATCTTTTTTAATGTCTAGTGAAAATAAAGTATATCATTTGACATAGAAATCAATTTAAATGAAATAAGAGGTAAAGAATTTCGAAATATTTAGATTGAAAGAATAAACAAAACTGTCATCAACAACATTGTTTTTCCCTGGTATCATTCACTTTTTTTACTAAATAAATAAATGTTTTTTACGTTTCTTTAAACAAATAAACTGAAAATCAAAAATTTGTTCTTGGTTGACAAGATACGTTTTTTTTATACGTAGTGGTTTATGATAAGATTTCATCAAATAAATACTGTTGATCTTCTTTATCTCTTGTCTCGAAATTGTATGAATATTGATTTTGGTTATTTTATTTGTGTTATTAACTTGGGTGTGTTGTTTTAGCACTGAATGAATTTGAATTGGTGAAGTATTTTCATTCATTGCTTATCTTTTTTTTTAATTTCGATAAAACTTTCTAAAAATAACTTAATATTTTCTTTTCCTTGTAATATTTACAGTCACTCAAAATGTTTACAACCAAAACGATGTTCACACTTGCATCAACATTAGTGTTTTTCATAGCAGCTACATCATGTAGTTCTGCAGAACAGGCAGCAGCAGTCTTGCAACCTCCATCACCACAAAATCAAGACAATGAAAAGTTTTATAAACTCAATGAAAAACGATCATGGCAAAATTTACAGGGATCCTGGGGTAAAAAACGATCTGGAACTCTTGAGGATTTGTTGGCTGCTCGATTGTTAAGTCTGAATAATAATATCAATAATAATGGTGGTGGAAGTAGGGAAGATGGTCGTGACTTGATGATTGATGAGTTACTAGATGCAAGTCGCTATGATCCATCTGAGGGACTTTATAGTGATGAGGAGTTGTATTTTAGACCATCAGCTGAAAAACGTGCATGGAAAAACATGAATAATGCTTGGGGTAAACGTGTTGAACGGGATTGGAATAAATTCAGAGGTAAATTCATTTTTAAGTGATTTTTCATGTTTTCTATTATCTCATCATTTTTCTTTTAGGCTCATGGGGAAAACGTGAACCAGGCTGGAATAATCTTAAAGGTTTGTGGGGCAAACGAGGCGGTGATAACTGGAATAAATTACAATCCTCATGGGGAAAACGTGATGCAGGTTTTGATAGCAACTACTAAATATAAGTTATTTTCCTTTTGCCAAATTTTCTTTACGAAAAATTTTAATTACATAAATAAAGTTCTTGCTTCCTCTCTTTTTAAAACAATAAAAAATAATCAAAAACAAAAACATATTTTTAAATAAAATTTAAATTTATATATGACAGTTCAGAGGCTAATTATTAAAAATAAATGTAAAAATATATCAAATAAATAAACGCTTATGTAAACAAATTTATCTGACAGTCCTTTCTAAATAAAAAAAAATAATAATCATGAAATTAACTTTAAATCAATTAAAATGTCCATCATGTAAATGTTTGAAATAATACAGTAAAAAAATAGAAAAAAAAGAAAAATAAGTTTCCTATTAATGTATCTCATCTCATATGCAAGTAAATAATATTTATGTATAAAATAAAGAAGAAAATATATTAATGAGAGCTAAAAAAGTATTACAAATAATAAAATGGAGATTATTTAAAGTTAAATAGTTTTTATGTACTTCATTTTTATGGGCTTCAAAAATAAAAGAAAATTTAATTTTATATTTCTTTCTTTTATTATTTTTTATTTTTAATATAATTTCTTAATTAAATAAATTTACATTTATGTTTCGTTAAAAATATTTATTTGAGTATTTATTTTTCATCACGCGTTTGTGCTAAAGTTTTTTTTCTTATCTTTCAATCTTTTATTTATAAAATAGATATATTTGTTGACACTTTTTGATTTCAAAATGTTCAATGCAAAATGTATGAAATAATAAACTTTGGAATTATTTTTTTTCTTCCTAATTAAATGGCCTTATTGGTACTGCATTTGATTTATTTTAAAATTTAATACTGAGCCAAATGTTAAAAAAAAATTTACATATTTTTTAATTTTAATTTAAATTATTCCGTTTGATATCCTTTGAAACTGAGCGTTAGAGAAATAATTTCTTTTGGTTCGCTTTCCGTATCAATTGATCTCTTAAATCTTGAGTGTGAGTCATCTAAGCTAAAAATGATTTCATTGAAATCAGGTGCATTGTCTTCCAACATTGAATTAATGTCTTTGATGACTTGATTGTTGAAAAGTGTTCGGCTTTGTCGAGATGTGGCAGATGATGGTGGCAGTGGTGGTAAATATGTTGGACCAACAAATGGTTTTTTACTAGGTTGAGGGCATCTTGGATCAGGAGATCCTGGATAGCATGGACTGATTGTTGTTGATGGCACAAATACTGTTGAGGGATATGTTGGACGAGGAGTTGTTGGGAAGACACATCTATTGCCTTGTAGAATTTGACCTTGATTGCATCCACATTGTCCATTTGGAAGCAAAACTAATCCAGGTGGACATGAAGGTCTTGGAGTTGTTGGTCTAGGTGTTGTTGGATAAACGCATTGATTTCCTTGTTGAATTTGACCTTGATTACATCCACATTGTCCATTTGGAAGTAAAACTAATCCAGGTGGACAAGAAGGTCTTGGAGTTGTTGGTCTAGGTGTTGTTGGATATACGCATTGATTTCCTTGTTGAATTTGACCTTGATTGCATCCACATTGTCCATTTGGAAGTAAAACTAATCCAGGTGGACATGAAGGTCTTGGTGTCGTTGTGAAAGGCCTAGGAGTTGAAGGGAACACACATCTATTTCCTTGTAGAATTTGGCCTGAATTACATCCACATTGACCATTAGGCAATAAAATTAAACCAGGTGCACATTGAGGTTGTGGCCTGAATGTTGTTGAAGGTTCTATAGGTGGTAGGTATTCAGGTGCTCTGGTTGTTGTAACTGGTCTAAGACATTGTCCATTTTGGTTTATGAATCCTTGACTGCAACCACATTGGCCGTTTGGTTGCAAAATTAAACCAGGTGCACAAGAAGGTCTTTGGGTTGTTATAACAGGTCTTGGAGTTGTTGGGAAGACACATCTATTTCCTTGTAGAACTTGACCTTGATTACATCCACATTGTCCATTTGGAAGCAAAACTAAACCAGCTGGACAAGAAGGTCTTTGAGTTGTTATGACAGGTCTTGGAGTTGTTGGGAAGACACATCTATTTCCTTGTAGAATTTGACCTTGATTGCATCCACACTGACCATTTGGAAGGAAAACTAATCCTGGTGGACAAGTTGGTCTTGGTGTTGTTGGATAAACGCATTGATTTCCTTGTTGAATTTGACCTTGATTACATCCACATTGTCCATTTGGAAGCAAGACTAATCCAGGTGGACATGAAGGTCTTTGAGTTGTTATGACAGGTCTTGGTGTTGTTGGGAAGACACATCTATTTCCTTGTAGTATTTGGCCTTGATTACATCCACATTGTCCATTTGGAAGCAAGACTAATGCAGGTGGACATGAAGGTCTTTGAGTTGTTATGACAGGTCTTGGTGTTGTTGGGAAGACACATCTATTTCCTTGTAGTATTTGACCTTGATTGCATCCACATTGTCCATTTGGAAGTAAAACTAATCCAGGTGGACATGAAGGTCTTTGAGTTGTTATTACAGGTCTAGGAGTTGTTGGGAAGACACATCTATTGCCTTGTTGAATTTGACCTTGATTACATCCACACTGGCCATTTGGAAGCAAAACTAATCCAGGTGGACAAGTAGGCCTTGGAGTTGTTGGTCTTGGTGTTGTTGGGAAGACACATCTATTTCCTTGTTGTATTTCGCCTTGGTTGCATCCACATTGTCCATTTGGAAGTAAAATCAAACCAGGTGCACATTGTGGTAATGGCTTGAATGTTGTTGTAGATATGAGAGGTGGTAGATAAGTACTACCTTGGTATGGTGGTCTAGTAGTGGGAGGAGCAACGCATCTATTTCCTTGCTGTATGAGTGGAGGCTGACATACACAATTTCCAGTTCTTACATCCAAAATGAAAGTTAATGGACATGATTTTTGTGTTGTTGTAACAATTGGTGCTCTTGTTGGTGTGATACATCTTCCATTATCGTAAATTTGACCTGGTTGAGCACAATTACAGTTTCCAAACCGATCAGTTACAAGTCCAGGGGGACAAGAAGGTCTTGGTGTTGTTGTTATTGGAGGTCGTGTAGTTGGAGTCAAGCACTGACCATTGCTATAAATTTGACCTGGGACTGGACATACGCAGTTTCTTCCATAATTATCCAAAACCAGAGGAGGTGAGCATACTTTTTGTGTTGTTGTTGGAGGAGGTGGTCTAGTTGTTGGGCTCAAACACTGACCATTGCTATAAATTTGACCTGGGACTGGACATACGCAATTTCTTCCATAATTATCCAAAACAAGAGGAGGTGAGCATACTTTTTGTGTTGTTGTTGGAGGAGGTGGTCTAGTTGTTGGACTCAAACATTGACCATTGCTATAAATTTGACCTGGGACTGGACATACGCAGTTTCTTCCATAATTATCCAAAACAAGAGGAGGTGAGCATACTTTTTGTGTTGTTGTTGGAGGAGGTGGTCTAGTTGTTGGACTCAAACATTGACCATTTCTATAAGTTTGTCCTGGTAGAGGACACACACAATTTCTGCCAAAACTGTCTAGTACTAAGGGAGGAGTGCAAGATTTTTGTGTTGTCGTTACAATTGGAGGTCTTGTTGTGACCGCGATACATCGACTTCCTTGTTGAACTAATGGTGGCTGGCAAACACATTGACCTGTTCGATCATCAATGATAAACGTTGGAGGGCAGGCAAGTGTAGTTGTAGGTCGAATCGTAGTAGGAGGTCTTGGTCTGACACATTGTCCATTCTCTAAAACAAGTCCAGTTGCACATCCGCAGTTTCCAAATCTATCTAGAATTTGGGATGGAGGACATGTTTTTTGAGTTGTTGTTATTGGTCGAGTTGTTGTCGGAACACTACACCTATTACCAATAGCTACTTGACCTCTGGGGCAAACACAATTTCCATTTCTATCCGCAACAAAAGAAGGAGGACAAGACACTGGAGGCAAATAAGTTGGACCTATTGCAAAAAAAGTAAATCATTTAATAATTTTTTTTTTTCATATGTTAAATTATAAAAACCTTGTGTTGTTGTTCTTTGTGGAAGTACGCATCTGCCATTATCATCCAGAACTAATCCACGTTCACAAATGCAATCTCCATCTGAGGTGAGTATTTGATTTGGGCCACATTCGGTAATAATTCTCG
>LN483362.1:698907-960259 GCA_900002565.1 Culicoides sonorensis
TGTAGATATAAGAGGTGGTAGGTAAGTACTGCCTTGGTATGGTGGTCTAGTAGTAGGAGGGGCAACGCATCTATTTCCTTGCTGTATGAGTGGAGGCTGACATACACAATTTCCAGTTCTTACATCCAAAATGAAAGTTAATAGACATGATTTTTGTGTTGTTGTAACAATTGGTGCTCTTGTTGGTGTGATACATCTTCCATTATCGTAAATCTGACCTGGTTGAGCACAATTACAGTTTCCAAACCGATCAGGTACTAATCCAGGGGGACAAGATGGTCTTGGTGTTGTTGTTATTGGAGGTCGTGTAGTTGGAGTCAAGCACTGACCATTGCTATAAATTTGACCTGGGACTGGACATACGCAGTTTCTTCCATAATTATCCAAAACAAGAGGAGGTGAGCATACTTTTTGTGTTGTTGTTGGAGGAGGTGGTCTAGTTGTTGGGCTCAAACACTGACCATTGCTATAAATTTGACCTGGCACTGGACATACGCAGTTTCTTCCATAATTATCCAAAACAAGAGGAGGTGAGCATACTTTTTGTGTTGTTGTTGGAGGAGGTGGTCTAGTTGTTGGACTCAAACATTGACCATTTCTATAAGTTTGTCCTGGTAGAGGACACACACAATTTCTGCCAAAACTGTCTAGTACTAAGGGAGGAGTGCAAGATTTTTGTGTTGTCGTTACAATTGGAGGTCTTGTTGTGACCGCGATACATCGACTTCCTTGTTGAACTAATGGTGGCTGGCAAACACATTGACCTGTTCGATCATCAATGATAAACGTTGGAGGGCAGGCAAGTGTAGTTGTAGGTCGAATCGTAGTAGGAGGTCTTGGTCTGACACATTGTCCATTCTCTAAAACAAGTCCAGTTGCACATCCGCAGTTTCCAAATCTATCTAGAATTTGGGATGGAGGACATGTTTTTTGAGTTGTTGTTATTGGTCGAGTTGTTGTCGGAACACTACACCTATTACCAATAGCTACTTGACCTCTGGGGCAAACACAATTTCCATTTCTATCCGCAACAAAAGAAGGAGGACAAGACACTGGAGGCAAATAAGTTGGACCTATTGCAAAAAAAGTAAATCATTTAATAATTTTTTTTTTTCATATGTTAAATTATAAAAACCTTGTGTTGTTGTTCTTTGTGGAAGTACGCATCTGCCATTATCATCCAGAACTAATCCACGTTCACAAATGCAATCTCCATCTGAGGTGAGTATTTGATTTGGGCCACATTCGGTAATAATTCTGAATGGTTTCTCAGTAGTTGTTGTAGGCTTTGGACATCTTGGATCTATTGTTATTGTAAAAAAAAATTAGACTTGATCAATATATATTATAACTTGATCATACCTGTTGACCCAGGATAACATCTAGGAGGAGCTTGAGTGGTTGGTCCAGGTGTGGTCAAAGGAACACATCTTCCGTTTTGAAGCACAAGTCCACGTTGACACACACAATTACCTCTATTATCTCGTATAAATCCAGAAGGACATGGTGCTAACGTTGTCGTGACTTGACTCAAAGGAGGTCTATATGTAGTTGTTACAACTCTATCGCATGATCCATCAAAGTTTGGTGGTTGTCTGTCTCGAGCACAAACACAATCACCTATGAAATAAAGAAAACATTTTTTTATTAAAAATATAATTGTAAATTTTTTTTTTTTACCATTAGAATTTAAAATTAAACCAAATGGGCAGGTTGGAGGTGGTGTTGGTGGTGGAATACATCTTCCATTTTCGAGAATAAAATCTCTTTCTTGACATACACAATTTCCAGCACGATTTCTTATCAAACCTGGTGGACATGGAGCAATAGTAGTGACTGGTTGTCTTGTTGTAGCTGGTCTTGTTTGGCGTTCACAAGATCCATTTGGATTTGGAGGTCTGCCATCTCTACACACACATTCTCCTCTATTGTTTAATTGTAGTCCAAATGCACAAGAAGGTTTTGGTGTTGTTGTAGGAATAGGTCTAGTAACAGGAGGTCTTGTTTCTCTTTCACAAGAATTACCTGGACCTGGTAATCTTCCATCTCTACAAACACATTCACCCCTATTATTCAATTGCAAGCCAAAGGCACATGAGATGGTAGTTGGTTGAGCATATGTAGTTCTCTGTGTTTGAGGTTGAGTGGGTCTTGTAGGTCTAACAGTTGGTCCTTGAGTTGTAACTCTTCCGCAAGTGCCATCAGGATTAGGTTTTTGACCATTTCTACAACCACAAGTTCCATCTTGCAACAACAATAATCCATTTGGACAAACACAACGACCATTTTGTAACCTTAAACCTTCAGGACAACCACATCTGCCTGTTTCTAGCAATATTTGTCCATCTGTACAAATTAATGACGATTCAGTTGTCGCTCTAGATGGACAACGTGGATCAGTACTACCTGGATAACATCTAGGAAGATCTTGTGATGTGGATGGTGTTGGAGGTGGTCGTGTTGGTCGGAATGTTGACCCGGGTGGTAAATATGTTGGACCTTCAGTTGAAATAGGAGCTCTAGTTGGAGGAGGTCTTCTTGTTGTATCGGGCAGTGGTCGTCTTGTTGGAACAGGTCTTGTAGTTGGTTGAATTGGCGCTAATGTTGTTGTTCTTGGTGGAGGTAGTTTTTGTGTTACTTGTTTGCTTTCATCGCAAATTGGAATTTCGCAACCACCTCGACAAACTTCAATGTCACATTTAAGAAAAACTTGAGTTTTATCGGGAAACTTGAAAGCGTTAATTACATTATGTAAAATAAGTGTTGCTCCAGTATCTCCTGTATTTGTTGATCTACCCCAAGCACCAAACAATTTTGGTTTTCTAGTACAACCATATTTGTCTGATAGTTGAATACGACCAGTGGTTTTTGCATCGTAATCAGCATCATCGAATGCATAACAATCTCTCACAATGATGTCATATTCGTTTCTCTCATCTCGTAAAAATACAAGAATACTAAGTGTTTCACCAATTTTAATTATATCAGCAATGGGAGATACTCTTGGATACTCTCCACGCATCACATCCATCCAACATTTGACACCACCATTTTGTGTGGGCACATCAATAACTTCCAAATTGTCAACAACAAAAGGTTTGAATAAAATTCTTTTTTCTTGTTGTTCACTATTTGAACATGTAATTCTCCTTGCAGTATCCCAAGTTTCTTGTACTTCCTCATCAGACTGAATAATCAAAACATTATCCACTGAATCACAAACAGCACAAGATGGCTTACTTCCACAACCATTATATGGCACATTGAAGGAATATTGGTTGCTGTTACCACCAGCTCTTACATATCTGTGCAAAAAATAAAATAAAAGTAAAATCATGATGATTTTGAATATGAAACCTCATCTTACCGGCATTTAGGATCATTATAATATCCTCTGCTGTAAACAATTCCATCAAATGCTTCTTCAAATTCAATTGAAACAAACATTCCAGATGGTTCACATTTTACATCAATCTCAACTATGTGAGTATGACCACGAGATATGGCATTTGAAGAGACACTTTTTCTTGATGATACCGCAAGTGCATTTCGATTTTGACCGAATAGTTGGGCATTAATTATCTGAAAATAAAAATTAAACGAATTATAAATTTTATTTCATTCAAAAACGTTTACAACAATGCGCATGATCCAAAATAAAGCTCAAGTCGAACTACATCCTTTTTTTATAGCAAATAAGAGCTTTCATCTCAGACATTAAACATGAATCTCATATCAAATCGTAACATATGGTAGAAAAATCAGTTATTTTATTTTTTTATGTAATTTAATCAAAAATATATTTAATTATGAGTTGTTTAAATCATCAAACATAAAAATGACTGACCTCGTAAAAAAAAAATTTGACATGATAACTAACATGAACGAAGACACATGACCTTTGTGATGATTAATGATGAAGGGTCAATTTTTTTTTTGATTACATCATTTTTTCGTGTTCTTACACAAATTACATCGAAATTTAATAACATTAAAAATGAAATGAATTAAGGATACAAAATTTGACACAGATTGTTTGATTATAACTCTAGTTTTTACTTTAAATTACAAGCCAATACATAAAATTAGTCGTGGTTCATCATTCAAGAAGTGTTATAACTCGTTTTGCATAAAATGGTGTCGCGAAATTATGATTATTAGCATCATAGGTCAAAAATATATTCAGAAAATGTATCATACTGCGATTTAACATCAAACCAAATAAAATTGTAAGAGATGATTATTATTTCATTGCATTGTATTACACAATATTTTAATTTTCGTATTTTTTTTCTGAAATAATACAAAATTATATTGAATACTTTTTTTATGACACCATTTATCATGTTTTTATGTTTAATTTTTTCACTAAAGTAAGTAAATCATCATTTTTATTATGCTAGTTAAACTGTGAATCTTCTTCTTCTTTAATTTTATAAAATCATAATAACTTTCTAAAAATTATTTATAGTTACAATTAGTCTATTATTATCATTAATTTTTATTAGTATTTTAATGTAGCATCGTAGCATTAATAAGATGTTAAATATTTAATGTTTTTTTTGTATAAAATTTACACTATGGGATACTAATTATCTTGGATTTGCTTGTAAATGTAATAATTTCATAAAGAAAATTGTTAATATCATTTTTAATTTTACCCAAAAAAGAAAACACAAATCTTCACTTTAATGATGTAAAATCTGGTGAACAAGGTAAACAAGGAACAGAAAAGAAAAGGAGAAAATTATTTCATTTTATGGTAAAATTTAAGTTTTTTTGTTGTTACTTGACCCTAATTAATACTTCTAATTAATGTAGAGGACCATTTAAAAAGGTGAAAAATAAGTTGAATTTAGAGTGGAAAAAAACACGTGTTTAAAGTGAATCTAGTCCTTGAAGAGTAGAATAAATTGTCGAGTAGAATTAAACGTAGATTTTTTTTGTCAAATGATTTCAAAAATAATAAATAAAATGAAATATTTTAAAAATGATTCACGCAATTTAAAATTTTAGTTTCTTCCAAAAAATTTAATTCACTAACAGTGTAAACAGTAGAACAACTTATACATGAGAGCGTTTCTCATGAGATGTATGAAAAGAGCCGGTTGAGTCAATCTGCTCTCAAGAAATTAATAAAACTATTTGAAAATCCCAAATGAATCGGAAAATTTTCAAAAACATCCTTATGTAGATACAACGTCCAGAAAATGGGTTATGATACGATTCATTTTGAAACTCCAAAATAGAACTTATCGAAGCTTTACTTTATCTAGATTCAAGAAAACAATTTGTCTTTATGGGAAAAAAAAATTTTAATGGATTCACTAAAGATTGAAGTTTAACAGAGATTAGGATATGGTAGGATCTACAAGGCTCCACCGCGATCCCAAAGGGTGCTATTATGTTTAAAATATTTCCACGAAAGTAAATAACTTCTAAATAACTTCTAAATGACTTCTAACTAATACTGAAAAATCCTGATTGAACTGCCTGAGCTTAGTGAGTGCTCAGAGCTCACAAACCTGAATTGAACCTATCTGAATCCTGTTTGAGCTTTCGTGGGAGCTCTAAACTCACACACCTGAATTGAACCTGATTGAATCCTGTTTGAGCTTCATAGGTGCTCCAAAATCACAAACCCTGATCTAATCTCACATAACCTGGCTCCCATAATCATTTATTAGCCTAACTTCTTTTTGTTTTTTGAGCTTAGCATACCATTTAAGTGTCCAAGAAGCTGAATCGGGGTTACACTGATAGTGGGTTAACACTGTATTATAATAAAAATGGGAAATTCTAACCACTGGGCGGTTTAGAAAAGTGCATTTCGATGGGACTCGTTTCATTGAATATAATTAAGTTTTGATTTTAATAATTATACCGGCATTTTGAAAATAACGGTCATTTTGAAAATAACGGTCATTTTGAAAATAACGGCCCTTTTGAAAATTTTCCTCAATTTTGAAAAACTTTCATCATTTTGAAAATTAAAAAAAAAATATTTGAAAAAATCGGACATTTTAAGCTTTTGACTATTTTCAGGCTCTGGAGCCTAATTCTTGAGCCCAACTTCTGAGCCCAATTCCTGAGCCTAATCTCAGAGCCATTAAGTTAAAATTCATTTTAGTTAACTTCTCCACCCAACAAAACAAATTATAAATATTTTAAAAATTTTAACCGTTTTTAACGGTTTTTCAGGCTTCGGAGGCTCTGGAGCCCAATCCATGAGCTCAATCTCAAAACTAATGAGTTTAAAATCATCCTTAAGACCTCCTCTGTCTAATAAAAAAACCCAACTTCGCTCCGATGAACCATTTCGGAGTTATGGATAGCGATCAGTGGTCAGACTTACGGAGTGACGGCGGACAAACCGTCTGTAATAGTGCATTTTTTCTTACGAAATGCACTAAAAATTGAATAATAAAAAAAAGTTTACATAATAAACGCCAAAACCTTAGATTAACCTCTTATACTCTCATCCAAAAGACGAATCCTAACTGGTCGAAAATGATTAATCAATAGGAAAAACACACAATTGAACCGACTCTTATGATATGATATACGAACGTCTTAACTATTGGGCTTTGCCACCTCCTCAGACATCTTCATCTTGTAAATCATCTTTTTCATATCAATTTCTCCTTGATCCTCTCTTTTCCTTTAATTCCTTTCAGTATAAAATCCACTAAAAATAGGTCAAGTTCAGCTGATGTTATCACACTTTCATTCCATTTATTATTATTATTATTTTTTTTTTCATATCAACAAAATTAATTCCATGTTATTTACTTTGTCAGCTATTAACGCAATATATTTCATTTTCTATTTACTTGTTGCGTGCCAAAATCAACTTCAGTATAAAGATTTATGTGTTTTCTTCTCGCACACTATGTATCACTCTTATTAACCAAAGCCTTGTATTATTATGTTGCATAATCTTTTTTTTATGTTTTGTGTATTTAACATCGAAAATTGAAATTAAAGATGACATCTTCTATTTACTCTCATAATGTATTTTCATTTCTTTCATTAAATTTCGTTTATTTACACATTTTAGGTCTAATTTTATCTTACTATTATTTAAACATTTATGATTAAATAGTTAAATATTGTATTAAAGTGTTGAAATGTTACGAAAATCCATAAACCGTTTGAAATCGAATCATAAATTTAATTTACCATCATTTTTATACTTTTTTTCAATTTATAGACAAATTTTACAAATAAATGTATAATTTTTTATTCAATTGTTAACTGATTAACATTATGATTGATTTTTTTCTTTAAGAAAATCGTGATGATTGGCGTGTGCTAGATAAATCACAGATTAATGTAAAACTAATATTTACTTTGTTTGTATAAATAATAAAATTAAAAGAAAATTGTTATTTGATTGAATTTATGTTTAAAGGTATTAATAGTAAATTTTTCGTTTAAATAAATAAATCATTTAAGGGAGAGAAAAAAAACACTTAAACCATTTTAGTGATGTCATAAATCGTCCTTGAAAGAAAGCCATTAAAGCATTAAATTCAATATGTTTTTATATTGACTGTTGCCCTTTTTTCGATAAAACTAACATTCATAATCATAATAATAATAATAAAATGTAATATATTTATTTGATTTTGTTTCTCTCGAAAAATTTGTTTTTTCTTTCTTCTATTTTTGTCTGGGCTTTAAATGTGTATTGTTAAACTTAAAGCATTGTTACAATAAATTTCTCATGGGATTATGTTCCTTTTTAGTCGTTTATGTGATGCATGGAGCGGACATGACTGAAAGTTCTTCATATGAATATGTGATTTTTTTTTGTATGTTTAGTGTTTCCTGTTGATTTAGTACAAGACTTTAATATCAAATATTATTTTATGAAATGACAAGATATGTCAAGGAAAATAAAAAAATGGTTCAGACCTTCAAAAAAAATATTCAATTATTTGATTCAAATTTTTTTCTGTGTTTTTCCATGATTTAAAAGGTGATTGACTTGAGAAATGAAATTGATTTTTGCTTGTTACACAATTTTAACTCATTCGCGTCATCCGTTGCGTCAACGCAACACTTACTTTGAAGTCACTTTTCTCGTTCATATCAAAAAATTTCTATGTCAATCTTTTTTAGAGTCTTAATTTAAGATGTTTTGTATCAAATAGTCGAATGGTTTTTGAATTTAAACCAAAAACTAAAAAATTATGAGCGAAACTTTTAAGAAAAATCGCGTTTTTTTCATTCTCGTACAAGATTTCTGTATGGATTTGTGTAGTACTTATACGTATTTTATTTTGGCTCTCCTGTAAAATTTTTATATGAAACCTGAAATTTTCATCGAAGAGAAAGTTGTTCACTATTACCTAAAGAATAGATCGTAGAAGAACTTTTTGTTCAAAACTCAATATTTCTAGGAGCGGCGTCGAATGAGTTAATGTAAAAAAATGACACTCCACACACTTTCTTTTAATCGATTATAACCATGTTTGGAGTAGCATTTAAATTTATTATGTTAAATCAATAAAGTACTTCACACACCTTCATAAGATGTATATTTTTTTGACAGAAGTGACCATATCAGATTTTTTTCGTTTACTTTATTTTTAATAAGACAATGTGAAGTGTTTTGTGTAGCACGTAATTTATTTGTTTTACTCTGATTGTTAATTTTTCAATTGAGCTATTTCATTTATTTGGCTACAACAAGTGAAGCTCTAGGCTACAAAAATTTAAAATTGACTACTTAATTCTATTCTTAAATTCTAATCTACTAATACTAAAAACGATTTTATCATAGGTTGCATTTAATTCCCCCATGGGTTGGTAAAAAGTGTAATTTCTCCTGCTAGCTTTTACTTCAAACAAGCGGAGATGATGATGATTAGAGAAGGGTATAACCACCTTAGCCACTACTACATTGGGCTGCTTGTGGGCTGTCTTTCGACTTAGAGATATCTTGTGGTCACAATTGGACAAAACAAGTTTAGAGAGGATAGAAGCTCGGAACAGTCCAAATTTGAGAACAGAGATTCCAGGTTGAACGTTTGACACATTTGCTGATAGTTGCGATTGTTGTAATTATGAAGGATGGATTTTAAAAACCTCTTTTGGATTTTCTCAATTCCAGTGGTGTATTGCTGGTAATGAGGCGACCAAAACACTTTACAATTCTTCGAGAATGTCTACTTTACAATCCTTGAAAGTATTAAAACGGTCCCAAAAACTTTTAAAGACGCTGCAGGCCTTAAAAATGACTGAAAGAAGCCTGAGACGTGCTTTAATCAAACTACGTTAGTAAAAACTCTATTTTTGTTCTTTTTCTTCCTACGCAAGTTGAATTAAAGCAATTATTTTGCACTTCATCGGATTTGTGCTCATACCAGATTTTGTGAAATACTCGAACTTCAAAAGCACAATTCTCATGTTAACATTTGAATTTGCCTTTAAAGCGCTAATTCTTCACCTTTCTTCTTATTAAAGTATTACATAATCAGTACACAAGTCACAAAGGTGTCTCCTTCGTGTTTTTTTGTTCACAATAATTTTAATATAAAAATATAATATAATAATAAAAATAATATGAAATTCATACTAAGACTTGAAAAAAAGCAATCAATTTTAATTTCTCTTTGAGTTATTACCTCATATATGCGTTAAAAATAACATCACTTGAATTGTTATTATATGGGTGTTTTTTTTTATTATTTTTTTTTAAATGTACATACACAATTCACGAGGTCAGTACCCAATACTTGCTTTTTTATCGTGTTTTAATATCATTGAATCTCTTGTTTAAAGTAAAGAAGAAGAAAAAAGTAATAAGAAATATGAGATGAAGAAGAGTGTGCGATAAAAAAAATTTCTTATGAATGTGAATCTTAAAAGATTATTACATAACACATAAATTTATTATCATGACTTGTTAATTTCAAGCCAGTCTTGAAATGGGCTTTCATTCAATATTCGTACATAAATTTTAATATTAATGAATTAATCTTGTATAATAATTTTCCATATTATTAAAATATTTTTTGCGCGTAAACGCACACAAATATGTGTCTTTAGGTCAATATTTAAGTTCATCGGCCTCGACTTAGGTTTTTATTACAAAAATAAAATTAAAATAAATTAGGTAAAAATTATATTGGTCATTAATAATAATAATAGTCAAAATTTGACGTCGCGACAAAGTATGTTTTTGTTTGTTTGTTTGTTTTTTTCATCTTTTCTTAATTGTGTGCCCAAGACAATGTATTGTATTCTGTTTTTCTCACGCATAATTATATATATGACCACATATCTAAACTTTTAACATAATCTCACATTAACAATACCCATAAATTAAAAGATGTAAGAGATCTTGATATTTAAAAATAACAATAATAACCCAGCATTGGCGATGAATTGAAATGAAATGAAATGAAATTAAACAAATTGCATAATTTTTACTTTAATAACAGACCAATATATGTAATTATTATGATGATCACTTATGAACTGTGTTTTATAAGTTTTGTTTTTTTTTTCAATTTTATTATTAAGTTTTCTTATACAAATACTCATCATTTATTTAAATTATATGCGAGTCAACTTGATGTAAAAAAATATCAACTGTATGTATGTACAATGTAAAATTTTTGCGTGCTTACTACTTTTTTTTTTTAATGTTGAGTTACAAACCAGTAAAAAAATGAGGTCAGAGGTTAAATCACTTCTTATAAATGAAGATCAAATATATAGATTGATACATTGGTATATTGGCGACTTTGATATTGATTGTTTGAATTAAGATGCGATGAGTATGGGTATTATCTATAAGATTGATTGAGTCTATTGTATTCATACTGTTGTTTTTTTTATTCAAATAATTTTTTTTAACGACTCATTTTCTATTAAGGAGAAGTGTCTTTTTTGTTTATTTAGTTACTTACTGCTACTAGATTATATTGTGCATGACATGATAATGAAGATGAGGAACAAGAAAATGAAAAAAATAATGAGTAAGAAGATAATTTGAAGTTGTAAGAAATTGATTCAATCGATTTCAAATCAATTATTTCAAATTAAGATGAAATGCGTTAAAAATTGCATTCGTCAAACAACCTGCAAGCGTCATCCAAGTATTCCGTCTGCGGACCAAATCAATTTGTACTTCGGGGCGTTTTCAACTTAGAGTGTATCAGATCAGATTCGTAAGGCGGCTATTAAGTCTGCACTCAGACCATCAGTCGGGCCCATTGTGCATACTCGTTATCATCATCCGAGGAACTTAGCTTTTATCCTGTCACCCCAAGCAGTCGTCACCTTTATTTATTTATTTATTCAGTGTCAAATACTGGCAGAAAATTATTACAAAAAAATTTTAAGTACAGAAATTTATTTAATTTAATTTTAATCTATGCATGAAAACAGCTTTGCTAGGATTATCCTCAGTCAAGGCCGAAACCTCATAAAAAGATCTTACAATCTTACTAAAAGGTTCGTTAAAAGTGTAGTTCCGTTGATGAAATGGAACTTGTAGGAGTCTTCGTCTTCTCAGATTTTGTGGAGCAGGTTGATTATGAATGATTTTATTGCAGAGTATGTCACATTTTATATTTTTATGCATCAGATCATAGCAAAACGTGATGTCAAATCTTCTTCGTCTTGCGTGTAATGTTTCCATATCAAGAAGTTTAAGTCTTGCTTCATATGTTGGTAAGACATAAGTGTCTCTTCTCCACCCAAGGTTTCGTAGGGCAAATAACAAGAATTGTTTTTGTACTGATTCAATTCTAGAGGAATTTACAGTACCAACCATGTTCCAAACAACTGAAGCATATTCAAGTTTCGATCTCATCAAAGAACAGAATAGCAGTGAGAATTGAACTGCCAACCTTAAGATTGATAGTCCAACACGCTAACCACTGCACCGTACAATCTCCAACTTACGTTTGGCGTTTGAAAATTTCCATACATTTTCGTTATAGGAAATAAACGTCAAATGATATGTCAAGTGAAATTCTATCTTACGAACTTTGTTGATATATGGAATTTACTGGGTGAGCAGATAGAACTTGACATATAATTCTGTATAGATACAGATACGGAAATTTCAAAAATTCTGTACGTAAATAGAGGAGTCAAAATTTCACCTGGGAACCCAGTTAATTAATTTGACGTTTTGATGACAGTTAATCGATTCAGATTCTTGACCAACTTACACCTTAAACGATATCAGATGATTTGACAGTTTCTTTTCTTATAATTAAAATTAAATTGCGCATTCCTGTCTAATTTTTTTTCTACTCTTTCCATTAATGTTCTTTTAATTTATTCCCTTTAAAGTAACGGCTGATTCATGAATATTTTTCAATTTTATGTTAATAATACCTTTCATCTGTACACAAAAAGGGGGCTGGTCTCATTGTCATCATTAAAAAAAACAAAATGTTGTTGATTTAAATAATTTAAAAGTGCTTTGAACCCTGAAGCAATATGTTCATGGCGGTAAATATAAACACAAAAAAAAAACAAAACACTATAAATATATAATTTTGTTTGTTAATGCAAATTGATTTGATCGTTTTACCAGATTATGAGCTTAACTGTATATGGAAATTTACAAAATATGTTCACACTGCCTCTAATATGGTATCTTTTTTGAATGATTTGACAAATTTGAAGTAAAATTTAGAATGACCTTGAATGTCACTCCTAAAAATATTAAGAGAATGCACTGCAAATTAATGCAAAATTCCAATAAATCATAGACAGTGATGTAAAAAATCTGGTTTCGATGTTATTCATGTTCACATACATTCAAAATACATTTATTGCAAATAAATAAGGTTAATTGTATTTCTCATAACATTATTCATCAATTACAGACGTTATGTTAATTTTTTTGCATTAAATTCAATGAAAACAGTTCATGAACTGATCGAACTTTTTCTTGGAAAGATCGTGAATAATTTTTGAAGTGCTTTACCCTGAAATTTCGGAATTTCCGTTCAAAAACCACTTAAATTGAAGTCAGGATTTTAAAAGGTATTTCCGTTGACACTCCCTTGAGTTTTATGATTTTTAATTTTTTTTATTATAGCAGTTTAATTTCAAAACATTGTCCATCAAATTAATTGAGTCGAGTATTGCATCATAATGTGTCATAATTTTTTACACCTCATTACAGCTCAAAATATTCACGCAAAAAACTTGTTTATTTACTATTTTTGTTTTCATATAAAACTAAGTGAAATATTAAAATTAAAGTATAATTCTCTCATCATCTAACTAAACACGAAACTGGTAGTGTGTCATAAATTAAAACGCATCTTGTGTTATTATGATTAAAATTATTGCAAAACATCAGTCAAAAAAAAAAAAATAAAAATAAAAAGAAACATAAAAATCATAGACATGGATAACAAACTTATGTGATATGTGAAATAACGGTAATTTATTTGTTTTTGATGCATTTTGACGGATTGACTTGTAAATAGACGTTTGACCACTTAAGTTCACCTTTTTATGATTCTTCTTTTATTTTCATCATTTTTTAGTGCTGTTTTAATGTTAATTTTTTATTGAAATGCTACTGAAATAATATCTCAACATGATAATTTTTAATGGTTTTGATATTAAATTTATCAGCATTATGAATTTTGAAATTTCGTGCCATGTGGATCAGTTAAATTTTGTTTGAAATACGCATTTTCTGTATTTGTCATAACATTGAAGGGTAAAATTTCATCAAACCAATTGAAATTATTGATTAACTTGATTTAATTGAATTGAATTGAATTGAGTTAAATTAAGGGTATATTCTCGCTCAGCGGATACTTGTCACAGTATGAGATGAAATAAATACTTGAAATTGTTGTTTTTTTTTGTAATATAATAAAATAAAGGTACGATAAATGGAGAATCAATTTGACGTAATTTGATTGTTTTTTTTCCTTTAGTCATCAAGGTAAATTCTCGAGAAGTGGAGGAAATAAAAGAAGAAAAAGAATAAAAGAAGGAATTCGATAACATTTAAAGAGAGAAAGCAAGGTAAAAAAAGAACTTACTTGTAAGGTTGCAATAAATATAAAAAATTTTATTGATAAACGAGTCATGTTGAATGAGTTGACTTCTGTTTTTTTTTTGTTTGATTACAGAGGTTTAAACAGGATCCATTGATTTTATTTGAAGATAAGAGAAGGTAAAGATGATTGAAGCTGAAATTAGAAAAAAATACATGAAATCAATAAGAATAAAAAAAATTTGATTTATTTTTAACAAAAGATATAATTAATTGATAACTCTTCACAATTGTTTTTCTTTTTTTGTCTCAAAAGGTTTTATATGACAAAATGAATGACGTTACTGTGTTTTCATCATTTTTTCGTTTAATTTTCAATTAAAAAAGGGTTGATTTTTTTTTTAATTTTGTTCCGATCCTAAGTTGACTAACTTTTGATTTTCATTTAATTTTTCTCAGAAGAAGTTTCTTCACTTACAATCAAAAACTGAAGTTCTTTCACTTACTATAATCCTCAACTGAAATATTGCCTACGTTCCACAATTATTTTTTGGACAAAATTAATTTAATTTATACAATTTAATACAAAAATGTCTCTTTGAATCTCGAAAAAACACAATGATAAAATTTCTTTTTCATAAGCCAACAATTCTTATCGATTAAAAATCAACTCAGCAAAAATTCTTCCTTCAAATATTCAAACAATGAATTATTCATGTTCAATTTATCTTGTTAAAATCTTTCGGTCACCTTGATTGAATATTTTAATATTGATTAAACACCTTCATAAATTTTTACCCATTTATTTGTTATTCGTTGAAGATTCTTTGCATATTTTCATTGAAAAAAGGAAATTTCAATATATATTTTTTTTATTTTTATAATTAAGAGGATGAATAGGATATTCATCAGGACACGTTTTAAATTTGATTTATTTCGTATAATAATTACAATTCATCATAAAGTTTTGATAAAGTTTTAATTACTTATTCAAACAATAAGTTTTTTTTTTTATGAATATAAATTATGATTTTGCTTTGATTGGAAGATCAATTGGCATCAAAATTTTATTTCAATGTTTGATTTCTAAGCAAAAAATTTTAATTTAATTTTTATAATTTGGTCATCAGTATAAGAATGTTGAAAAATAAAATTTTGAAAGAGGTACCGTCAAAATTGATGAAAAAAATTTCCTCTTTCTCGCTAAATCGATACATGTAACATTTTTTTTTTCTAAATTTCCATTTTCAGTATAAAAAATTTCATTATGAGCATAGTTTTTAAGGTTTTACGGTTTTCACATTTTTATAAAGTTTTTAGATTTTTTCATCAATACTTTTAAAATTTTGATTTTAAATTTTTGATCTTGATACCGTTAAAGAGAAACTATCTGACTTGGTTACGGAATCGACTAAGGTTGGAATGAAGATCAACGTTAACAAAACTAAAGAAATGCAAATTAATTCAGAATCTCAAGCTGCTTTGATGCTCGATGGACATTCAATAGAACAAGTCAACGAATTTACGTATCTAGGCAGTGTGCTGAGCGTGGATGGCGGCGCAGCTAAAGATGTGCAAACCAGGATAAGAAAAGCTAGGGATGCCTTTACGATACTTGATCGTATAAGTGCTCTTCAGTGTATAGCAAACTGTTAAAACTTAACATCTTTAGATCGTGCGTACTCTCTGTCCTTCTGTATGGTTATGAGACCTGGCTCGTTTTAAAGTATTTGCCAACCGCTGTCTTAGACTAATTCTGTGTATCTTCTGGCCAAATATAATTTTGAATGAGGAACTGCTAAGAAAAGCCGAGATGCAAAACATAAATGTGGAGTTACGTAGAAAAATATGGTTATATTGGGCATACCTTACGAAAAGACCCTTAAGAAGTTTGTCAACAGTAGAAGAGATCGACCAAGGACGACCTCGCGACGCTCCACACTCTTTGATGCCAACTCTGTCAAAGAGACAAATGAGGCAAATGATATTTTGCAGATCACCTTTGCTCAACATGAGGACAGTCTGGACTCCCTGAGGAAGGACAAGGCGTAAAGTAAGTAAAGTAAAGTAAGTACGTACAGTTAAATCTGGACAATTGACTTGAAATCAGTGAAAAGAATTGTCACCCGACGTGTTTTTCAAAAATTTGTGCAATCAGTGATGCTGGAAAATTATTATTTTTAAAAAAGTTGAGGAAAATACCCAACATGGCCCCATCCAAAGACGATTAATATCCATATCAGAAAAATCGGACATTTAATTGATTGGTCAGGAAATGTTTACTCAACTATTATATCGTTTACAAAAGTTATGAAAGGCAGACGATGAAATAAAAGAAAGACGGTGTTATCGTGACGATTTCTTCCCATTTTTTTCTTTCATTTTAATAATGAACAACTTGTCTGGCGTTTTTTTTTCTTAACACCATACTACTCAATTTTTTTTTGTAAGTAAAAAAAAATAACAAAACATTTAAAAAAATTGTTACGCAGTGTAGGCTTCAAATGGACTTTTGATGATTAATATCTTCAATCTCAATATTAATGTGATTTTTTTTCTCTTCTTTTCTTTTTTTACTTTTAATCACTCCTTTCCTCACAGCGTACAATACCGTCGATTAGTTCGACTTTTATTGAATTGATTTAAACGTAACATTTTGTAATAACTTTCGATTTCTGAACTACATCGAGATGATGATACCAAAATGACATAAATTTATGAAATATCAGTCAATCAAACATCAAATGAAAGTGAAATAATACAAAAAATAATAAAAACATTAAAATAAAATAATAACAGAAAAGGTAAAGATCAATATACGCAAGGTATAATTCACAAAAAGTAAACATTTATTTAACACGATAAAGAGAAATAAATAAAAAAATAAAAATAATAAAATTAACCACTGTGATCCAAACCAAAATTAGAGAAATTAGATGAATTTGAATCGTTAAATAAATCTTTTGATGGTTCAGAGTTAATAATAGCAGACAATTAATATTCAAATAATAATAAAAGTAAAACAAAACAATAGGAAGTAATAAGATAAATAAATAGATGAGTAAAATGCTTTACGACTCAATGATAAATTGCCCTTTTTCATACAATTTTATTACCCTCTCATTTATTTCACAATCAAAGATTCCAATTTAATTTTTTTTTTGTCATTTTTTATGTAATCTCACTTTAACATCTCACTCATACGGAAATTAAATTGTGAACATGCAAAATAAAAGTATATCATGCTGATTTAATTGAGTCAGAGCTCACTAAAAAGTAAATTAAAATAAAAAAAATTATGATGATCCATTCTAAACACGAATTCACTTGTTTTGTTGTTTGATGAAAGGTGATTAATTTTTTTTCATGTCTTATTAAAAATTTACCATAAAAAAATTATAATAATAGCCTAAACAAAGATAATTGATTGTTTTTGGTTTCGGTTGAGGTAACGAATTACATCAAATAGTGTCATTATTAACTTAAAACGCTCATTATCAGAAGCAATTAATCGAATATGTGTATTTAAATTCCTCATTGAAATTATTTTTTTTGTTGTCCAATTCAATATAAAACGCACAAAAATCAGTTGAAAATGTGTCGAAGGACAAGAGATTTTCTCATGGAGATACAATTTATTCGTTTGTTTTTATTTTACTTTTTTTCTTCATTTTATTGTCTAGAGCTTCTCATTATACTTTTTTTTTTGCTTTTTTTACACAAAACAAAACAATAACAACAAAAAACATATAAAATGTGTGTAATATTAATCATTAAGTGGTGACAAAAGCCGGGACTAAAGCCCAACAAAAATATCACACCATTATATTAATGGATAAGTAATTTCCAGGTAATCTGCTTTTCATGCCATTAATGGACAAAAATAGGATGGTTGTGAGATAAAAATTCGTAACACGTAAATTATTTTTTTTACCATCCTAGCAAGAGATGAAATCATATAATTTAACCTTTCGTGTCGCTTTATATATAATTTTTTTTTTTTTATTTATGACAAAAAATTATTTTTGTGATTTTTTTTCGGTTCGCATGTTTAATAATTTAGTTGTAATAAATAAATTAATCGAAAAAAAACAACACGATACGAATCAAAATATGAGATAATTTTTTAAAGTGTTTTTATTTTTATTTAAAATTAAAATCAGAAATGGATCCTGTTACTGTTTCTATGATGACCTGCATGGGATAGTTTATAAGAATGGTTTCCCATCTAAGCCACATATTGTAGTGCTCTTTGTGAGTTGTCACATAGTGACGTACCCCAAGCTCATCATTCAATCTACGTTCGCATGAAAGAGTGAATCAATCCTGCTCTAGATATGGCAAGACTCATACTTGCAACTCCACTTCGACGCTCGGGAGAAACTTGTTCGCTGTTGCTACAACTACAGCAGTGTTCAAAATAATAGTAATGAAGTGTGTTTTTCATACAAAATCACCATTTTGAGGCTCAATTTAAGTATATAAGGAGTTCTCCGATTTTTTTCCGATCTTCTACAAAGATGTCCGTATACTCTACGAGAACTTTTTTCTCACAGAGCACATTTTTGTATTTTCACGCGTTTAAAAACTGTGAGGCTTTTGTGAAAAATTGTCAAAAAAGTGCGATTTTTATATGGAAATTGAAATTTGCTGAATAAGAAGCCACACAGTTTTTAAACGCGTAGAAATACAAAAATGTGATCTATGAGAAAAGTGTTCTGCTAGAGTATAAGGACAACTTTGTAAAAGATCGGAAAAAAATCAGATAACTCCTTATATACTTAAATTGAGCCTCAAAATGGTGGTTTTGTATGAAAAACACATTTCACTACTATTATTTTGAACACTGCTGTATACCCATAATTCTCATCCTGCTAAAGAGAATATTCTTCTTTAACTAGAGATATACTCTTTAGGAAGCGGTAAATTAGTCTTATATCCATCTGGAGTAAGTCTAAAGGTTGAGCTCTACCAGTTCCCAATTTATTAAATCGTTTTAACTCGAGACATCGTCAATCATATAAGATATGCATTGCAGTCTCGTCATGATCCCAACACAGGCGACAGTCCACAGTATTTCTCACACCTATTCTAGATAAGTGACTGTTTACTTTTGCATGTCCAGATAAAAATGCTGTAATCACTCGAATACCTTGTATTGACATGTTCATTAGTTCTCTAGTTCTTTTCGGCATAATTATTTGTATCAGTAACCTGGAGTGTTTTGCAATGTTAAGGTTGTCCCAGTAGATTGTTGCCTCATCAATTAACCAACGGAAAGTAGCCAGTTTTACTGATGCCAAAGCTATTCAAACAGCAGCTTCAGGCCCAATAGGTACTTTAGAGGCTTCTTTTCTTGCCAATTTGTCAGCCATTTCATTTCCTTCTATACCTTGATGACCTGGAACCCACATAAGAACCACACGATTATTGTTAGAAAGCAAGTTCAGTTTTTCCATGCATTCGTAGACTTTCTTAGAAGTAACATTTGTTTTGATAAGCGCCTTTAAAGCTGCTTGATCATCTGATAGGGTTTAGATATTTATGTTTTCATCTTTTGATTCTAAGCAAAATCTGGCTGCCATCATAATGCTCAATATTTCTGCTTGAAGAATTACATGGGACCCAAAGAATGTGTGTTAGAAGTGACTGAGCAATGAAGTGCCATCTTGTAGTAAAAAAATATGACTCATCAAATTCTAGAAGGTATTCAAATAATTTGATTGAATCGAAAAAAAATTCATATAAAAATTTATAAGATCATTAAGTATTCAAATGACATCGCTTTCACTGTATCTCTTATAATATTATGCAATTTTATTTTATGATGATTTCCTTATTCATTGAAATATGTCATAGTTCATTCTCCCACACTCGTACACACACCGTATCACACTCTTGCATGGTAAAGTTTATAATTACTTTTAATCCTCTTCATATAATCTGCATAATTACGCAAATTTCCAATCTAACAGCTGCGTTTAATCCATAAACTACAATTGACAGTTCTACAGAATATAAAATAAAATTAAACTTATCCACTTCATGTAAATTGCATCATAATAATCATAAATGCCATTTAAAACCATATTGATAATAATTAACCTATCAAATCCATCAAAGCATTACAATCACCTTATACATGTTTTAATAAAGTTTAAATGTGTAATTATCATAATAAATTAATTGATTATAAGTTTAACTTCTAAAAATTAACTTCCCTTTTGCTTCTATAAATAATTTAATAGCAGAAAAATCCGTTTCAGTTTATTCTTATCTCACGATCAAGATGTCAGAGTTCAATCAATTTTATTAAAATTAATATTATTACAAATATGTTCATCATCAGTCAATACACAACATTGTAACATGACCATTCTAAGAACGATAATTGACACATGTGTTGTCCATAAAAATTGTGAATAAAATAAAAAAAAGTAATAGTGAAGATAAATAAAGAAGATGAATTATTTTATTAATTTGAAGCAAATATCGAATGGATATCTCACGTACGACAAAAATCAAATACTGTGTGTGTATCTGTTTGAAAGAAAAATTATTATGATTGTTATTATGCATTAAATAGGACAACTGGTATATTATTAAAATTAATAATAATATTGGTATTTATTTGCACAGTTGAATCGTCTGATGATAAATAAATATATAAATATTATTATTAGTTAAGTGATAGATTGTTATATTTGTTATAATATTATTAATAAACAACGATCATAATAATAAAATATATTTACATTCACTATTATTTTTTTTCTAAGGATTTTGCAAGTAAAATGAGGAAATGCTGCTTTTGAGGTGAAGATGCTATTTGAAAGTAAGTTGGATTTTTACAGAATAGCGGAATTCAGAATTTGAAGGATGGAGGTCTTAATTTGAAGGCAACCAATTGATACAAATTCAGACTAGATCAGACTTGTATGGCGGCTATTAAACCTGCACTCAGGTCATCAGTCAGGCCAATTGTGCAAACCCGTTATCATCATTCGAGGTACTTAGCTTTTATTCTGTCATCCCAAGTAGTCGTCACTTTTATCTAGCATTTAACTCAATTTGAGTAGCCGAAAAATGGGACATTTGAGATTGTAAAGTTTCATGGCTGAACTGAGAATCTTACTGACAATCTTAAGATTGATAGTCCAACACGCAAAGCAGTGCACCGCACAGCTCTAAAGTTATAGAGGGTAGAGGGTTCATCGGAAATTAGAATTTTACAAATTTAATATTTCATACTCAATCGGACAGGGAGCTTCTTGACTGAGTTAGTTAAGTGGCTGGTATGATTGGTAAGAATTCTGCGACGGAGGTTCGAATCCAGTGCCGAATATAAAAATTAATTTGTGTTTTCGAGTTCCACATGTGCTCACGTTTTACTTAGAATACATAATAATCCTACTGGAATTTTTAGGGGCGCTGAGTGAAGCCTGAGGTCGACTAGATCTGATGACAGTATAAATTGTAGGTTCCACGTGGTTAGACCATAGATAAAAGACGCTTTCTATGGAAGCTTCGGCTGAAATAGTATGAACACAATCGGACCATTGAGTCCGCGGTGGAGCTTGTTCATATCTAATCTAATCTAATCGGACATTTGAAATTCTCTAGTACAAAGGTCTGAAAAAACATTTTGACTCTCATACTGACTCTCATCCTGATTCAAAGAAAAACGAAAATGCACTTTTATATTACATTAAAGATACTTTTCCCATTTAATTTTTAATTTATAATTAATATTCACTTGATTCACATCTTTTTTTTATATAAATAAATGCAAAATGTCAGAAAATGTAGAGTTGAAGTATGGAAAAAAAATATCTATATTGGAATTGTTGATGACCTTACATAACCAATGATTGTTATTATTATATAAGTATGTAATGTATGCTAAATTTGTAAAATAAAATAAATTTAATAAAGAAAAAAAATGAAGAAGAAGGTTGAGTTGAGAGTTGACTGTTACTGTAAAATAAAACAAGTATCCATATGATCTGACCAAAACTGCTGTTAATAATATGAAAATTTGTATTATTAATTATTTTTTAAAATGAAAATAGTATATATTGATATATCTCGAGGTGATCTTTTATACAATGTACCTTTTTTTTGCTTTGCATGGATTGAAAAATAAATATTATTTTGTTTCATGTAAAAAAAGCAGATTATTGAAGGATTTAAGTTTTTTTTTGTTAATTAATTGAATATTTTAATTTTCGTTTGGAAAAAAATTGAAGTGTACTTATTTATTTTTTTAAACCAATGCAAGTTTTTTCTCTTCTCGATGTGTCATGTAAAATGTTAAAGGTGAATCAGTTAAATTGTGATCATATGACTCTTTTTATTAAAAATATATGAAATTTACACATATTTTACTGGTATTTTGTTTCAGGCAATAATCATTGAGCCTTGACTTGAAAAATAACTCTTAAAATATGAGATGATTTACATAAACACTGACAAAATTTTAGCTCAGGACAATAAAAATTAAATTTTATGACATCATTTTATATGAAGAGTAAAATTACTTGTAATTTTTAAATAATTTTTTTTATTGTATTTTTGTTTCACAAAAAATAAAACACAAAGCTCACAATTTATCATTTTTTTTTTATTATAATTTCAGAATCATTTGATCATCCCTCTTAATCAAAAGATAAATTGTTATAGTCGTTTCATTTGACAGTTAATTAAATACAGTTATTTGCTTTGAATACCATCTGTTATTTTTTAAAAATGATCTTTATTCAAAGACGAGTTAAAACAAACTGAAACTGAACTGAATGAAAAACCGTTGTATTAAACTTGACAGAATAAAAACAGATATCCTGATCAAATTGTATAAAGTAACAGACCCCCTCAATTTGATATAATCTGTAAACATCCATCTTGTCTCAATTTTTCTAATCTTAGAGGTCCTAATGGCTTTGTTAACATATCAGCAATGTTTGAAGTTGTTGTACAATAACTTAATTCAATATTTCTTTGCTGAGCGTGTTCTTTTATCAAATGATATTTAACATCAATGTGTTTAGTTCTATTACTAAATTTTTGATCTTTAATCATTTTTATACATCCTTGATTATCTGTATATATTGTTGTACAAGGTTCAATATCTAATTCAAAATCTTGAATCAAATCTTTAATCCATAAAACTTCTTTGCATGTTTCACTTAAAGCAACATATTCAGCTTCAGTAGATGATTGTGCTACCACATCTTGCTTTCTTGAAGCCCATGATATAACTCCTCCATTTAAAGAAATTATAAAACCAGTATTTGATTTTCTATCAATTTTGTCTTCTGCAAAATTAGCATCTGAATATGCATGGAATTTATTAACATGTCCCTCTTTACTTAGTCTTAATTTCAAATCTTTTGTTCCTTTTAAATATTTTACAACACGTTTTAATTCATTTAAATCAATAATTCTAGGTTTTGAGACCTTTTGACTTAATATTGATATACTTGTAGAAATGTCAGGTCTTGAATTAGTTGATAAATATAATAACATTCCAATCAATTTACGATATTGTTCATTGGTTTCCAAATATTCATTATCAATAATTTTATAATATCCAGGGTCTAATGGATATGAAGATAATTTTGAATCTTCCATTTTCGATTCTTCAATTATTTTATCAATATATTTTTTTTGACTAATTAAAAAATTACCACATTCATCTTTAATAATTTCAATTCCTAAATAGTGTTTTGCTTCTCCCAAATCTTTAATTTCAAAATGACTTTTTATAGAATTCATAACAAATTCCATTAAATTTTCATCATTATAGGCAACTAAAATATCATCTACATGTATTAAAAGATGAACAATTTTGTTGTTTCGTTTTAATGTATATAAACATTTATCAGCAGTATTTTGACAACATCCCGACTGTATTAAAACATTATGAATTGCTTCATTCCAAACTCTTGCCGCTTGTTTTAATCCATATAAACTTCTGTTAAGTTTGCATACTTCATTTCCTACCTTGAAACCAGGAGGCTGCTTCATATAAATTTCTTCTTTTAAATCCCCATTTAAAAATGCAGTCTTTACATCATAATGTTTTATTTTATATCCATTTATTCCTGCAACGGATAATAATATTTTGAATGTTGTTGACCTTGCAACTGGAGCAAAAACTTCATCGTAATCAATGCCAAATTTTTGAGAAAAACCTTGAGCTACTAATCTTGCTTTATATTTAGATATTTCCCCTTTTTCATTGAATTTGATTTTAAAGATCCATTTTGAACCAATTGCTTTTCTTCCTTCAGGTAACTTCGTGAGAGTCCATGTTTTATTATTTTTTATTGAATCTAATTCATCATTCATAGCTATAATCCAATTCTTTTTATCAGGACAATTTATAGCTTCATCATAAGTTTTAGGCTCAAAATATGTGTTTGTTTGCATTGTGATTAAAGCGCTTTGATTATTTTGACATTTTTTAAGTACACATGTTCTTTTGCTTCGTCTTAAAGGCATTTCAATTTCTTCTACTATACTTTCATTATTTGATATAGTTTGATTTATATTTTCTTCTTCGATTTCTTGTACTTGTATAACTTCATTTAATTCATTTTGACAAAAATTTTCAATACTATTTTCTTCTTCTTCATCTTCTTCATTTGCAGTTTCATAATTATCTTCATTTTCTGTTAAATATTCATTATGATTCTTTTTAAATGATAATTCAACTACCATATCATTAATTTTATTTTCAAAATTATCCTTTTTAATAATTTTAACTAAATCATTTTCTTGTTTTTCAATAAATTTCACATTTCTACTGATAATAATTTTCTTATTTTCAACATCATATAACCGAAAACCTTTAGAATAATCGTCGAAACCAACAAATTTCATTTTACAAGCTTTTGGATCTAATTTTCTTCTTTTTTCATGAGGAATCATAGAATACACATCCAAACCAAAAGATTTCATTTCATTCCATACAGGTTTCTTTCCATAAAATTTTTCTATTGGACTAGATTCATTATTAAAAATATGATTTTGCATATAATTTCCATGTCGAATTGCCTCTGCCCAGCAATTCTTTGGTAAATTTGCTTCATACAACATTGTAATTGCTGCTTCAACTAATGTGCGATTTCTTCTTTCAGCTACTCCATTTTGTTGAGGAGCATAACCCACTGTGCATTGAAATGTTATTCCTTCATTTGATAAGTATTCTTGTAATTCATTACACATATATTCACCACCTCTATCAGTTCTAAATATTTTAGGTTTCTTACCTAAAATATTTTTTACTTTTTCAATAAATTGCTTTACTTTTATTTTGGTTTCATCTTTTGTTCTCATAAATTGAACTTCACAGTATTTTGTATGTAAATCAATAAATGTTATAAAGTACCTTGAACGACCTATTGATTCCACTTCCATTGGTCCACAAACATCTGATACAATACAATCAAGTGAATTTTCAAATAATGTTTGACTTAGTGGAAATGAATTTGCTTTCATTTTTCCAACTATACATGGTTCACATAAATTTGAACAATTACAATCTTTAATATTCAATCCTAAATCTTTCATTTTCTGAATATCTGATAAATTTCTGTGCGCTAATATTTTATGCCATTCATGAACACAATAATTTTTATTTTCTTGTTGCACTGTCATTAATTTTTCTTCAACATTATTTGTATTAACCTTGTATAATCCATTTTCAAATGTTGCAATAGTTATCATATCATTGTCTTTTATCAATAAACATTCACTTCCTCTGAACAGTACATCAAAACCATTTTTGACTAATTTATGAACAGAAATAAGATTTCCTTTTAAATTTGGTACATGTAATACATCTTTGATTAATACATTCATCATATCATCTGAATTAGTTTTAAGTGAAAGTTTTACATCACCAATATTATTAGATACTAATTTATCACCATCAGCTAAAATGATTTTACTCTCAGATGTGGATTTTAGTGATTGAAAGACTTTTTCATCATTACACATATGATTTGAGGCTCCTGAATCTACAAACCAATTATTTGAATTCATCCCACAAAATAATAAACAATGATACCATCTTTGGAATCTAGCTTGTTTAGCTGATCCCTCTTTATTATCATTCAATTTATTACGTAAATCAAATTTACCATTATTACCTTCCTTCATTGCAAGAAATCTTGGACAATTTCTTTTAAAATGCATTGAACTACCACAATGAAAACATTTAGGACCGTATTCATCGCCAAATGCCTTGTTTGAAACCATAGCAACATCATTTTCTTTAACTACTTTATTATTTTTCTTTTCATATTCTTCCATTAATTTTGCTTTGACAGTGACTATATTTAAACGGGATTCATCCCATGCTTCCATTGCCGTGACAAGACCATCATATTCCTCATTAAGACTAGCTAAAATCACACTTACAGCAACATCTTTATCTAGCGCAGTGTTCATTTCAGCTAATTCATCCATATATTCTGAGATGACCTTCAAATGGTCTTTCAAATTACCGCCCTTTTTTAATTCCATACGAAAAAGCTTCTTTAAAATTCTAATCTTGTTTGCCACAGTCGCCTGCTGGTGGTATGTCTTTAATGCTTCCCAAGCATCATAACCAGTATTTGAATTTCTTACATGTACAAGTTGATCGTTCTCAACTGCCAGAACGATCAAAGATAAAGACTTTTCTTTTTCATTTCCAGATCTACAGGATCCATTCCTTCTGGTGCTCTCTCTTTCACTACACTCCAACATCCTTCCTTTATAAGGACCATTTTCATTTTTAATGCCCATGTAAGATAATTCGAATCAGTTAATTTTTCCATTGTTACTTGACTCATGATTAATACTCGCGATAATAATTTTTTAAATTAAACAATTTAATTAAATTAAAATTTGCTCGGGCCCGATAACCTGTTATTTTTTTAAAATGATCTTTATTCAAAGACGAGTTAAAACAAACTGAAACTGAACTGAATGAAAAACCGTTGTATTAAACTTGACAGAATAAAAACAGATATCCTGATCAAATTGTATAAAGTAACACCATCACCTATAATTATAATTAGTGTCTTATAATCTTATTTAATATAAATAAACTTAATGTTTTGTAATCAGAGAGCCAAGATAAAATAAATAAATAAATAAAGTGCAAAATTTTTCATTCTATTCAATTGTACTAAATTCTAAGAAACTAACAGACAACACGTTTTATAAACAGAAAACACTGAAGATACTCATATTTCAAGAAAAACATCATCATGTCGTTTTTGCATTATACTCCTTTCACTATATCATTATAAAGTCGTCAATGTTATTTATGGTATTTTTTTTTGTATTGAAAAAAGTATAAGTTAGTGATTTTCTTTTCTTAATTAAATAAATTTATTCTTAAATAGGATGCTTTAAAGTATGGTGTTATTTGATGCTTTTTCTCATAGAAATTAGAGTAATGATATTTTATAATAAAAATACAATGAAATTTAATAATTTTAAGAGGGAGTGCAATATGACAGTCTAAGGTGTTGTGATTAGTGCTATCAGTTGGGCTCAAGGTGATCTCAATCAAAAACGATTCCTAGGTTTCGAAAATGACGAGCTTAGTACGGGACAAGTCATCAGTTTTGAATTATTTTAATCCGATCCACTGATAATAAATTTCAAACAACTTAATATTAAATTTCAAACATTTTCCTTAACATTATTGACTTTTCCAATTATTCACAATCATTAATGTCACAAATTACACCAAATTAATTTTTATTAGTTCTTACAATTTCAATAAAACGCGCATTACTTTGAAAAACAGTTTAATATGAAGTAAATACCAATTACGATCATTACAGCAATTGTAATTCCAAGCGTGAAATATTTCATTCCAATTGGACTCTGATGTTTTTTCAATGGTTTATTCATAGTCCCTGTATTAATGCAATCACAAAAGTAACAGGATTGGTTATTTCCGAAACTTGAATTTTGGTTTTCATTAAAAGTTTCGTCTCGGAACAAAACGTCCATATTTTTTTCAGTATTTACAAGTCCTGTATCGATCAACACTTCATTTAATAATTTCGAGTGATTTTCCACATTTAATCTACTCAATATCCAAAAGGCCCGATCATAAGTTGTTTCATTGATTTGTGCACATCCCCAAATCAGTAAATATCTTTTTGGTTTGAAGATCATCATGACGTGGTGAGCTGGGAGTTTCATCAAATCATCACAACCTGAACCAAAGTAATCGAATTCTGTATTTGAAGGTTCAGAAGTGACTTTAAATTCGACATTCAAGTCAAATTGAATAATGTGAACAATTATTTCAATAATATTATTTAATTTTTTATTAGTTCTACATCCTATATCAATTTCGATATCTACGAATTGTCCAAAGCTATTGTTAAAATCGAAGGCAAATAAAGAAATTCGATTGTAATCTGGGGATGATGGGAGAAAAACTTGTGCTTTCAAATCATAATTTTTCTTGGTAAAACTTTGCAGCTGTGAACAGTCATCGATGGCCATTAAATCTTGATGTTGATCTCGTAATCTTATTTCAGGACAAATCCCATTTACAATTTCAGCAGATGATCGATGAATTGATAGTAAAAAAATAAATGCACCAATTTTTAATGTCATATTTTTTTGGTTGTAGCTTTTTTTTGAAACTTCGATGGTGATGGATTTTTTGGGACTGAAATAAAATTCCCTATTCCAAATTCTTATAACTGTTTCAAATCACACAATAATGATACTTAATTTAAAAATTACAATCAGGATACTAATTCAATAGAAATATTTCGAAATATTTGGTAGGTAATTTAATACAAACATAGAAAACTAATTTGACAATATATATGAGTGCATTTCATCAATTCTATCAAAACAGTTCACAAAGGGAAATTACTCTGGAGTTATTATTTATTTATTTCATCAAAGAATGATTAATATTGAGAGTCGAAACCCCCTCCGAAAGATCCGCCTAGGGGCTCATTTGATACTCATTTATAATTTTGTCTTATAGTTATACTTAAATTAAACTTAAAGTTTCTTTTAGAACTGTCTAGAGACATGTCTTGATACAACATATTATAAGGAGTCAAACAACGATTTCTGGGATTTTTTGCCTCATATCGTGAGTTTGCCTTGAATTCTTCCAGTGGATGCTGAGCTCTCAAATTGTATGGTCCATTTCTAATTCTGACTTTATCTTTGATAGGTTGTGAGTTAACTTTATTATTTAAGACGTCAAAAATTAATGAGCAGCAAGCAATTTGCTGACGATCTCTGATAGTAAGCATATTCTGTAAGTTGAGGTGATGTTTATAAGAAAGCAGGTAGTGGCGGATTGGCCATAAGGGCAATCTGGTAATTGCCAGAAAGGCCGTAGGCGATCTTCTTGTAAAATGTAAGTTTAGCATAAATTTTAAAGATAATCTTACAGACCGCCAGGACCGTTAATTATTTGCAATCCGCCTCTCAGACAAAAGAGGAGAAGTTCTGAATGCTCCTGAATTGAATCCAGTCGGTTAACATCAATTTGAAATGTTGACATCCAGATTATGTTTCCATATTCAATGATGGACAAAACGAGTGAGGAATTCAATTAAAACTTTTCATTTCAGTTTCATTTCTAAGTTTTATTAAAACGTAAAAAATTAATACTATTAATAGAAGATGAAAAATTACTTCATTTTATTTAAAATATATTAACATCTTATTATTAATGTAATAACTTAATACTCGTACTCTTAAAAAATAATTCAAATTAATTTATAATCGTGTTGTGTTATTAGTTAAAGTTTTAACTTAAAAGCAAGTAAATGTTTCAATCAATACATATTTTAATAAAATTTATGTGAAAATTACTCACATTTTTTAATAAACGATCATTAATATAAACATCTTCAATAATATTATTTAACAGTTGGTGATGCGATGCATCGAGTGAACAACTGCTGTAATTTAACACAAGTCTTGTGTTTTATTTAAAGTGATGTTTTATGAATTAATATGATAAATCAACGACATGTAATTGTATTTTAAATTTTAATACTTTTGGACAAGAAAATTATTATAATGATAATTTTTTTAAGGTGAAAGGGTTAATTTTGTATTTTTATGTTAAATTTTATTTAATTTTTTTAATTTTAATAATATAATCTTTGACTTTCAAAACAAGGACTAATTCTGTAACATTCAACATTCAATATTTACCCTTTAAATAACAATCAAAGTATTTCTCTGAATTATTGATAATTTTAATTCAATGTATTTGAATTTTCTTCAGGCTTCATTTACATAGAAACAATGAACTGTAAAGAATTTAAGTAAAATTTAAATGAAATGATATGTGAAACAATTTTCATTTATTTTGCTTTAATGTTCTTGAAGCCTTTTGTACTACAAAGTAAAGATTTTTTTTGTGTAAAAGGTTAAAATCACATTTGTAATTAATTTGTGTAGTAAAATACACAAATAAAAGTAAATGTTGCTGTTAAAGATTTGAAAATGGAATTTTAACTAAAAATTTAAAGCTTTTTGTTTTAACACTTTGCTTATATCGCTCTAAAAAATATTAAGACTTGCAATTTCAAAAAACATTTTCAGACCTCTCGGAATTTTCTCAGAAAAAATCGCGAGTACCTCTTTAAGAAGAAAAACTATTGCCTTTTTCAGAAGTTTTTACTAAATTTGGCAAGTTTTTTCGGATTTAGGGGGTCCAGAAACTGTTGTAATTTTTTTTAACTCCTTCCGGATCATAAGAGAAATAATCAATGTAGAAGCCTATTTTTGGTTGGAAATGACATATTATTTTTATTAACATTTTAAGCAAAAAATTGCCAAAAATTTTTTTTGCCTTTTTTTCGATTTTTGCAAAAGTTGAAGAATATTTTTAACTAAAAAGTGGCCTAATTTGTGTATTTTTATCTGTTTTAACTTATTACAACAAGAAATTTATATTTTTATATACAAGTATTAAAATTTTTAAAGTTTTATGAAAATTTGGTTGGGGTCCTATAGTACCCCATGTTCAGAAAGGAGTTAATGATCAATTTAAAAGTCCATAAAATTACAGTTTCCAATAAACGTCAAAGGGTTAAAAATAATCTGTTACAACAATGTTTCACAAAACTCTTTTCACATCTCACATCACTCTTTTAATGAAACAAAAAGAAATTATGACAGTTTTTGTCTACACTTTAAATTGTTAAAAAAGCACATTGTGTTAAAATCTAATTTAAAACTCTTTTCAAAACCTTTCAACACCAAACTTTAATAAATGTGAAAGAAAACTTAAAAGAAAATTAAATTTATTTTGTAACATGGTAAACTTTAAATTTCTGCAATTTTACACTTTCGTTGTATTTTATTCTTTGCTTCAAAGAGTAATAAGAAAAAAATCATATACAGAAAGAACACAAAATTACAATCAACCAGGCGTTCACACTAAATTTTATTTCTTTTTAAGAATTTTAATGTTAATTTAATGTAAAAGAAAATTGACGTCACTTTTCCTTTTTTTATTTGGTTTTTTTTTTACATTTCAATTTTATAAATTTATTTTTCACATTTTATAAAAATAATATTTTGTAATAAAAAAAACTGTATTTTTTTGAACGTGTTTCATAATAAATATGCAATTCAAAACTTTAGCTAACAGGATTTCAAGTGATATTTTTATATAAAACTTACTTTTGCTTGTTGTTACTTTCTAGTTAAAATTATCCTTATTTTATGGTTGAATTGAAAATAAATTTAAGTTAGAGTTTGTATTTTACGTTTATCTTAAAGTTTTGCTTTCAATTTTTTTAAATTTTTATTTTCAATAACTTTTGTATTTTGAATCCTTTAAATTAAGTTTAAGTCCCATAAATTCAGGTAAATTATTTTAATTTTTTTTATTTTATTAAACAACTGCAAACACTTTTAATCCTCTTTATTAAATTACTTGTTTTATTTTAATAATATTTTGTCACACATGCAATGAAAAAAATAAATAAAATCAGGAAAATTAAGTCGAATTAAAGCGCGATGTCAATTTATGACAACTAAACCGAATTAACCAAGCACCCTTTCTTAAATACTCTTTTTTCCCAAGATATTTTATTAATGAAATATGAAAAAAAAATTTAATATGTAAACTATTGAATAGAGATCTTCATTCATTTTTCCCCACCAACCATTTTTGTAGCATCACTTAACGCACATTTTATGAATATACCAGTGATCTCCACCTCAAAAAAATTAACTTTAAATTTAAATCGTTAATTGTCATCGTCGCATCGTTTCGTTAAGGATCTCTATACAATGTATCATGTAAAGTATGAGATATCAGCTTGGTGATCCCCTTCCTTTACTTACATTTAACGAACAATATGCGTATACATAAAATGAACAATCTTCGTTGAACTTTATTTATTTTGTTGTTGTGTCTTGATCATCTTCAGTACATAACAAAAAAAAATTTAACTTACGCTTTCATTTTAGTATATTCACTGTAAAACTCGTACCTGGAGTAGGTAAACCGGTGTATCATATGAATTTGTGTATTTTACCGGCATATTATGCAAGTTTAATTCATTTTTGATGTGTAACATATACGAATATGGACAAAGAGAAACACACAATCTTAACACTTTTTTTTTTGAAGCAATTACTATCATTTTAAGTTGAATCGTGTACTGGTCACACTTGTACAAATAAAAAAAAGAGTAGAAGAAGAAGAAGACGATTCATAACCGACATACTTAGTCAAAAATTTTGTAATACACTCAAAAATATACAATATGAGATTTTATTGCTTTTAATATTAATTTTTATTTAGAGACGGTGCACAATATATTGATTTAATAGAAAATCATTCAATATTTATGGTCATAAATTTAGAGGGAAATAAATAATAATAATTTAAATGTACTTGTACTTGTTTGTTAAAAATGTAAATTTGCATTTAAAATATATGGATATTGTTGTGATACAAGTGATATTTATTATAAAATGATCTTAAGATCAATCGAGGTCAAACTCTTATTTAATAGTGTGATTATTTTGCAAATTTTTTCTCTCAAGTTTGTAAATAATGATTTTGGTGTCATGTTTTATGATGAATTGATGAGTGTTTGATTAATATATATTTAGTTTTTTTTTCATTAAATTTCTTTTATATTGCTTGAATTGTAGGAAGTTTATTACGGTCTTAAGTGATATGACACGATTTTAAGTGTACTATTAGTTTAGAGTACTGTGGGGTCATCAAATTAGCAGCTTTATGACTCAGTTTAAATTTAATCGTGTTTTAAAATTCAAAAATTGACATGGTCAGATTTTCAGGACTTCCAGCAGAATTGATTCTTACACTTTCTCTGACCTGAATTCTTACAGAAAGGACATTCAAAAGTGAAGTACCTCAAAGTTCTGTCCTGGGGCCCACACTCTTCTTACTGTTCATTGATGATATACAACGCCTGACATTTCATGGAAAAACTTATCTTGACAATTATGGGAAGCCGACATATGGCTTTGGTGGGTCCTTTTACTTTAACAAGCTTCCACTTTCTGTGAGACTGATGAGTAACACATTTCTCAACATTTCTGAGAGCGTTTAAAGAACATTTGACTCAATCAATTAATTTATCGCGATTCCTCTAATGAATGTTTTAAAATGTTCATAGCTTTGATTTGATTGCCTCAATCTTGACTTACAGTGGATCCATCTCTGAGTCAGCCTCTGGATTTTGGATTATACAAATTATCTGTATGAATTGATTATCCGCCCCAACCAGAGGGGGTTGTGGAAACCCAATGTAAGCTTGAATAGTTAAAATGTAAAATACTTTTTTTTTGTTCTATTATTCCTTTTTTCTGTATCGACAGTCAAGCTGCTATAAAAGCTTTGACTTCCTTACTGATTACTTCAAGATTAGTTCTTGAGTACGTAACAGTACTTCAAGACCTATCTCGTTATAACGAAGTAACCCTTGTTTGGGTGCCTGGGCACAGCAATGTGCATGGGAACGAACAAGCAGATATACTTGCTAGAAATGGTATTTCTGCCATCAACTATTCACCAGAACCGGTTCTGCCTTTTTCTCTGAACTGCATGAATTCTTACAGGAAAGATAGAGAGTCTAGGCTTTTCCGGGAATGGTGGTCCAATTAGGCGGGTACTCTTAGGCAGACTCGCCTCTTTATCAAGGAACCTGATTTCGGTTTATCTATGCAACTGATCAGATTGAACCGTACTGAGCTCAGAGTTGTAGTTGGTATGTTCACTGGTCATTGTGCTCTAGACTACCATCTCAGTCATTTTGACTCAAGAGATCGAATGTGTAAATGCTGCTCTGAACAAGAGGAGACTGCTGCACATCTGCTTTGTGTATGTACTTCCCCAGTTTTGATTCCATTATAAACGTGAAGATGTCTGCCCTGATTAGCTTTCTGAGAAGGTGTGGTCACTTTCCTGAACTGAACCAGGTCTAGTGGACTCTGTTCTTTAGTTGTTTCTATAGTTTAGGTTCCTTCCTCATCAGATATGATGATAATGGGCATGTACAATGGACCCGTCTATAGGTCTGAGTGTTGGTTCTTTTCTGAGAGCGCCATAGAAATCTGATCTGATCTAAAGAAGGAACCAGCTGCACCAATTTCAAGGTCTGGGCTAAAAACCTGTAAAATATTTTTTGAACATCATCCAATCCATTGAGAGTCATCCAACGTCTGTGGCACACCTGAAATAAATAAATGTATATTAGTCTTAAATTAAAAGCTTCAATCAAATTCAAATTTACTTCTAATACTTAACATGAAATCACAATCACATTTACAGTTAACATCTCATATTCATCATTCCTCTAAGTAGCATCTCTAATTAATTTAACCTTGTTATATCTAAAAATACGACTAAAACACTTTCATTTTCATTCTACCGGGGTAATACATCAATAATACATAAATAACAAATTTTCAATTAAATACCCATATATTACAATAACTTTTAAATTTAGATATCATTTCACACAGTTGTAAATCTCCATTCTTCGATTACATAAAAATTAACATCATATTCACTATTCTCTCATTTAAATACACAAACATGTGAGTGCAGGGAAGGTAAGCAACATTTTAACTACAATTTAACATTAAAATGCTGAAAAAATGGAAAAAAATCATCATCTTGATTATAATTATTATTTTTTTTTGCCTTACAGACAAACAACGTACATATGTGATATATTTGATTGTGTATCGTTATTTAGTAAATTTATTACATTATTACAACTATGATGATGAGCTTACTACGTAATAGTGAAGTTTACATTGTTTATTTGGAATATTATTGGAAATATTTTACCTTTTATGAAATAAATTTAAAAAAAATAAAATAACTGTGACTGTCACAATTTTTGTTTTAACCATTCTCAAAAAAAAATTAAATGAATAAATGAAATTGCACAAAAATCGATTAAATGAATAATTGATGATATAAAAAATCTTTATGTTTCATGTAAAAATGTAAAAATACTCATAAAACATTTTGAATACACTAAATTGCATGTAAAATATGGAATAATAATGCTTAATATGAAGAGAAAGATGAAGATGATGTTATTTTGTCGTATGACTGTGCATTTTTAAAATAATCCAATGTTTAACAAGAATAACGTGCAATTATGATAGGCATTGATAAATTTATTTTATATTTTAATCAACTTGATATTTATCATATTTTGTTGATGAAACGATGAGAAATTTACATGAAAATAGATGATGAATTGCAAAGTTAGCTTGAAAATTATGCATGGGAATGATTTGGGTAATTTTTCGTAATCTCTTGTTGATCAGAAAACTGATTTTTATCGAGTTTTTCCGTCGCTTTGAAAAAAATGATTTTTGTATCTGTTGAAAAACTACAAAACTTAAGAATATGATCCAAAAAACTCCTTATCAAAGTTAATCAAATTAAACAAAAGTCTTTTCATGACTCTCGCCGTAATTGGGTTAGTTTATCAAAATAATAACAACGTAGAAAGAGGGTAATTTAATTGTCAAACATCTCTTAATTTTAATTGGAATTATAACTTATTACTTCATACTAACCATAAATCCTTGAACATTTGTTACATTATTCGTATATTAAATTGTTAAACAATGTTTAAAATTTTATCATATTGTTGCAATTTACATTCCACATTTGTATGCTCATTTTAGAAATTAATAATAATAATAAACCACAATCTGTTAACTTTAAAATTAATTTCACACTCATGCAATGTTTGTTTGCTCGATGCAAATATTACGTGAGTAAAGAAAATAAATATCATAATGGGCATTTTCGGTCATCATCATCTAATTTTTGTGTGTCTCGTTAACTTGAAGTCAAATATAAGAAAAAATGAATAAAAAAGAGTAGACAAATAGTTAAATCATCTCCCCGATAATTATGAGGTAACAAATATTTTTATAAATATTATTTTAAAATTATAAATGACCATGAAAATATGAGTTTTATTGTCTAACAAGTGTTTATTATTTGAAAAAAAATTGGTGTACGAATATGTGTGAATATTTTAAGTGAATTTCACGGAAAATTAATTTTTGTATGTTGATTGTTCTCAATTAATTTTTTTTTTTGTTAATTCTATTAATAAAACTGATTAAAGAGCTTAAACTAATGAAATGAGAAATTCTAACCACTGAGCGGTTTAAAAAAGTGCATTTCAATGGGACTCGTTTCATTTAGTTTTAATTTTAATAATTATAAATCAATGAATGGCTGAATGTTTAAAAACTGCCATTTAGAAATTAGCTGCATTTTGAAATTAACCGCTATTTTGAAAAAACGCATTTTGAAAATAACCACCATTTTTTAAATAACCGCCATTTTGAAAAAAATCAAAAATATTTGAAAAAATCAGATATTTTGGGCTTTTAACCGTTTTCAGGCTCTGGAGCCTATTCTCCGAGCCCAATTCCTGAGCCTTATTTCAGAGCTAATGAGTTAAAGTTCATTTTAGTAAATTTCTCCTTCCAACAAAACAAATTTCTAATTTTTTAATCGTTTTTAACGGTTTTTAGGGCTTAGGAGGCTTTAGAGCCCAATGCATGAGCCCAAAATCAAAACTAATGAGTTAAAAATCATTCTTATGACCTCCTCTATCTAACAACAAAACACGACCTCTCTCCGATGGACCATCCAGAACACACGGACACTCGGACTTACGAAGTGACGGCGGACAAACTGTCTGCAATAGTGCATTTTTTTCTTACGAAATGCACTAAAAAGGTAGGTATCTTAAATTGCTTGTATTTAATTTAGTTTAAAGAATTATCTTTTGCCTTTAAATTACTTGTGGAAATTCAGTACTGTAATATTTTTGATGAAATTCAATCAAAACGAAATGTTCGACAGACAAAGCTTCAAAGAGTATTTATTTATTGAAATGAACTAAAATCAACCAATTCTAACCAAGAATCGCATAAAATAATGTTGATTAAAATCTCTCAAATAGCAATTTCCAGACATTTTATCATCATTTTGCTCAAAAAAAGCACATGTGAAAAAAAATCTTCCTAACTGTGTCAATTTTTGTCAAAAATTATAATTTATGAATGAAAATTTTAATTGTGAGAAAATCACATTTTATTATCTCAAAATCTCAACATATTTAAATGAATCATTACTATTTTAGTTTAAATCCATCCGATAAACGAATCTGAACACAATTAAAAGGCATTGTATAAATTTGTATGTAAACGATTAATTTTATTATTAAAGATGAGATATTTTAATACGCACTCAAGATTTACATGCAACACGGAAACAGGTTTTTTGTTACTGTGTTAAAAAAAATTGATCAAGGAGTTTTGATTTAAAATAATATAAAAATTAAAATGAGTGTAATAAAGCCTTGTTATTGTCTTGATCTTGTAATTTAATTTAATTAACACACACGGGGAAGATGTCAAGATAAAAAATTACTTCCCAGAAGCAAAATTCAATTTTGACATAATTTCTACAAAGTAGCATAAATTAAATGTTTATGAAAATGATGAGCTTTGGAACATTTATGCAAAGGTCATCCCAAAACATCAATCAATACAATTCACATAAAATTATAATTATGAGTGTGGTTTTTTTTTCGTTAATGTATTACAAAAATGAAAATAATAATCATAAAAATATTAGCTAATCTTAGTTTTATTGTTATTTTTATATTAAAAATAGTTGTGTGCGTATGTTACATGACCCTTAGATGAACTCGCTGGCTTTTAAATTAAGATTAAGATGTGGTACTGGTGGTTATGTTACAAAATATGCCTCTGGTCATCAATATTTTTTTTTGTTGCTTGTGACATGGCACATAATTTTATGCATGGTTATACTGTGATATTGCAATCAATGAACATCAGTTCGGAGATTAATATGTTAATTAAAGAGATGACGCAGCAGTTGTAAAGTTTTCCCATATTAATTTACTTTCTTGACTAAATTATATGAAAGCTGTGAGGGATGGGATGGCTTCGCAGCGGACAGAATCGTAAATTAATTTTAAAAATATTTAGCATTTTGATTCCTAATGCTCCGATGTAAATAAAATCATGTAAGACATCGAAAGCCACAATTGATCTTCGTTAATATTTTGTTTAAATATTGGATCCAATAAGAACACAATGAATACTGGACTTATCGACGAAATAAAGGGGGACTTCAGTCCTTTTCCCCCTTTTTTATTTATAAATATTGATATAAATCCGTCCTTTAAGTTTTTTTTCATCTCATTTCAATTACAATTGAATTGTTAGCCTTCTAACTAAACACAAAATGCCAAAAAATTAGGCGTCATCATGTATTGTTTAACTTCCTTTAAAATTTTGTATTTAAAACCCTAAATTACCCTCTTTTATTAGCATTATATTGTTATATCATGTACAAAACACACAAAAAACGTTTTCAATTCATGTTACACACACTAAAATATAAATCAAAAGAAAAGAAAAGAGCTTAACTAAGACATTTTGATGAATAGCATATAAAACTCCCATATAATAATATAAAATGCCAACCAATTTTGTCAATATATGTATGAATTAATTTTTACATTGATTATTTTACATATCTATTAAAATTTTATCTTCTTCACACAAAAACGAATATCAATCTAATAATTTATTCTTTTGTTTATGTTATTTTAAATTATTTAACATACAGAAGCTCTTTTATACTGTAAATGAAGACATTACATTTAACATGTAGATTTAAGATGCTTTATTGATGCGCACGACATGTGTGATTGGGATTTGAATGTTATAATTTGTGTATTTTAATTTTCTAGTTGTTTACTCAATATAGAAATTGATTCAATGTGTTTATAAACGAATTTGTTGTAAATCGCTCTTAAATTGTTATTTCATGATTTTGTAAGTAAGTTTAAATTTGCAAATGTTTTATGTACCATTTTAACATTTTTCTTGATTTTCGATTTTCAATACAATAATTATCAGTCGAGCAAAGTTGGCAATTGCTTTTGAAACTTTTTCCAACTTTATTATTTTATTTGCTTTCATCATGGAAAAGCAGTTCTAGAAGTACCAGAAACTGTTGCCCTGACGCAGTGGCGTAGCTAGGTGACACTTTGAAAGGGTGGTGGAGAACCAAAAAAAGTCGCCCCTCCAATAATTGTTAATTTTTTTAAGGTTAAGAAAATGGTTTTAAAAATCGAACCGTAAAATCAGGCTTTACAAGTCTCAAAATCATCAATCACGCTGTTAAATTCATGTCCTATTTTCCCGAAGTCTTCTTTCTTGCGCTTGCTACTTTCAGAATTGCACTCGTAACGTTGGATGCCAACTATTTTCCTTATGTCGGTTACTTCTATTGGCGTTCTACATACAATATCAATATTAATAAACCCTGAAATCTGCGTGTAAAATAGTGCAACTGTTCTGAATTTAGATTGCCATCATGTTTTGGTCGTAAAAGATTCTGACACTCAATATTTGTGACACTTAGTCATGCAAGTAATCAATCAGCTCGTTGCCTCAATCAGTTAGCATCTATTTCATATAAACCAGCGGTTATTTTAAACTTGAGCAAGTTTATGGCTTTACAGTTGTGTGGCTGTTAAGATGCAGAAAATTCTTTAAATAGATTAAACCATTAACACTTTCATTCAACCGTGCGTCAAAATGTTCACGACATCTGGCTAAAATATCTGTCTTATTGGTAAGTAATCTGCAAGCCGATGTTCATGCTCACATGTTAACTCTTGTGTTGAAACCTTTACACTGTGAATTAAAGGGCCTTTTCCGCCCCTGTTACTTTTTAGCGCCTGGAATAACTGCTCCACCCTAGTCACGCTACTTTCCTGACACATGAAAGTCGAAATAAGCTCTATTGATTTCTCTCATCATGTTGGACGTTGGTGAGAAATTCTTCTAAGAAGTTCTGTGATTTTGAATCTTGAGCGACACATCATGTTTAAGGGGAGCTGACTAACGAGCTCAGTTTTATGAATTCGATCTGACAGTAAGTTTAAGAGGAAAATTATCGCAGCATAGATTTTTCTCTTTTCCATAGATAGAACATCAATCAGTTAACGAAAATGAACTAATGGAGGTAGCGGTAAACTCCAATGAAGACGAAAAATTGCTAATCGTACAAATTTATTTTGAACACGCTCCAGTGTATCAATGAACGCCACCTGAAATCGCCCTTACACAATACTCTATTTGGAGCAAATGTAATTTTTTTACATGAAAAATCAAAAAAAAAAAAAAAATATTTAACTCACCATCATATCGACCGTGGTAAAGTCTTCTACATGCTACTAGTTTGCCCCAATTTTTTTAAAACTATCTTTAAACATTTACTCAATTACATGCAACTTTCTTGTGTGCCTTTTACTCATTTTATTACAATTTCAGCTTGGTCTCCTCCATATGTAAGTCTAATCAATAAAATGTAATAAATCATATGCTTGTGTGGCGGATTTATTCAGTCAGTAAACATAAAGAAGCTGATTATCGATGAAAAGACAAAACAAATAATTAATTGTTTCTTTCTCAAATGAGTTTTTAATTGAATTTACTACGTGATTAGAGACGTTTAATGGATTATGTGTTATCGCATCGACATATTGACGTCAACCTACTGTCATTGTAACTTTAATACAAAATTCAAGCTAATTTTATTATATATTTTAATTTAAATTATAATTGTAAAACTCATTTGTGTATTAAATTACATATCAGCTTAAAAGCAACAGAAAAAATACAATTAAATTAATAGATGAAGTGTGAACACGTCACATGATGCCAACTCAGTTTAATGTCAATTTTAAAGAATTGTTTAAATTTTTTAAATATTCAGAATTTTTAACGTATTATTTGAGGGTCTTACCTTAAATCCTACCATCTTTTTCCAGAAAAATAATCAACTGAGTATAAAGTTTTCATAAAAAAAGGGACTGTTAATTATTTAAATTAATTTTATAATGTTACTAACCTTTCAAGGTAACTGCATTTCACTCAAATTGATTGTATTTATTTTTTCAAATTGAACTGCGTTGCAGTCTCGTTCAGAAAAATGCATTCGCTTGTCGCATTTTATCACCTTTTTAATGTATTGGGTCTTCTTCAATCAAAATATTCACTTGAAAAATGTGAATTTGAAATTCAACCTGCTTTAGTCCCTACAGCATTATATTTTCAATACTACTTCAAATATTTCTCGTAACTGAAGGTTACATACACATCAACATAATAGCAGAAAATAATTTTGGCAAAAATAACGTCGATTGGTTCATAACGGGTGGCCTATTAATGTTTTTTATATTTTACATCATCTTAAACCTCTCGACATCTTTGACAATCCTTTTCAAGCGGTATCATCATTGCAAATTATTGAACAAATTGATTGAAATGGATAAAAGTTTAACATCCAACATAACCGACCTTGTTTTAACAAGTAAAAACAGTAGTTGTAATAATAATCGTAGTGCTTTAGGCATTCAATATAACTTTGAAATGCATGTTAAGTTGTCGTACTTAATGATTGCAACAATTTACTTTATTGCATTCCCCATTTATACAATTGTATATTTTGGCGTCTCATTGATTGCATTTGCCAGATTCATTTCAATTTATTGTCATTCAGTTCAATATTTATTTGGACATTTATATGAAATGATTGTGATGGAAAAAATATGTTCATATTTTAAAATATTACAATTGACTGAATTGAATAATGAGATTAATTTGAGGAATTACATTGAAAATTGGCATAAATATTGGAAGTTATCAAATGAGGCAACAGGATTATTTGGATGGAATAAAGTTCCATGTTTGGTGTGTGTTAATTTGATTTTATCACTTTACTGGTTTTGTAATTATGATGGTACACCAAATTTTGTTTTCTTATTTGTAAGGCAAATTGTACTGTATTTTATATTTGTCATTTGCAATAACTGGCATCGATTATCAACAGAGGTGAGTGCAAGACAATAAATTTAACTTTTTAACGATTACACTAATTTCAATATTTCTTACTGCAATTTTATCATTTTTAAAGAATTTTTTGAATTAGGGTTCAGTTTTTTTGAATTATAACTTTTACTAGATTAGATTAGATATGAAAAGGCGTCCACGTCGGACCGAAGCCCTATTGTGTACGCACCTGACTATACAGCACAGATGCCTGTTTCAACAACCTATTGGTCGCTAGTGTCTATTCTATTAGCAGTCCATCCGTTTTTAAATATTTTAGCAATAGACCTAGATCTAATCGTCCAAAATCACCCGGATCCGGATGACAAATTCCGAAGATGAGATTTCTTAGTCTTTTCCACTTTTCACAATCACATATTATGCGCTTCTCCGTATCTATGTTGTTATCAGAATATCTGCAGGTATTATCATCCGTAAGGTTAATGTTCTTTAGATGGTATCTAAACTTCCTTTGAATATTTCACTTGTCCATCTTAGTTGTATTTTTGATACGTTCAACAGTTTCTTTGATCTTTTTGAACTTAGACCATGAATGGTGCGTTTTAACTGTCTTAGTTGTGATGTTTCTTCCCAATAATTTTGAAATTGGTCTCGTATCCATTGTTTATTTCTTGATCTAACAGTGCCTATGGAGATGCCACATTTGATTACTCCTGTTTCATGAGCTTTAGAAGATCCATTTATAGTTAATTGATCCGCTCTTTCATTTCCTTCTATCCCACAGTGTCCTGGTACCCAAATGAGTCTTAAATTATTTTGTTTACCTAGATCATTAAGTGCCTTTAAACACCTCCATGTCTGACCAGCTTTTATTTTTGGTTGAGATAAGGCCTCAAGAGAAGACCTGCTGAAGCTTTTACTATGTTTCTGTTTGTATATTCCTCAGAAAGCATATCTTCACAGCATACATTAATGGCTTGTATTTCAACTTGAAACACAGTTGCTGAGTGTTCAACGTTATCGTAAATTGACAAATTTGTATCTTTTCCGTAATACAAACACCTATTCCCTCTTCAGTTTTGGATCCATCAGTGAACCATGCTTCTTCAATATCATTTTGAATAACGTTTTCTTCTTTCCTTACTAACTTCTGAATTTCTTTTTTTCAATAAATCCTTGTTGAAGGATTAGCTGAAAATTATCTGAATCTAAAATTTAAATACCTTAAATTTTTTATTTCCTTTCATTATTTTTCAAAATTACTTACCCGACTGTTATGGATTTAAAAACTATTTTCATAATGATGGAATTTTTTCAAACAAATGTGAGCCATTATCATATAAGCTAATTGCAATAAAATGTTTATAATAAAAATAAATTGTTCCACTTGATCAGATTTCACACTTTGAATTTAATTGATTTAAATTTCCTCGCTTTCACACCTTTCCATTCAGTCAGTTTTCCCCTTTCAATAAGAGAAAATGTTAAAGTTTGCATTTATTTATCGCGTCTGTAATGTGTTCGGAGTCCTTCATTCAATTTATTCACCATATGAACGGAAATTTGTTATCCTCAAGCCATTAGTGCCATACAGCATTTTGTTGTGTGTCGGTTTTGAGGCTTTCATCATAATTGAAGGATATATAAATTCATATGAAGTGCAACGAAGTACTTTTAGTCGTACAACGCGATATCAGGAAACGAATTGGCTCATATATTTGGTGTTAATTCTCGATTTTGTATTTTATGTCACTTTAAATGTTAGCACCTTCATTTCAATTGTGCTTACGAGAAATTCACATTGTGAATTATTGAATGCATTGAGTGAAGTTGGTAAAAAAATTAATACAGAAAATGAGCAAAGTGCGCTAAAATCCCGATTGAAATTTGTTTGGTTTCTTTTTAACGTGATCCATTTAATTGCATATCCCATTTATCGGTTTATTCAATTTGGCTTTACGAAACTTGGATTAGCTCGTTTAATTTCTGTCTCTCTCCATTCACTTCAATTTGAAATCGGCCACATTTATGAAATGAGTATCATGGAACAACTTATCACAAATTTGGAGATTTTGGGAAATAATTTGAATGATAAACACGTTTCAAGAGTAGGATCTGCACTAAAGCAATGCATAACCGAATACGAGCATTATTGGAAATTGGCTAAACGTGCAACAAAATTATTTGGCTTGAATAAAATATTTTGCCTGACATGTGTGAATTTACTGATATCATTTTATTTTTTCTACGACTATGATCAAATGGATAATTTTGGATGGTCATTCATACGTCAAATGTCATTTTGTTTTATTTTTATTATTTGTAATAATTGGCATCGACTCATGGAACAGGTGAGACACACAATTAATTGAAATTGATTATCATCCCTTTTAAATTAATTGAAGTGAGTGATGATTTGGTTTTAGGGGACACTGTTTGCCAGTGTACTGAAAGTGTTTGGTTAGAATCATGCATGAATATCACGTCATTTTTCGTTTATCAATTTTAACAGGAGTTTTTCATTCTGTGTTTTCACGTGATGAAAATTGCTTTTTAAAGTCAAAAATAACCGTCATTTACAGTATTTTTATAACAATCTTCATTTCGAGCTACATTTGCATCGAAGGTTATGTCAACAATGATAGAATTACTCAATACATTTTTGGAAATCATACTACGATGACGCTCAACTATTGGTTTATCACATTTACACTGACATTACATTTTATCTTAGATTCAATTATGAATGTTTGTACAATGGCAACAATTTTGAAAGATCAAAGCAACCACCGCCAATTACTGAATGAATTATTAGAAATTGACAAACAATTTCCCACACAAACCACTAAAAAATCCCACGTCAAAGTAACGTTTTACATTTTGACGGTCCTTCATTTAATTTTCTTGCCATTGTATCGCTACATTCATCTGGGAATTTCTCTTTATTCATTTATTCGACTCATAGCTGGTAATCTTCATTCAATTCAGTATGAATTTGGAAGTTTATATGAAATGATTATACTGGAAAAATTGAAAAGTTATTACTTGCATGCCAGTAAATTTCTTGTTGAAACAAGTGATCTGAGGAATTTCATTGATTTATTTGAAAAATTATCAAAACTGACAGGGAAATCAAAGAAATTATTTCAAGTTAATAAAATTGTGTGTTTAACGTGCATCATGTTAATTCTGTCATTTTGTTTCTTCTATGATTTTGATCGTATCGATAACATTGGATGGTCATTTATGAACTGGATGTCTACGTTTATGCGACAATTGATATTTTGTGTGACATTCATCGTTTGTTATGATTGGCATCAATTAAATGAACAGGTGAGTAAATAAGTTTGTTTTTAACACGAAATTTAATTTCATTTAATTTTAAATTATACTTTGTACGAAAAAATTAAATTAAACCATGATGGAGTTTTCTATGAATTGGTTGGTTTACTGAAATCATTTGAATTGTGAAATCTTGCTGATTTTCAATCAAAAATCATCAAATTGAATCAATTTACAAATTAATATTTTCTTTATTATGAAAAACTTATGAAGATCATTGAATATTCACAAATTGATGATTTTTGAATGAAAATCAGCAAGATTTTACAATTCAAATGATTACCCTGAAAGTGAAAAAATGCTGATATTCATTATACTAGATGCCCTGAAATTAGTAGACAACTCAAACATGGTTCCCATAAATATTAGAATTTGTACATCGATCCCATCTCAATTAATTATCCATTACGAGTAATATTTTAGACAACGCACGTCAAAATTTTAATTCAGTTTAAATTGAAATTTCTCATTTGTGACAATGAAATTCTTTGACATTTTCACATTATCCGGATTTTTTCATTTAAAATTCAATTTGTTTGATCAAACGTACAAAATTTCATCGCGTCGTGTCATTTACAGTTTATGTTTGATGGTTTTAGTTGAGGGAATTATCGGATTTTGTCTCTACGAGCACGTTAGATCATTTGACCAGACAAAATTTAGTGGTTTTACCAAGAAATTGCTTGCTAAAGTAATTGTGACTTTAGATCATGTCTTTCAATTCATAATTAATTTTACTGGTCCTACATTGATTTTTTTTCATCGAAACAACTTTTTGAAGTATTTCAATAAATTGAATCGATTTGAAAAGTTAATTTCAAGATCGGGATTCGAACATGACATATCGGTTCGTGAAAAAGGTATAAAAATTAAGATTATTGTGGTATTTTGTACACTTGGGGTCCTAATTCCAGTTATTTATATTAGAAGAGCAGTAATGTATGACCAAAAATATGATTTTGAATTTAATTTAAGAGTTTTTATAAAATTACTCATCACAATCTTTTTTGGTTTTTTCCTGCTTTTTCCTTTTATATTCACTCAATTATATGAACTTACTATAATTGAAAAGGTTCGATTTAGTTTCATTGCATTGAAAGCGAATTTTTTCTTGTTAAATCATAAACGAGTTCAACTTTGGACAGAATTCCATATGGAATTGTGGGATATTTCAGAGCTGGGAAGTCAAATCTTTGCTTTGATTCGAATGAGTTTACTCATTTCAGCGAATGCGTTAATTTCATTAGTATGGTTTTTCAATTACGATAATTTTTTTAAATTGATGTTTTCATTAATATATCAATCGATCATCTCTTCAGTTTTTATTGTATGTCATTATTGGCATCAATTAAGTGATATGGTGAGTTAATTTTTATTGTTTTAATTTTGTAATTTAATTTAAATTAAGTGAGACACACTCTTTACTGTAAACCAGTAGGACATACATTTTTTTTTTATTTATTCATTCGTCTAATAAAGACTACAGTTAACGAACTGCACCCCTAAAAGGTCCGCCCAGGAGCTTATTAGTAACTAATAATTATATACACCTGTTAAGTGCTAAGCTTAACCGGTTTCTATAGTTGGTCTCTTGTAGAATTTGTTGCTTTCTCAGGTGATGACTACTATCTCTAATTTGAATACTGTTTGTTAATTGACTAGAATTGATTCTGTGGTTTAGAACATCATGAACGAACGAACTTTGTCTGTCTCGAATTGTGATAATTTCAAGTAAATTCAACCTGTGAGTATACGGTGGGAGTTGAAAGCTTCGCCAACCCAAATTTCTTAAACAGAAGAGAAAAAATTTCTTTTGTTAGTTAGGCATCCAAATTATGCTACCATAATCAATTATTGAAAGCACAAGTGATGAAAACAAGGATTTCAGGGTGTAGACATCATTAAACTCTTTGCCAAATCTTTTGATCAATCCAAGAATTGATTTTGATCTACTAATGACGATATCTGTGTGATGTTTAAAAGAAAGCTTTGTGTCAAGCCAGACTTCGAGATCTTTAATTACGCTTACTCGATTCACTATCAACCCAGATATGTCGTAGTTATGAATGGTAAACTTGAAATTGGAAGTTAGGTTCCACTCCCTGCATTTTGAAAATTCCGTGTCCCTAATCGTGTTAAATTTTCTTTTTAAAGTATTCTAAAAAATTGAATAGTTTTCAATTCGTTATTAATTCCCATCGCATTTCTACACATCCCCATATATACTTTGCGTTTTAATTTTTTTTAATTCATTAAACAACTTATAATTATTTCATTGGATTTCAATTCAGTATTAATTCATAACTGTAACGCTTAACTACAAAATTATTATGAAATTTATTCCATTTTACAAAATCTTCATAATTTCTGGTCTATTCCATTTCAATTATGACGGAGTTGTAATTAATTGTTCGCATCTTATATCAATTTACAGTTTAATTGTAATTTTTGCAATTCAAGGACTTAATACGTTCAGTCTATTGTTCCATCTCGTTTCAAGTGATTTCAGCATTTATGATGTTTCAAATCATGTGAATTTATTTAAAGTAGTTGTGGCAATCGATCATTTTTTGTGGCTTGTTTTTAATTGGTGTGGACCTTTATTGATTTACTTTCAACGTCAAAAATTTTGTAAATTTTACAATGGATTACATGAAATATTAGCTAAAAGTACCAGAACAAGAAAGGAAATTAAAATTAAAATTTTGATTGTGACAATTTTTTTGGTTTTTGGTATTCCATATTCTTCACTATTATCGATGGAGACGAAACAAAAACTCGTTAAACGTATAGTCTATTCTTACCTTATGATATTTCATTTGGTGTTCACTCAATTATATGAATACGTTATTTTTGATACAATTTATTACGAGTTCCAAGATTTGACGAAAATTGATTTGATTGAGGCAAAAGTTAAGGATTATATCAATGTTTACTCACTCTTATGGAAATTATCCAATAAAGCTACCAATTTATTCATGATAAATCGTGTTATTTGCTTAATTTCCGTAATAGCTCAAGTTTCTTTGTATTGGTTCTACAGCTTTGACCTAATCGTTAACATCAAGTCAGCATTTGTTTGGCAATTAATCTTATCATCGATATTATTTGTATGTTATTTCTGGCACAAAGTAAGCAATGAGGTAATAAATTGATATTAATATTACAAGGCCAATTAATGAATATGAAAATTGATTTTTAATCGAAATTTAGTTTGATTTTTCACGTTGACCATGCATTTCGTAACTGCTTGTAATATTTTTAACTTTTTCGGTGTTATTTCAGTTCAGTTTTCAAAGAAAACGGAAAATTTTGAATTTAGTAAATTTCGTTATTTTTATTGCATTATTTTATGTGTTTTGTCCCAAATTTACATTTTAATCGAGGGATATTTAAATTCGAATACGATTCAAATAGCGGCTTTTGGAACTGAAACTGCAAATACAGATTTATTGATTGTGGTTATTTTACTGATATTGGATTTCAGTTCATATGTGTGGCTCAATTTGACCACAATTTTTCCGAATGCCATTAAAGCTGCTGATCATCGAAATATATTAAATTCACTTTTCGAAGTGTATGGAAAATTTTTGGAACTTGAACGACGTCCTTTGATTTTCTTATTAATTACAATTTTTGTCCACTTTATTTCATTTCCAATAATTCGTCTTATTCAGTATAATTCCATTAAGCTAATAATTGGAAGATTAATTTCGGCCATTTGTCATACAGTGCTTTATGATTGTGGAAATGTGTATGAGATGATGATCATTGACACACTTAGTGCAAAATTGAAGGAATTGGAATACAAAGTGTATAGTGATCATGTTGCAATGAGAGACAATTTAAAAAAATATGAAAGACTTTTGGAATTGACAAAGGTTTCAGCTAAAGTGTTCGCTTTCAATAAAATTTCTTATTTGACCATAGTTCGAATACTAATTTCGTTATATTTTTTTTATGTATATGATAACTTGTTCGATTACACAAAACCTTTAATTCATTGGATTATGCTGTTTCATCGTATTTGGGCAATTATCATCATGTTTTTTACGTGCAATTATTGGGATCAATTAATTTATCAGGTAAGTAATTTATCATTATTTTTCTTTAATTGGAACAAATTTAACCCAGGTAAACAGTCCCTCCAGAAGGACCAGCAAGCTCTATTCGAATTCGTTTAAAATCATACTTTTGATAAATATACGGTATCGAATAGTGTCCACAATGATTCTTAAGAATATTTATTCAAGAATTTCCCTTGGGTCTGCAGTGGTGAAAGAGGTTGAATCCTTTAAATATTTGGAGCTCATGCGTGACTCGATCTTGACGTGGAATACACAAATAAACTCTTTAGCTTCTAAGCTCAATATCATGGCTTCTATTCTGTATATAACTAAAACTATTTTAACTGAGATTAATGGTCTATTGGTCTCTGTTTCACAGTCAATTGTCATATATGATCGAATTGTGGGGTAATGCAATGTTGCCTTCCATTAGACATTAAAAGAGTATATGGACCTTAATTCACAACCTGTTTTGATTTGATTCAAATGATAGCTCCCAATATTGTCCCAATTAATGTCTCAAATGGTACTCAATAAGTAATCTCTCTTTCAACCTGTTGTCAATTCATATTCCTCAAGAAGAGACTTACTTGCTAAGCCAAGCTGAAGGCTGGCATCATCAAGAGACGAATGTCTTATGAAGGTCCTGATATTCACAACAAATTACCTTTGGAAATCAAGCAGTTGTCGACACAGAAAGCCTGTTACTTAATTCATATCATAGGGTTCTTAGATTAAGTTAGTTATTTAAGTTCTTTCTAGTAGTATTAGGATGCTAGAAAAGCCACTTCTTCAAAGCTCAGGGACTAAAGTGGCCTCACTCTAGTTTTCCGTTCCGTCTGTCCATATTTATTAATAATTGCAAAAACCTGCCGCCTTACCTGGATTAATATTTACTCGTCAACTTGATATCGGTGCTTCAAAAAGTTCTGTTCATACTAAGTAGGCAGTCAAAATTTCTATATTTAATGGATTATTTATTTGGTTTGTGGTTTACTTTCATGAATTAATTACATATCCAATTAATTAAAGATACTCACAATACTCTGCTAGATAAAGTTCGGTTTGATAATTCACGTTAACGATGCAACTTCTTACTGCATGTAATTTCTTTAATCTTTTCGGTGTTAATCCGTCTCGATACTCAAATGACACAAAAAAATTTGAAATTAGCAAAATTTACCTATTTTACTGTGTTATTTTGTGTCTATTGTCTCAAATTTATATTTTACTAGAGGGTTATGTTAATCTAAGCCACATAGTGAAAATTACTTTTGCGACTGAGACCAATCAAAATCAGAAATGGATAGTTTTGATTTCATTAATATTAGATTTTGGTTCATATGTTTTTTTGAACTTAAGCACAATTTTTCCAAATGTGTACAAAGTTGCTAATCATGCAAAACTATTGAATGCCATTTTAGAGATTGATGGAAAAGTTTCGATCATTGAATTCCGTTCTACGGCTTTGTTGTATTTAATAACAATTATTCATACTATTGCGTTTCCAATCATGCGATTATTTCAGTATGGATATACAGAACTAGGAATTGAGAGAATATTTTCGATTATTTTGCATACGATACTGTATTGCATGGGTAACGTTTATGAAATTTTAATCGTGACAAAATTGAGTGATAAATTTGTTGAATTACAACTCAAAATCCATGATGAACGTTCAGCGATAAGAGCTACTATACAAAAATTTGAAAGAGTTGTAGAATTGATTAAAGATTCAGCTAAGATATTTTCAATGCATAAAGTTATTTGCTTATCTACAGTTCGAATTCTAATTTCATTATATTTTTTCTATCTTTACGATCACATATTTGATCCTTTAACGACTTCGATCACATGGTTTATGGTTATTCTACGTCAATGTGTCGCTTACATCATATTTTATACATGTTTCAACTGGAATCAATTAATTAATAAGGTAAGTGCATTAATTTTTTAAATTCAATTAAATTTATTCAATTAAAAGTTACCTCAATGATGTGGTGTCATTTTATCACTTAGTATTTGTTTGTACCTTTAATTGATTAAACCACGATGTCGTTCAATTTACCGATACGTCGAGTTTTTGTTGTTTTAGGGATGTTTCATTCCAAATTTAATCCGAAGTCGCAAAATTTTGTAAAGTCGCGTATTCTTTTAATATACTCAATATTTTTTATTTTTATTCTACATCTTCAAAATTTTTATCAAATTTACATTAACTTATATGAAATGGAAGCAAGTCTTACAAATGGACCAAGTCAAAAACTGGTCACAAGGATCGCAATGAAACTTGATCAATTATTTTGGACATTAATTAATTTGATTTATCCGATTTTGATTATCAGTAAAAGACATTTGATATGCAATTTTTTAAATAACTTGATGATTCTTGAATTTAAAATCTCAGAATTGGACAAAATTTTATTAATCAAACACAATCAAAGGATTCACTTACAAACGTTATTGTGTTTCATTGCAATACATTTCATATCACCACTAGCATTTTTGTTAGTAGGTATAAGAGACATTTCAAGAATAATAAGAGCATTAACCTTAATAATTCATTTCACCACGGGTCACTTGTTTGAATTTATATTTTTTCAAAAAATTAAATCGTTTTACACGATCTTGCATGACAATTTTGATTCACATGAAGTTCATGGTAAATTTTGGAGCTGGATAACACTGAAGATTATGTTGAATAAATTATCTAAAAGGAGTGCTCGGATTTTTGCAATTGCTAAAATTTTACTTCTCATATCATCGAATATGTTGATTTCGATTTATTGGTATTACAATTATGAATTGCTGTATAATTGGAATCAAACGATCATTTGGCAAGTTGTCGTATCGATTATTTTTGGATTGTGCCATGTTTGGGACCAGGTTTCAGATATGGTGAGTGATGATTACTTTCATTTTTTTATAAAGTTAATTATAAGTTCTGATAAAGAATTTAAAGAGAAACACATAGATTAATGATAAAAGTATCGCATTCCATGTCATAATTCATAAGTTTTTTAAGCCTTTTCGATGTTGCTTCGAAAATGAAGAGAATGCTGCTCATCTTCATTGCCTGTATGTCCTAACAATCAGCTTAGTACTTTTCCATTTATAATTCCCTCATTAATGTGAAGATGTCAGCTTTAGAGTAAGTGTGGACACTTTAGTCGGTTTACGCCGAAGTCAGAACAAATTCGTATGTGTATAGATAGCGGAAAAAGTATAACGCGCTCTGTGCGTAAATTATAAGGAGTTATTCCATGCATAAAGTAGTAGTTAGTTTTTTCTTCGGATGACTGGACTAAAGCAGAGATCCATAGGTGATGTTTTGGCGTACGCTATTAGAAACTTCGATTCTAACAACTAAAGAGTCTATTTAAAGTTATGCCACATTTTAATGTTGTTGTTGATGTAGCGACATTTCGTCACTCGTCTAGATTTCAGTTATTAAGCCCAAGAATTTTGTTACCTCTTTTGGTTGGAGCAACAGATTCTCGATTGTCAGTTGGGTTGGGTTGCTGAGACAATTAAACAAATATGCCACATTGTGCGGCAAGCCACTACAGTTTGTGACGCATGCAATAGATGGGTCGATGAGGCTCAAATAATTGTTGACATTTTGAGAACTATGACCGGGCTAGGGCAGATTCTACGGTGTTATGACTAGTACTTTGTGCACTGTATTGGTGTTGATTGTTACTGAAACTGAGTTTGTGTAAATGGCTTTGATGGTCTGGTGATATGTGAGCTAGTCAATATTTGTGTTATTGTGCAGCAAATTGGCTACTTCTAGAATGAGAAGTCTGAAAAATTTGCGGATGTTTCGGTGAGGTTGTTCCGCGCTGACAATGTTGGAGCTAGGATGTTGTTGTTAATGACAGGCAGCAAAGTACTGTTTTGTGATGAGTTCATTATGGAATTTTATTGGAAGCACTTTAGTTTCTTGATGTAAGTGAACTTGATGAGTCATGAGGTGGCATCCAGTGGCTATTCTAAATTGAGTTGCTTGAATGTTGAACCAGTGTGTGTCTGCTAGGTGCTGCTACATTTTAATCATCATAATTACTGTGATAATTACTCTTTCAAATGAATTAAAAGCATATTAAAGTCATTAATATTTTCTTTTATATTAAATTTAATCTACTTTAAAATAATTTCAATTAAAAAAATGCCCTGCTTGTATAATTATAATTTGTTAACTGCAATAACTTCATTGTCAGTTCCAACTGAATCTCATTTCATTATGGACGACTTTCCATTCAAATTGTTATTCATTTTAACGGGGTTTTGGCTTTATCGATTTAATGGAACAAGTAAAGAATTCAAAGTATCCAAAGTTTTAACGACCTATTCAGTTTTCATTTTAATTTTATATCAATTATATAACATTTTCTATGCTTGGTCCAAAGCAAGAAACGACAATGCAATGTATAATGATTCAAACTATGAGTTTCTTAGCGTTCTTGTAATCGTAATGGATTATGTTTTTCTTACAATTATCAATTTTTCACAACATTTTATGATATTGATAAAAAGAAATCCATTAAAAAAATTCTTCAATAAACTCATAAAGATTGAAGAAATTTTCAATAACACAAAAAAATCTCGGTATAATAAAATAACCAAAACAGTTACAACTTGGATTTTGTTGTACCTTATAATATTGGGTTTCATTTTCATGCAATCGATTATGATGCAATCGATAACGATTTTAAGAATTTTAAGTGTTTTGTGTATTACGTTTCGTATTTTACTCAAGGTCTAACAATTGCCTGAAAATATGTTGATAATTCATGATAATTCGATTATCTTTTGATAATCGACGATAATCAACGATAATCGCTCTGATAATTTTTTTAATATGGATGATAACTGATAATTGTGTTGATAATTTTTGATAATGATAATTTTAATTATCAAACATTTTAGGCGCTACAAAAAAATATGCTCCATTTTATTCGATATTAGTAATACTAAGAGTTCAAAAATATGAAAAGAGACTCTAAGGATATTAATAGTGAGGGCAGAATTTAAAATCTGAAATTTGTTAAAATTTTGTTGCGTTTTAAAAATTACAACATTTTCCGACTAACAAAGGGGTATTTAATTTTTAAAAAAATATTTCAAGGCTCCCATTGAAAAAATCTTTTGTTTTGCATCATTTTTCCGACAAAAATCATAATATTTAATTTATTACAAGTTTATTTATTTACAAGTTTGTATTGTAAATTTGAGATTTTTCAAACAGTTTGAGTATCATAAGCTACAAATATTTTTGGTTGAATTGATGCATTATGTATGTTCATTTACCATTTAAATTTATTTTCATCAAAGATTTATCATTTTAGAAATAGAATTATAAATTAATGACACAGATCAGTACTTTATTAAGCAAAGTTATAAAAAATTGTGAGAGTTTTAAATTTTCTCAGGAAAATTTATTGGTAAACTTGATTTTTTGACTAAAACTCTTTTGTTTAGTAAATTTATTATTACTTTTGTTTCATGCAAACTTTAGAAGCTACATTGTACTAAAATCGATTAGAAAATTCTAACCCGTTTGAGTTTAAGTTTTGAAAATGTCTGAATGAAGATTTTTATGATGAAAATTGATAAAAAAAAATTAAAGAATCTTAATGCAAAAATCGGGAAGTCGCAAAAAATAAATTCAATTTATTCACTTTGCACAGAAATTAATAGCTCGTTCTAACTGGAACTCATAAAATTGAGAGAATAAAATTAATCTTAAATTAAGATAATTAATATTGTAAGAAAACACCAAAATAAAGCATAAATAAAATTAAAATGAAAGAAATTTAAGTTTAATTTGATTTTCAAAAAAAAAACGATAATCAATTATCAATCTGATAATCATGATAATTTCTTGATAATTATGATAATTTGTTGATAATTGTGATAATCAACGATAATTGGATTTTTCGCATAAAAAATTGATAATCGGATTGATAATTTTCTTTTGCAAGACCTTGATTTTACTCGGTCAATCATTTGAATTTATTTTGTTTGAAATTTTGGAAAAGTATTATGAAATACTTCAAAATGCATGTTCAACTTCAATTCTCGATCCAGAATCCTTCAGACTATGGATTAAAATAGACAATGATTTAAGGAAGCAGTGTAATCGTATTTGCAGAATATTTGAAATTTCTAAAATAATTAATTTGATATCAGTGATCATTTTAATGTCAATTTACTGGTTTTATGCCATGGATTTTGTAGCACCCGCATTACATTTAATATTTTTCCAGTCAGTGGTTTTATTGGTGGTGATGATTTGCTATTCATGGCATCGATTAATCAACGAGGTGAGTTCTATTTTTTGTGTGAAATTTAAGAGTCCAGGATTGAATCGAGGCTTTTATAGTCGCACGTAATTGTGCAATCGTGCACCAACTTCGAATATGAAGCGTCCTGAAATTTTGTTGAACCAGGGGCGGATTTAAAATTATTAACGGCCCTGGCATTCTGTACGATTTTCTTTAAAATTTTACAAGACGATTGACAGCGGCCTTTCTGGCATTTGCCACTTGATTCGGGGCTTTGAACCCAAAATTACACTTCATGTTTTGCACGTCTAAAATCACGACATACAGGACGACGATGACGACATCGACGATGTTAATTCTTTTCAAATCCTAAATTTCAACTGAGTTCCATATTGAAAGTCCAACAATAAATTCAATTAGCTATGTCACTTCAATCAACAAATTACATTAATTGAATTTTTTATACATTTTGTAATTAATTTAACATTTATCAGTTTACTTCAGAATTGACCTAAACAAACAGTGTAAATTTGAACTTCAACAATGAAAGATTTGCCGTGCCAGCAGTTTTTTATCCTTTTTGGATTTATGTATTTTAAATTCAACACTGACTCTCATTCATTTCAAGTGAAAAAGAAATACATAATTTACGCGATTTTAATGATAATCATTCTCATGGTCTTTGGCATTTATATTGCTTACAATGCAATATCGGATCTCGATCTTGAAGAGTTTTTGAGGTCTTCAATTATTTCAATTGACTTCTTTTTTTGGCTTTTAATTTGTGGAACACAGCCAATATCAGTTTTATTGAAAAGGAATCAGATGCGCATTGTTTTCAATGAATTTAATACAATTTCAAGCGAACTTAAAAAAATTTGTGATTTTAGTTACAAAAAGCAAGACAAAAAAATTACAAAAATTTCAATTATTTCAATATTGTACTTTGCTTTTGGCACTTTAATTTATCACATTTTCAAAAAAGATCGCTTATTCACAGACTTGATGTTTGGAATGTCATTTCCTTTCCTGTTCCTTACCGGACAATTATTTGAATTAGTTTTCTTTGAAAGATTAAGATTATTCCTTAAATGTGTGAACTCGAATTTGGTTATTGCACAAAGTGATACTTTGAAATTCTGGATAATAATTGAAGGAAAAATCTGGAAATTAACGAAAAGTTGTTCAAAAGTTTTCTCATCAAGTAAAATTATTACTTTAACAAGTATTAAAATTCTGATGTCAATTTATTGGTTTTACAATTTTGATGGAATGATTGACGTCATAGCGACCATTGTTTGGGAGCCATTAATTTTAACAGGAGTATTTATTTGTATTGCATGGCATCGAGTTTCTACTGAGGTGAGTTTAAAAATTTTAATTTAATTGATTAAATTGAAATTTTAAATGAAATTAAAATCATTAGAACTGAGCAGTTTAATTTTCATTTGTTCAGTTTCGCTTTAAAATTGAATAGTCATGGAAGAATTTCCATTGAAGCACATTTTTCTTCTAGTCGGATTTTTTCCATTCAAATGTCAAGTTGACAAATTTCGAATTTGTGTATTTCGAGCATTTTATTGTGCCCTGATTCTTATGGTACTCCGGTCTTATGATTTATATCGTATTTTAGTTCAGTTTTGCAACATAAAATTGTGGATTCATTCCGATGACAATACGGATAAAAGTCTTGGACAATTAATTTACATTTTGGACCACATAACTTGGTTTAGCCTTCATTGCTTTGGCCCAATTATGATAATTTTGAAAACAAAAGACGTTTCCAGGCTCTTGAATGACTTCAATCAATTTGTACAGGAACTTATTCGGAAAAACATTGTACAGCAAGCAAATTTACCTAACAAATTCCTGGGAAGACTTGTCATGATTGTAATAATTGGTTCTGGAATAATGCTACGATTGGGATTTTATTGGTCAAATGTAAATTTAATTAGTAAAATTCTTGTTGACATTATCATTGCACTTCAGTTCATATTCAGTGTGTATTATGAGCTTATATGGTTTGAAAAAACCCGTATTTATGTTAGCGTACTGAGAAAAAAAATTGTAACGATGCAAAATAATCATACAATGTATCATAATCTTGTCACATTTTATGATAAAATTTGGAAATTTTCAAACAAATTTTCGAAACTGTTTGGAATATCCAAAGTTTTGAATTTAATTTGTTGCAATATTCTGATGTCAGCTTATTGGTTCTACAATTACGATCACATCATGAACGTGTGCGCATCGATTATGTGGCAATTAACCGTTATGCCAATATTAATTGTGTGCAATTCGTGGGATAGACTAGATAAAGAGGTGAGTCATAGATTATTTAAATTTCCTAGAATTTAATTTAATTAATAGTGTTGATTTGTGTGACAATTAAAAGTTTAATGGAATTCACCTCGTGCCCTCTGTAAATTAATATTATCATATTGGCTACGTATATTCGTATTTAATCAAAAGGTCAAGTAACTTGGCATGTTTTTCATGACAGAATCCTTAATTATGATGAAAACAATTTTTCATCTGTTCCATTTTCGTCTCGATTTTTCAAGTAATATGCTAATTGGCCATTGATTAATTTGAATATTATTTCTCTCCCCTCAGATGCTTTTTTTAACTCACTAATAAGCTTTATTTGTTTTTAACCATTTAGTTAAGATACGCCATGAAATGGGTGAGAACCATACTTTTTTAAGTTTTATTGGCTTGATTCCATTTAAATACAATCAGGCCGCAAATCGCTTTGAAAAAAGCCTGAAATTTAAATGTCTTAGTCTTTTCATTACAGTTATTTTCCAGTCTTTTAATTCATTCAGTTTTGTTTATCGATTTGGTTTTATTTTAACGATATTTCTGCCAGATGGAATGAGAATATCATTTTTAGTTCTTTTCTTCGATTGTTTGATTTGGATTTTAATAAACACCTCTGCTGTGCTGCAATTTATATTAAATTCATCCACGCTCTTGAAACTTCTCAACTATTTTTTGGAAATTACGAGTAAAACCAAGAAAATCAGGTCAAAGTACAAATGTATCATAAAAATTTACATAAATTCTATTTATATTTCAATACCTTTTATTAATATCCTTAATTATGGATTTACATTCATTTCAATTTTAACAACCGTATCACACTATTTCTTAATAACCCAATTTTTTTGGGGGCATTTGTTTGAGATTAATCTAACTGATATTTTAATTGAGCAGTTTATGCTCATTCAAAACCAACCATCAAAAATTTTACGTGATGAAGTTGAACTTTATTTCAATTGTTTGAAATTGTGTCGAAAAGCCATGAAAATATTTCGAGTCAATAAAATAATTGATACAGTTTCATTCCTTTTTGTATCCTCTTTTTACTGGTACTACAATTACGAACATTATGAATCGCGTGAGCTGATCAGGAAAGTAAAATATTTGTAAAGTTATTTTTGTGATTAATGTATAACTTTACCTAACAGAATGATCACACCAACATTTTGGCAAATAATAGTTTCAATTATTTTGATTAACTTCAATGCATGGCACCGTTTAATGGAAGAGGTGAGAAAATGGGTTGATTTATAATAAAATATTCATAGATAATTTATTTATGGCCATCTATTAACTGATGAGGTGCTTCATAATGCATTTATTTCAATGAAATAGAATTTTATTAGCTTAGTACCAAAATAGACATGAATCGGTTACCGTATCTTCGATTATTTACCATTTTTGGCATTCTTTCGCATCGAATAAATCGAAAAAATGTGTTTTATTCAATTTTTATCACATTTTCGATACAAATTTTTAATTCAATCAGTTACTATTTTCGTTCATATTACATTTTAAAGCACATTGATAAAGGTCACGTCATGTCAATTACAATGAAAATCCTGATGATTATCGAATCAAGTATTTACATTGTTTTAAGTCTGACCACAATATTTTTCATTGTAATGAAAGCCAGATGTTTTAAAATACTCTTAAATGAAATTCAAGAAATTTACATTAAAAATGAACATTTTTATATGAACTTCAAGAACAAAATTAAAATAATTATCAAAATTTACGTCTTTGGAATCATAATTTATGCAATTATTCACGATTACTCATACTTGGAATTTGGTTACATGATTTTCAGTTTTACACTGATATCACACTATTTATTGGTGGTTCAACTCATAATTGGACATTTAAATGAGCTGATGATCTTTGAACATTTGATTTATTACTTTCGAGAACTTCGATTTCAGATAATGTCAGATAAAGTTGAGTCCTGTTTGAATCGATATTGTTTTTATATGAAGTTGACAAAAAGAACTGTAAAATTATTTCAGTGTAACAAATTTATTGGAATGGTTTTGGCCTTAATTGGCTTTTCCATTTTTTGGTTCACTTGTCTTCAACTTTTCATCAATGCAAGTATTTATCGTGTATTTATATCGTGCTTCTGGCAATTCATTTTATCTATTGTATTTGTTACTTGTCATACATGGGACCGACTCTACAATGAGGTAAGCATTAAATTAGATAATTTTTGATTGTGAATGAGAGTTTTTGGAAAATTAATGCATTTTTTTGGGTTATTTTTGGACCAAAAATGTCAAACTAACATTGTATAAGTGTATGATTGGATCCATGGTTGACTACTGTAGTACATATTAGTCTCTATATAGTAAAAAATGAGCTGTACGTAATAATTCTATATAGTGACAAACCAGTTTCAATGGATCTACAGTTTCTATAGATACTGACTCATATGTACGATCCTTTCTAGACAAAGATAATCAAATAAGTATGCCAAAAAAAATACATACCAGAGCTCTCAGAAATATTACACACGGGAACCGATATTGGAGAGTCTCGCAAATGCTAGATCAAACAAACCTGCTCAATATTAAACAACGATTTATGTACAACGTATTAGTATTTATTTATAAGGCCACAAAAAACATGCTTCCAAATTAATTATCTGTAAATATCATCAGGACTTCAAATATACAACCATATAGTCTGCGTAATAATAGTTCCTAAAGACCACCAGCTTTATCTCCAACCGTAACCAAGACTCCTTATGGTATAAAGGAGTGCGTATGTTTAACCACATGGCTGAAATTTTGAAATGAACTGCAGTGATCACATGTGATAATATAAACGATTTTAAAAAAAGTGCTGTGATATTGAATAAAAACAAGAAAAAATAAATAAATTATAAAAACTAACAATAAGTGAAAAACCGATCAAAAATTAAAATAAATGTAAAAAGAAAAAAAAATAAATAAGAGTAGAATAAAATGTAATATACATAGACTGTTATAGACCAGCAAAATATCATCGAAAGATGGACCAGCTAACAACAACAACACATAGACCACTGTTTTTATCCTGTCATCTGAAGCAGTGGCATATTTTCAAATCAAAACAATTATGAGACACATCTTTCTCCGACTGGCATCCGATCCAGCGGCCCTCAGTTTTCACTTAACGCCCCTAATAATCCAGTATTCTCAGTAAAACTTGAGCACATTTGGAGCTCGAAAACACAAATTAATCATCGAGCTACCTATGTTTACAAGGCTCAGATTCTTTTTGATCGGTGTATCCTATCTTCTGGAACTTCTGAACTAAAGGTGTAATTTAAGCGACGAATAATTTCATGTATGGTTTTGCTATTTCCCTTTTTTCGATTTCTTGTAGGTATCGATAGAAACCATAGTAAATTCCGTAATATCTTCTTTTAGCATCTGATTCACCTTCATATCCGATTAATAGTGATAGAATTTCTGATGAGCTTTCGATGTGTTGTTATTAGGAATTATTTTTTGGTAATTAATAATTTCAATTTAATTAACTAATGAGTTGATACATTGAATCCATTTCAAAAAAACAGTTCAGTAATGAAATAATGATGAATCGATTACCTTATTCGAGTATTTTTCTGGTATTTGGTGTTTTTTCACATCAAATAAAACCAAAAACTGTTGTTTATTCAATTTTCGTTACATTTTTGATACAAATTTTCAATTCAATCAGTTATTATTATCGCTCATCGTACATTGTAAAGCATGTAAAGAAAGGCAATGTAATGTCAATTACAATGAAAATCCTGATGATAATCGAATCAAGTATTTACATCATTTTAAGTTTGACCACAGTTCTGTTGATTGTAATTAAGATTAAAGATTTCAAAAATCTCTTAAATGATCTACGTAAAAATGACATTAAAAATAAGAAGCTGAACGAAGACTTTAACAACCGAGTTAGAATCATCTCAAAAATTTACTTCATTGGAATCATAATTTACGCTGTGATTCATGATTATACTTACTTGGAATTTGGTTACATGATTTTCAGTTTTACACTCATATCACACTACTTTTTGGTGGTTCAACTCATAATTGGACATTTTAATGAATTTATAATTTTTGAATTTTTAATTTGTAATTTGAAACAACTTCAGCTTGAGATCATGTCTGATAAAGTCGAGTTGTGTATTAATAGACATTTATTTTATTGGGATACAATGAAAAAAGCTGTTAAATTGTATCAATTGAATAAATTCATTGGCATTGGTTTGGCTTTGATTGGATTTTCAATATATTGGTTTGTTTCTCATCAACTTTTTGTCAATTCAAATATTTTTTATGTATGCAAGTCATGGTTTTGGCAGTTCGTTTTATCGATCGTTTTTGTGACATGTCATTCATGGCATCGACTGAACAGTGAGGTAAGCATTTTTTTGGATTTTTTCGAATTTCCAATGTTTCAAATCTAAATTATGGTCAAGTGGTTCGAGTTTTTTCCTTGTCTAATATGTAATTTATTAATAATTTAATTAATTTTGATGGTTTTTTCCATTAATTAATGACTTAATGCAAAACTTAGTATTGGAAAATGTTTTTTTTAACGCCTTAGTCTTTAATGATACAGCTATGAATCGGTTACCATTAACGCGTTGTTTCTCATTATTTGGAATAGTACCAAAATCTCGGAGTTATTCAGTTTTTATCACAATTTCTATTCAAGTTTTCAACATATTTAGTTCTTTTTATCGTCTATTTTATATTATGAAGTTCATTGATAACAGCAAAGTAATGTCAATCACCATGGAAATTTTAATTGGAATTGATATGATTTTATTCCTTATTGTGAATTCAACGACCATGTTTTTCATTATAATTAATGCAGGAATTTTTAAAACTCTCATAAAAAACCTGCAAAAAATACGGATGAAAAATGAAGAGATTTACAAAAAAAGAATGAAAACTGTTTCAAAAATTTACCTGTTTGGTATTTTAATCTATGCAATTATCCACGATTACTCATACATAGAATTCAGTTACTTTATTTTCAGTTTTTCACTTATATCGCATTATTTGATAGTGATTCAATTCATTCCTGGACATTTATTTGAACTGATAATCTTTGAAAATTTGGTGTATAAATTTGTGGGCCTACAGTTCCAAATAACACTAGAGAACATTAGATATTCCATGGAACGGCATTCATTTTTTGTTAAGCTGTCAAAAAAATCGGTTAAACTATTTGGAATAAATAAATTGATTTGTATCACTTCGGTGTTGATCAGCTTTTCGATATATTGGTTTATTTGTCACCAATTGGTCACCAATGGTCACATTATTCGTCTTATTATTTCATGCTTCTGGCAATTCATTTTATCCATCGTACTTGTGACTTGTCATGCATGGCATCGTTTGAAAAGTGAGGTAAGAATTTAATTAGTTTTATATTTTGTGAACAGTAGAGCTCGAAATTTTTAGAATATTTCAGATAATTTGAAATTCTCAAAGATACAATATTTTCATTGGATCAAGCGGTTTTTTTTCTAATTTTCCTAATATTTTATTTGTTATTATTAATTTCATCAATTTAATTGATTTTGATTAAGTGTTTGATCATTAGTTAATTATGTGAGTAGAATTTGGTATAAAAAACAATTTTTTAACGCCTTAGTCTTTAATGAGATGATTCGGTTACCGTTAGCTCGTTTTTTCACGATTTTTGGTGTAGTACCAAAATCTAGGAGTTATTCTGTTTTTATCACAATTTCTATTCAAATTTTCAACATTTTAAGTTTTGTGTATCGTTCATTTTACATTATGAAGTTCATTGATAAAGGCAAAGTAATGTCAATCACCATCGAAATCGCAATCGGAATTGATATTTTTATGTTCCTTATTGTGAATTCATCCACCATGTTTTTCATTATATTTAATGCAGATCATTTCAAAAACCATTTAAAAACCCTACAAGAAATAAAGATGCAAAATTACGAGAATTTCGAAAAAAAAATCAAAATCGTATCAAAAATTTACCTGTTTGGTATTTTGATCTATGCAGTTATCCGCGATTATCCGTATTTTGAATTAGGTTTCATTATTTTCAGTTTAACACTCATTTCGCATTACTTCAAAGTGGTTCAAGTCATTTGTGGACATTTATTTGAACTGATAATCTTTGAAAATTTGGTGTATAAATTTGTTGGCCTACAGCTCCAAATAACACTAGTGAACATTAAATATTCCATGGAACGGCATTCATTTTTTGTAAAACTTTCAAAAAAATCCGTTAAATTATTTGAATTAAATAAATTGATTTGTATCATTTCGGTTTTGATTAGTTTTTCGATATATTGGTTTATTTGTCACCAAATGCTCATCAATGGTTACATTGTTCATCTTATTTTTACAAGTTTCTGGCAATTCGTTTTATCCATTGTGTTTGTCACATGTCATGCATGGCATCGTCTTATCAATGAGGTAAGCATTTAAATTGATTATTTTTCTTAGTAATTTCATTAAGATTAAGTAAGAAATTTCCAAATACTTAAAACCGTTTAATATTGCTATGCTAGTTTATAACATACTTTGGTTCGGAATTGTCAAGTGTTTGGTTAAAGTTCTTAAAATGAAATTTCATATCATAATTTTCAAAATTTTCGGAGTGATTTCTTATATTTATAATTCAAAAACAAAAATTTATAGAAAGAAACGTTTTCTTTCAGGTTATTCAATTTTCATTACAATTTTCCTTCAAATATTCAATTTAACCAGTTTTTATTACCGTTCAACGTTCGTTTTAGAGCACTCGTTTAGTTCTGAAAAGGTTTCATTAATAACTCAGCTCATCATTATGATTGATTGGCTGTTTTGGATAACATTCAATTTAAGTTCTGTTCTTTTCATTATTTTTAATACAGAAAAGTTATGTCACATTCTTAATGAACATTTAAGATTAAAAACAATTTTAATGATCCATTCAACTTCAAGAAAAAAGTTTAAGAGCCAATTTCACATATTATTCAAAATTTACATAAATGTCATATTGATTGGATTTTCAATACTTAATTATGAACTTTATGGAATAAGTTCAATTGGATTTTTTACACTTTTTTCACATATCTTGATAGTAATTCAATTGATAGCGGGACATCTATTTGAAATAATGATTTTTGAGAAGTTAATAATGAATTTTAGAGTGTTACGTTCTTTAGTGCGCGTTAAAAGAGCATTATTTTGTACCCGAATGTATACGCTGATGTATAATTTGTGTGAAAAAACAGTTAATTTATTTAAGTTCAACAAATGTATTTGTGTCATTGATGTCTTAGTTGGATTCTCATTTTATTCATTTTGGAGTTACGAAGTTCTCGTTAAAGGATCAGGTTTTGGATTTTGTATATCACTAATCTGGCATTTTGTTATGGCGATTGTCCTGGTAACGTGTAATTCATGGCATCGGTTATTTAATGAGGTGAGCTTTTATGAATGTCTTTTTTAATTTTAATTGTTTGACACATAATAACAAAACTGACAACTTTTTGACTGGTAATAAGTTATTATAGATGGTTAAAATATGGCATCACTTGAAACTTGAAATCACTAAGTCAATGAATTGTTATATCATAATACATTAACTGTCATAGAACGTTTTTTTCCACTGTGTCATAACTTCGGGCAACTTTAGATTTATAGTCATACAGGCTTACTGCAGCACTTTTTCCACATGGCCGAAACTTTGAACGTTTCCATTATTTAGTATTGGCATTGCTAAAACAGTTGGTATGAGTAAAATACTCTTTGTTAATTGTTCTGCAGTCCTTCAACTCTGATGAGACCTAATCAATTTACATCATGATTAAGTAGAATTTTATCTCTTTTAGATGATTTGTTTATTGCCTATTAGAATTAAGGGTAATTAATCAGCGTTTTAGAAAATTTCAGTAATTTTCCATTGTATCTTCCGCTTGAATATGATGGGACATAGACTATCATTTTACTATTTTGACTGAAATCATTTGAACGTCTTTTTATTTCCATAATGCTTATCAACTTTTTTAAAATATTCGGAGTGATCTCCTATAATCGTAATGTTAAAGAGAAAATCCATGAAAAAAGTTTATTTTTAACATATTATTCGATATTAATTACAATTTCTATACAATTTTTTATTGCGGTTAGCCACTTTTATCGTTACAAATATATATTTAAATTCAACTTTAGCTCGGAAAATGTTTTGCTAGTAACTAAAATAATATTAATGCTTCAGATAATTGGTTGGATAGTTTACAACTTAACTTCAGTCTTTTTGATCACTCATCAAACGAAAGCATTATGCCAAATTTTAAATGAATATGAAACTTTTGAGGAAAAATTAAATATTGTTTTGATTTCAAAACAAAGAAATAACAGAAAATTTAATTTAATTTTTAAAATTTACATATTTCTCATATTTTTTGGATATTTAATGTTTAATTTAAATCTTTATGGACTAACTTCAATTGGAATATTCTCACTTTTCTCACATTATTGTTATGTGATACAACTCAATGTTGCGCATTTATTTGAAATAATGATTTTTGAGAAGTTTATAACGAGTTACAAGGAATTACAGAGATTAATTTCAATTGAAAACGTTATTTTTTGTATCGGCTTACATGAGATTTTAAATGATTTGACTTGGAAAACAGTGAATCTGTTTAAATACAGTAAATTTCTCTGTATTAATACTGCACTGATTGGCATTTCGGGTTATTTATTTTGGAGCTGTGAAATTCTTATAAACGGGTCAATTTTAGGATTTTTTGCATCATTCATTTGGAGTTTTATGATGACAATTGTACTTGTCACTTGCTTTATATGGCAAAGTTTGTTTGATGAGGTGAGTTTCTTTATTATTATTTCCATATCTAATTTCATAAATTATACACTGAAAACGTATCGCATAGCGCTCACAGTGCAACTCGCAAATTACATGAGTTTCCATAAAAATGAGCAGCTTATTTAAAATCGTCTAAGTTTACCAAAAATTAAAACCCGCAATATCTTCTAAGAAATTATGGAGAGAAGCTAATTTTCGGAGTGAATCAAGTCACGGTTGAAATCACTATTCAATACAAGACCCCAAAATCGCTTCAACGGATGACTCTTGATTTACAGATTTATTCCTTGCAAATGACACTGACTTGACAGATTTGCAAGAACTGCAGAACTAAGCGCTCAGAATAATTTTGAAAAAAGACAGCCTTACCAGTATTAGAGGTATGCTTGAAGAACTGAAATTATGAGTGTCAAGGATAAACTTTAATGCACTCCTGATGATTTATAAGCCTAGTAAAGGTCTAATACCAGGGTATATTAATGAATTCTTCACCACCGTCGATCAATCTCAACCGTGCTCAGAAACCGTGCTCAGAAACAACAGACACTTGCGTCTACCTCACGGCTATACCAGTATTATACAAATTTCTGTGAAGGGTGCAATTATGGGTGTCTGAAAGGTGCAATTATCTTCGATGAACTAATTGAAAGTGATGTTAATGTAAATAGTGATTTAAATGTGTTCAAAAATCAACTTGTGCAATATGTGAAACAAAAATATCCTGTTATGTGAAAAAGTAAATTTGATATTAAGCGAATTTTTACCGAAGTTCACATATCATTAAAAGACGGAAACAATACAACAACAACAACAGAGAAAACAGAGTGAAGTGAGATAAATCGAGTGTTTTTATGAGCTATCAAAACCAAAGTATTTTACAAATAACGCCAACTACTACCTTGCGCCTTGAGATATTATCCTAACATTCGCAACATTTCATAAAAACTAAACAAAATTCCAAAGTTCTCTGATGAGCGCTTTTAGCTTCTTACTTGTAGTCCTAGAGATATTTTGTGTAATGGTTATCAATATTTTATCAATTTATTAATTTATCATTTAGTTAATTATTTTGGTAAAGCAATAAATTGTTAATTAATTAAGAAAGAACATTTAACCGCGTTCTGGAAAGTTTTAGTAATTTTTTCTACTTACATTAATATGATTTGGTCAAGGATTGTCATTTTACCATTGCAATTGAAGTGGATTTTATATCATTTTAAATTCTCAGTAATAATTGAATATGGCTCTGCTTATCAACTTTTTCAAAATATTCGGAGTGATTTCATATAATATTAATTTCAAAAAGAAAATTCATGAAAAAAATACTTTTCTATCATGGTATTCAATTTTCATTACAGTTTTTATTCAAATTTTTAATTTGGTCAGTTGTTATTATCGCACAGCATATATTGTAAAACACAGTTTCAACTCCGAAAAGGTTTTACTAATAACTAAAATTATTATGACGATTGATTGGCTTATTTGGTTAACGTATAACCTTAGTTCAGTTTTTTTGATCAATCTAAAAACCAAAATTTTATGTGACATTTTAAATGAGTACCAAATTCTAACGAAAAAATTAGCTCATCAATTATTTTCAACAGTTTCAACTAATAGCAACTTCAAACTTTATTTAAAAAATTAAATTAATTAAATATTTTTGGAATGTTATTTGGATTTTTAATTTTTGATTACATTGTTTATGGACCCAATATGATCGGAATCGTCTCACTATTTTCTCATTATGCCTTGGTGATACAACTCATCACCGGACCTTTATTTGAAATTCTTATTTTTGATAAGTTAATCGTGACTCACAAACAATTACAAGCATTAATTTCAAGTGAAAAAGTCAGTTTTTGTATTCAAATGCAAGCCATTTTGCATGATTTGGGTTTAAGAACAGTGAAATTGTTTAAATACAATAAATTTATTTGCGTTATTGATACGTTAATTGGGATCTCGTGTTATTTATTTTGGAGCTGTGAAATTCTGCTAAACGGTTCAATTTTTGGATTTCTTTCATCATTTGTTTGGCATTTTATGATGACAATTGTACTCGTTACTTGTAATTTATGGAAGCGGTTGTGTGATGAGGTGAGTCTAATTAATTGTATGAACTATTAAATTAGTATAAAAATAAGTATATTAATGTAATTGTTATGATTAATTGTGATGTGCACTTTAAGTTAAAAACAACTAGGAACAGTGAAAAGACCACTGGATATTGTGGTTCTTTGGAATATTATCGTGCAGATCTCAACGTTTTTTTCTTACAGTGTAAATTAAACGATATTCGAACCAAATTGTTGATTTCAACTAAAACTTTCATTAGTGTTATTTTAGCAATTGAAATGGATCAACCAAGTTTCATCATAATATTTTTCAAATTATTCGGAGTATTTCCGTATAAAATTGATAAGAAAAAACAAAAATGTCTTAAAAATGCTGGTCTGCTAAGCTATTCAGTGGGGCTTTCATTTATCATTATGATCTTCAATTTATTTAGTTTTTACTATCGCTCTTTATTTATCATGGAACATTTTTTAAAAACTAAAGTTATTTCATTATTAACTCGAATAATCTTTCTTATTGATTGCCTTTTATGGGCAATTTCGAATTGTAGTTCAATTATTTTTATTCTCTTTAATAATACCGAATTTTTCAACATTATCAATCAATTTCTCAAAACAAAAGAAAATTTTATGGTGATTTCGATTAAACATGTTAAAAAATTTTTCATCATTTATATCATTGGAACTTTAATTTGGATTTTAATACATGATTTTACTCATTACGAGATACCTTTTATTAGAAATTTTACAATATTATCACATATATTATTAGTAATTCCGTTTTTGACTGGGCATTTGTATGAAATAACGTTGTTTGAAAATTTAATTTTAAACTTCACGACTTTACGAAAATCAAAAATGGGAGGAAATTCTAATCGGATTAAGTCCTTAATTGAAATGTATTCGAAAAATTTGAAATTGTCAAAGGCCGTTGTTAGTTTATTTCATTTCAATAAAGTTTTTTGTGTCGTTGCAATATTGATCGGGATATCATTTTATTGGTTTCTGAGTTATGAATATATAAATAATGGTAAAATATCGAGTTTTGTTACATCAATTCTTTGGCAGTTTGTGTTGTCGATTGTACTTGTAACGTGTAACTCTTGGCATCGTCTGCTCCAGGAGGTAAGATTTTGATCTTTAATTTAAAGCACGACTTTTTTCAATGAGATCACAATCTATTTAATCAGTTAAGAACACATTTTCAAATTGATTTTACAGCAAAGGACTTGTATTGATTATGCATAAGTTCGATAACTGAAATTTGATCAAGATTTTCGTTGAGGAATGATAATTTGGAATCGGATGCAATTCTTGAGCGTGTGAAACAGATTGAAATAATGATCACTCGATACTCTTGCCCTAAGGTAGATGATGATGATTAGAGAAGGGTATACCTACCTCAGCCAATATTACATTGGGCTTTTTATGGGATGTCTTTCGACTTACTCTAAATTATATTCTTCTTTAACGATATTTCTTTCCTTCAAGAAATCATATATCAAATGAAGTTCCATTCCAAAGAGCGCCGTTGGATTTATTTGCTCAAACACCCAAAAAACCTCCTTATTCTGTTCTCAAGTCCACTACAGAAGCACAGAATGTACTGAGCACTCTCTTCTGAATGCCACCTGAACTCTTACTTGACCTGTTGTCATTCCTAGAAGCTTTTTAGTACGATTGGCTGTCCATTTAGGTATAAGATTAAGTACGTGTTCGGAAAGACGATTGCTTTGCAGATCCCAGTACCAAGTTGATTCATCTATAAGCCACTCAAATATTGCAGACTTTGCTGTTTTTAATGAAATTCTTAAGGAAGGTTCCATGCCCTAAGGTATATCAAACTTTCATTTCGTATCAAACTTTCATTTCAATTAATGGCATGTCTTAATTAACACGTTATCCGACAAAAAGTCGGATATGTCGTTATCTGACAAATAACTACTCAAATATCCCATACAAAATGCATAGAACGCTATCTCACTTTCAACTCAGATATCAGATATCTGACTAGATATCCGCGTGAACACCTGATTCATGCGTGAATTTTTATTCCACTTTTTACTTTAAGACCGCGTAGCGCCCGAACGGTTCATCTGAGACCCAAAGTATGTTCTAGACTTATGTTCGTATTCAGTGTGGGAGTGTTTATGGATCAAAAAAATACAGGGTGTCCATACAAAAAAATAGGGTGAGCATGAAAAACTCGATTTTCCAAAAATTTTCCAAGGAAATGGAAAATTTTTTTCATGCCAAAATTTTTGCCTCATCATTCTGAGCAACTTTGCCGAAGACACCCCATACTTAAATCAAACAGGAAACGTTTTCTTCAAACCAATTTTCTTTTTTGAATCAATTCTATTTACAATGCAAAAAAAATTAAATGGACATATCTGATCAGCTGTTAATTTTTTGTAGTTAAGGCAGGCACAGATATCTATGTCGGATATCGATATCCGAGGTCAGATACCTCGTTAATTAAGACATGGCATAACTGTATTGAGATGGTTACACAAGCCCTTTTTTGTCCTTCTATTTTAGTACTGTCCTAAATTGACCATGCACTCCGAAATTAAATTTATTAGTTTAATAACATAATTGGTTTTTTTCTCATTCTAATTTAATTAAAATTTTATTCCATTGCAAGTAAATTGATTTTGTGAAGAAGCATCGTCACATCAGTTCTTCGAATTAACTTCAACTGAAATGAATAATCACGACAAATCAACTAATTTCAAAATATTTCGATTATTTTTTCCTTTTAACAATGAAATTAAAAGACGATCATTGACAATTTCGATAATTTTAACTATTTTAATACAAATTTTCACTACATTTAGTTTCTACTATCGTTCATCATACATTTTAAAATATGTATTTGATGAAAAAAGTGTTTCACAAACCACTAAAATCGTGTTAGTTTTCATTTACATTTTATGGTTGATACTCAACGTTAGTACGATGTCACTCATATTAATTCAGTGTAAAAGCATATGTCAATTATTAAAAAAGTATCCTAATTTATCGAAAAACTTTAATAGTAAATTAATTAAAAGTGAAGTTCCTGATCGTATAAAAAATATAATTAAATTATACGTGTTTGGATCAATTACCGCTCTCATGATTCACGATTATTCAATTTATGGAATCCAAATTTATTGTTTATTCACATATTTTTCACACCTTATGATGATTGTCCAATTTCTACTGGGACACTTTTACGAAATTATGCTTTTTGAAAAATGTGTTATGCATTTTAAGGTATTGGCATCACTAGTTTCTAAAAGAAATTTGAGATGCAATATTACGATGATTGGGTATTACAAGAAATTAGGAAGAAATTGTGTTAAAATATTTCAATTGAATAAATTTATTTGTGTCGTTGTCATATTATCGGGATTATCGTTTTATTCGTTTTTATCATTTCAATTTTTGATTGATGGAATGATGTTGAATTTCTTGACATCGCTCTTTTGGCAGTTTGTTCTGACAGTTGTTGTTGTGGCATGTCATTCATGGCATCGATTATCAAAAGAGGTGAGAGAATTTAAATTTTAAATGAAATTTAAAAAAATGTTTAGCGTTATTAAATAAACGATGGGAACTTGTGAAGATTGTATATCTGTCATTTGGTACGTGTACAGTATTTGTGTAACAGCAACTCAATAATCGAACGAAAAACTATTCACTCCTGATCAAGGAATTTGCATTGGAGAACGTCAAAGGCCCTACCGTGCTCTATACGTTAGTCTTATTACAAGTATTCTATAGCAGTTGCTCCTTTTCTTTGAGATCGCCTAGGGCCCAAACGGTTCATCTGAGACCCATATAATATTCTAGACTTATGTTCGTATTCACCGTGGGAGTGTTTATGGATCAAAAAAATATAGGGTGCCCATAGAAAAAAATAGGGTGACCAGGTGGAAAATTCCGAAATTTTCCGGGAAAATGGAAAATTTTCATGCCAAAATTTTCTTCTCATGAATATGAACAACTTTGCCTAAGACACCTCATATCTAAAATGTACAGGAAAAAATTTTTTCTAACAACATAAAATTTTCATTCACATCCCATTCATCTCTTATTACAAGTATTCTATAGCAGTTGCTCCTTTTCTTTGAGATCGCCTAGGGCCCAAACGGTTCATCTGAGATCCATATAATATTCTAGACTTATGTTCGTATTCACCGTGGGAGTGTTTATGGATCAAAAAAATATAGGGTGCCCATACAAAAAAATAGGGTGACCAGGTGGAAAATTCCGAAATTTTCCGGGAAAATGGAAAATTTTCATGCCAAAATTTTCTTCTCATGAATATGAACAACTTTGCCTAAGACACCTCATATCTAAAATGTTCAGGAAAAATTTTTTTCTAACAACATAAAATTTTCATTCACATCCCATTCATCTCTTAAAGGAATGTGCTTTATATATTGCTCGATTTTGAGTGTTAGGAATGTTAATCAACACTCAAAAACAATAAATAAAAATCACAGTCCAAAATCTAATGAGCTGAAGTAAGTGAAGTTTATCAACTTCAAAAACACAAGTTTTCAAAAAGTGAACTCAAAAACATAAAACAAGGGAAAAAGTTAGAATCTGAAACTTGTACAATTTTTGTTCTAGTCAATAGCAACATTTTCCTTAATTTTTAACAAGACACTCATTATTACGAATTGTACAAGTTTCAGATTCTAACTTTTTCCCTTGTTTTATGTTTTTGAGTTCACTTTTTGAAAACTTGTGTTTTTGAAGTTGATAAACTTCACTTACTTCAGCTCATTAGATTTTGGACTGTGATTTTTATTGTAGTCATCTTGATCTGCTTCATCATCATCTTCAAAAGAGCGCCTTAGCTTTTATTCTGTCATCCAAAGCAGTCACCTGCTTTATTTAGCATTCAACTCAAAGAGAAGCGCCGAAAAGGGGGACATTTGGAATTGTTTAAAATAGCCGAGGCGAGTGTGCTATGATAGCGTACTAGTCAGCAATCGAACGCAAATTTCCAAGATCACTTCAGCCACTTTATATTTTGGGCTCTTTGTAATCCACATACATCATTCTGCATGTACTAGGGTTGTCCTATTTAATGTGCATATTGTCTTTTTCTCGAATAGTTATAGTACTATGGATGATTCATACATATGTCAAATTTATGTAGCGTACTTTAGGCAGGTCGTCACTCAACCACAAGCACCATTCACAGCTGCTTAACCTAAACGAACTAACCACTGTATGTTTAACCACTGCACCAACGGTACGCTAAGTCGAGTCGAGCGTGAGTCGAACTGCCAACTAAAATCAGTTGAACTACTATTCTGTTAACAGTGGGATCTTCGAGGATCACACAAGAGCCTTTTTGTATCTATCTATTTACCTCTAAAGGACTTGGAATCACTTTTACACTTACTAGGATCAAACAGGACACTTATGGGATTAAGTGCAATTCGTTCACCACTAAGCTTTGATTACCTTTTCAAATTGATGAAATGGGTAACTTTTTATTCTTAAAGTTCTCGGAATCCTCGTAATTCCTTATTTCAATTGCATTGATAAAAAAAATGGGAAATTCTAACCACTGGGCGGTTTAGAAAAGTGCATTTCGATGGAACTCGTTTCATTGAGTATAATTAAGTGTTATTTTTAATGTTTATAAATTGCTGAATGTTTCAAAATTTTTTTAAAAAGGCGTCTTTGAAAATAACTGTCATTTTGAAACAACCGACATTTTGAAAATAACTGTCATTTTCAAAGTAACTGTCAGTTTAAAAGTAACTGTCATTTTGAAAATAACCGCCATTTTGAAAATATCCGCCAATTTGAAAATTGCCGAAATATTGAAAATTTTTGAAAAAAAATATTTGGACTTTTGACTGTTTTCAGGCTCTGCAGCCTTATTCCTGAGCCCAATCCTTGAACCCTATCCCTGAGCCAAATCTCAGAGCTAATGAGTTAAAGTTCATTTTAGTAATCTTCTCCATCCAACAAAACAAATTATCATTTTTTTTTAATTTTTAATGGTTAACGGTTTTTCAGGCTTTGGAGCCCAATCCATGAGCCCAATCTCAAAACTAATGAGTTTAAAATCATCCTTAAGATCTCCCCTCCTAGTAAAAAATGCCCGACCTCGCTCCGATGGACCATTCCGGAGTTATGGATAGCGATCAGTGGTCAGACTTACAGACCTACAGACTTACGGAGTGTCAGAGTGACGGCGGACAAACCTTCTGTAATAGTGCATTTTTTCTTACGAAATGCACTAAAAATAATTTAAATTTTAAATTGTAAAAGCAATTAATTTACCTCGTATTTTAATTGATTATATTTTTTTATCATTTTAGTTCTCTCTAAGTTATTGAAGTGACAAAATGAAAAAGATAGTTCTATTTTCTAATCATTTTAAAATATTTGGAATATTCCATTCGATCCATGATTCGGGCAAATATTACTTTAAAAAAGAGCTATTGGCATACGGAATCGGAGTATCTGTGCTGATACAGGGTTTTAATTTGAATTCTTTACTATCAGAAATCAGGACTAAGGTTGAGGGGGGGACGTTAATTAATCGAGGATATGAGTCGTTGGGAAAATTTATTTTCAATTTAGATTTTTTCATTGTATATTTTCTGAGTTTAAGCACAATTGTTAATATTTTGAGACAAAATAAGAAGCTAACCAAGATTTTAAATAGACTTGATTTTGAAATTTCTTCACTAAAAAAAAATAATCGATGGGTTTTCATCCTTCTATTGATATTTGGATTTACTGGCCCATTCGTTTCCGAATATCTTAATAATCGTATTTCGACTTCTGAGGAAATTTTCTACTTAATATCACTTTCTTTCATGCAAATCCAATACTACCTTGGACATTTATTTGAATTCGTTTTATTTGAACATGTTCAACCATATTTTGAGGAATGTTCACAAAATTTGAAAGAAAAAAATATTCGGGAATTTATTTCAATTCAAATCAATGTGTGGCAGACAAGTAAAAAATTAACAAAATTATTCAATTTCAATAAAGTTTTTTGTCTATCAGCAGTTAAATTTCTCATTTCAATTTACTTCTTTTACTCGTATTCACTTGCAAGTTATTTCGCACCCTTGATTTGGAAAACTTTAGTTTCAATTATATTTGTGACGTGTCATTCGTGGCATCGATTAGCAAACCAGGTGAGTCCATTTTAAAATTAATTTTTATTTTCAATTAACGTAAAGTGTATCTTCAGGGTTTAATTGAAAATAATTTTAATTTATTACAAGAATTCAACTTAAATCGATCGCACACAATATTTTTTAAATTGTGAAATGGAAATATTTCCTCGATGGATTTTTATAATTTTTGGTTTTATTTTCATTTCATACGATAAAACAAAGAAATGTTATAAAATAAATAAGTTTTTAGAGAGTTATTCAATTTGCATCACAATTGTGATTCAGTTGTGTAGTACAATTTGTTTATTTAGCCAATTTATAATAAAAACTGAGTCATTTCTAGTAAATCACAACCATGCTTCAATTGGACAGTTGACCGTATTTTTAGATTTGTATGCGTTATATGCTTTAAATATGAGCACAATCATATTTTTTGTTGGTAATCGAAAAAAGCTTCTTCATTTATTGAATTCGATTGAGAAATTTCACGAAAGAATGAGAATTCATCGGTTTCTTACCAGAAAATTCAAAATATTGATATGGGTCCTTATTTTTCTGGGTGTCAGTTGTGCACCTTTATCAGTTTATTTAAATCCAATAAATACCGATTGGATTTTGTCGTGGCTGTATCTTGTGGCACTGTATTCCCTATCAATTCAATATTTTTATGGGCATTTATATGAATTTTTGTTACTTCACCGCGTTAAACAGAGTTTGCCGAGTGTGACGCACATCATTTCCAGTGAAATTTGTATAAATATCAAAAGTTATTTAGATTCATACCAAAATTTTTGCAAAAATTTAAAAATGTGTAAAAAATTATTTCAAATGAATAAACTTGTGTGTATAACTGCAGTGAAAGTGTTGATAGCTGTTTATCTGTTCTATCACATTGACCTCAGTGATCAAACACCTCTATTAGTATTGATGTGGCAAGCGATGGCTTCAATAATCTTTGTGACATACTTTGAATGGAATCAACTGTGTAATGAGGTATGAAATTTAAAAATTTAAGAAACTAAGAAAAATTTTACTAACATTTTCATTTCTGAACATATTGCAAGTCAATTTTTATACAATGTCAGTATTGGTTAGAAGGCAAAGTTCTCAACAGTTTTTGCAGAAGTTTCAACCAGAATTTCAAAAAAACCGCAGTTTGGAGTGATAATGATTGGCGACATTTTTTTAATGATTGACGACACTTTTTCAAAAATTAGTGACATTTTTAAAATGATTGGCGACACTTTTTCAATGATTGGCAACATTGACACAAACGGTCGGACAGCGCTACCGCCTACAATACCTGCATTTTCAAGCAATGCGCAAAAAAGTTCGCCTTTCAAAATATCGATATGAGGAGTTGCTGAAATTTAACTTTAGTAGCACTCCTCCGAAACAGCTCGTTGTTTATAAATTCAATAAAAGGGGTTGCTGGATGGTAACTTTAGTTATCTTCATCAAGAAATGTCGCTGATCAAAAATATCGATAAGAAGGATTGTTGGATGGTTGCTTTAGCAACTCTTCAGTTCAGAAATTTCAAGATCATCGAATCATTTCTTCACTCCGCCAATTTCAAGGAATGACATAGAACAATACAAGAAGGCAATTAAGCTCATTTTAATCAACGTAATTGAAATTACTCAAGTTAAAGACTCAACCTGATAAGCTTATTAATTAATTTAATGCAACACAATATTTTATGTTCTTGATTAAAAAACCATGTTAAATATGACATTGATCAAGTTACTTCCTAGTTACACTTTCAGTAATAATATAACGTAACAGCGAACTATAAGTGCAGTTATTAAAATATGAAAAACATAAAAAATTTTGATCATCTATTCCTCGTTCTGGGATTTGTTTTTTCGAAATACGATATAATTGAGAAAAAATTTCATTTAAATAGATTTTTAGTATTTTATGGTTTTACTATTTTTAGCATAATTTTGGTTTTTAATTCAACATTTTCTAATTATGCAATTGAAATTGAAACACAAATTCTGGTTGATCAAAATCATGCTCAGACTGGAGTTTTTATTACAATCGTTTGTTTTGCTATTTTATTGATTATCAACACAAGTACTCATTTAATGATACTTTTAACAAAAAATTCGCAGACAAGATTTTTGAACTACTTAGCTAAAAATAATTTCTCGATATCTCAACAAAATTTAAATGAAAAACTCAAATTCATTTTATTTTTACTGATAATTCCGGTTTTGATTGGACCTGTACTTACAACACATCTGACTTTGACTCTAAGACGTGATAAATGTTGGATTCATATGGCAACTTTATATGGACTGCAATGTCATTACTTTTTTGGACATTTGTATGAGTTTTTTGTATTTCAAAATATTAGAACTTATTTTAAAATTCGCAATATCAACGAATTGCTTGAGATTAATTTGCGAAATTACATAGAAAAACATTCAGAAATATGGAAGTCAGCAAAAATGTGTTCAAATTTATTCAAAATAAACAAAATCGTATGTTTGGCTTGCGTTAAATTTTTAATGGCAATTTATTGGTTCTATCAATATGATTTGGAAATGAGTTTCTGGCCACCTTTGATGTGGAATCTCATTGTTTCAATTATTTTTGTTACTTGTTATTCGTGGCATCAAGTTTCTAGTGAGGTGATGAATAAATTTTAATTCATTGAAAGGAAAACTATTAATTCTTATAAGATTTTAATTAAAAAGATTTCTTGTATTTAATTTCATTTTAGGCACAAAAAACAGTGGAATGTGTCGCCCGATTGGATATTGAGAGCATTAAAGACGAAAAAACAAGGAAATGTGTAAGTTTAACATTTTTTTACTTAGTAACATTAATTTATGATCAAAACATTTTAAATCTATATTTAGGTTCAAAACTTTTTGCTTAAGAATTTGCATGAGGAAAAAAAATTCACAGCTTGTGGCTTTTTTGTGGTTGACAATTCAATTATTTTCACGGTAAGACAAACAATCAATAACATTTCACATTTCCGAAGCATTTTTCATTTGAATTTAATAGGTGTTTTCTTCAATCATCACATATTTACTTATTTTGGTTCAATTCAAACAACTTGAGGAAGGCATGTCTGAAAATTAAATAGCACCCACGCACACTCTGCAAAATTGAAGATGTTAATTAACCTAAATTCATTTTGGAGCTACAATTTTGGATAAGTGTTTTAACTTCAAAAGAAATGTAATTAATAATTTTTATGTTAAATAGATGTGAAATAAATAATTGTAATAATTATTATGAAAATGGTGAAGATTGTACTTCAATTTAAATATGTTAATTTTAATTATAAGTTGTAAGTTATATAAACATAAATAAACTGTTTGCATCTTGAATCTTACCGGTAATGACTTTGATCATGTTTTAATTTGACAATATCGCGCTTAAGCCATCAGTAATCTGATTCAATTTTAAAGATGTTTTTTTTTATTATTTATAATTTGTATTTAAAGCTTTGAATTAGCGCTATGGAACCAATTTCAATTGTTTTTGTTCTCACATCTCATGTAAATTTAAAAAAATAATTAGAAAACATCTGATTGTCTTTGTAAAAAGTATTTCGTGAACATATTGAAGTTGTACGCTCGATATTAGAGTGTAGTAGTATTGTGTGGTCGCCATGTTTTATGACCTTAAATTTAAAGAAAAAATCAAAAAAGTTGCTCCGCTTTTATTTTAAATGATCATGCTCACCTCAACTATCAGCAGATGTGTCAAACATTTGGATTAGATTCAATTAGAGACCGTAGGAGAACTGCCACTGTAATGTTTGGGTACGATATTTTGATAAATAAGGTAAAATGTCTGGATCTTCTGGAGAAGCTAAGCTTTCATTGCCCTGTGTTGCGTATTACACAAACGTGGATGTTTGATAAAAACGAGTCCAGAACAAACTCTCTGTCAATTGAACCTTTGAATCGTATTTAAAAGAATTTAATTTAATTAGCCATAAGTTTGATTTTAATGTTAATAAATGTGGTTTTAAAAATAGTTTAAAATAAGATTTAAGACATTCTAATTGATTGAATTACGCCAAGGTACCACCTGTTGTGTTTGAGAATAAATGAAAAATGAAACACACAGTGGCGACAACGTTTGTGTTTTTTTTATGTAAAACCATCATTTTTAGGCTCAATTTAAGTATATAAGGAGTTCTCAGATTTTTTTCTAATCTTCTACAAAGTTGTTCGTATGCTCTAGGAGAACACTTTTCTAACCGAGCACATTTTTGTATTTTCACGCGTTTAAAAATTGTGGAGCTTTTTATGTAGCGAATTTCATTTTCAATATAAAAATGGCACTTTTTTGAAAATTTTTCAAAAAATCGTTCACAGATTTTAAACGCGTGTAAATACAAAAATGTGTTCTATTAAAAAAGTGTTCTCCTAAAGTATACAAACAACTTTTCAAAATATTAGAAAAGATTCTGACAACTCCTTATAAACTTTAATTGAGCCTCAAAATGATTGCTTTGAATGAAAAACTACTAACTGTGGTATTTACGTTGTCGCCACTGTAATTCGGTAGAAAAAAACTATTGATCAATATTTCAAGTAAAACATATAATTTAAATTGCGCACACAAAAAAAATAAATAATCATAAGAGTAAATACAATTATGTAAGATGAGAGCACTCAAAAAACTACCACGCCTTTTTTAAATGTAATAACCATCAACATCATCATCATAACATACTCATGGTACGTAATCTGGCACAATTTGAGATGCACTACTACTGACACTGATTACATCTCAATTTTGCTAAGCTACTACAAATTCATGAAACGTTCAATATTTCTATTGATATGAATATGATCACAATCATCATAGATTTTCATCAAATATCGAGAGGTAAACTATCAACTGAAGCTGTATCGGCCTCTTATGATGCTATCTAAAACTAAAAGTATGTAATCATTATCTCATCAAATATCGAAAAAAATCAATTATTACTTTTTTTTTGCTACTGTTATCATCGTACTTTCACTCTCATCAATTTTTTATTGATTAACCGATGACACGACTTATCTCATCATCATCATCATTGTATTTATTTATAAATTATTAAATTAAAATTAAATACGGATTACACCGAAATCCAAAAATAAATTAATACAAGTTATAATAAAAATCGATGAGCATCGAGGAAAGTTAACCACAAACTCAAAATAACAAACAAAAATTAAATCAACACGACATTAACGATAATTAATCATATTTTTCTAACGAGTTTTGGTGAAATGAGTTACTGTTTTTAGTTGTTTAATAAGTCTAATGACTTCATTATAATGAAATGAAATGACCGAACAAATTTCCAGCTAACCATCAAACAAACAAACAAAAAAAAACTTTCCATGTAAATGTAATTAATTGATACCATGAATTGATAAATTACATTATTGACATATCTCAATTTAAGGTAAATTGAATTAAAGTTCTTCAAGAAAGGTATAAAAATAAGATGCAATCACATTTAATTGGTTAAAAGAGTGACGTCAATTTAAAATTTAATCAAGGAAATAATTTTAATTTCTCAAAGTAAATCGCTGTCACTCTTTAACTCCAGGCTTTATTTTGTTTTAATATTCATTTCAATTTAATTTTGGATTGAGAAGATATATTTTGAAATAAAGTACGGAAAAAAATATGAAATCTTAATTAAACTTTTAATTTATATTTTAATCCAAGTGCAATTTATTTTGATATTTATTTGTTTTAAATTAAATAATTTTAAATTGAGGCTTCGTTTAATTAAAATATTGTGTCAAAGGACAGTAATTTTGTTTTGTTCTGTATAAAATATAAATCAAAATTAATGAAATATTAATTAAAATAATTACAAGAGATAAATTGAAACATGAACTTTTGATGATGATGACATTAAAAGAATGATATTTGAGATTTTGAATAAGCATAAACTGGGTAATGGAAAAGATTGATTGTAACAGTTAATGGGATAATTTGAAAGAGACCAGTCTGCTTTCCTGATTCTCTGAGATCCTTTGGACATCCGTCACAGCAAACCGCTGAAATTTCAAAAAATCTTGGAAGACACATTCTGAAGTCGGCCAAGTCCAAAAAATGGACGTAGAAAGATGAGTGTGTGGAAGATTTGACAAAAAGACTTGTAAAGACAAAAACTTTCTTAAATAATTGAAATTGATGCGAAAAGAAGATCTATGCGTCTGGTCCACGGTTAAAATTATTAAGTGCATCTAAAATACCTAAGCATGCAGAATATTTTACTGAAATATTTAAACTTTACATTTTTTTTCTTATAATATTATTCATCGCAATGTGCTCAATTCAACAAGACATTCGCTTTACATGTTTCGTTTTTTAAATACCCAATAATTAACGCATTAAAAATTTCATATTTTTACATTTAACAATAATTTTAACACACAAAAAATAATCACTGTAATTTAATACGTATTATATGGAATAAGGTAGTATGAACAAATTTACCGGTTGGACAGGTCATTAATATTCAACTTTGGGTATTTTTTTATTGTTATTTTTTTTTATTTTTAAATGAAATTAAATTACATCATATACATTTAGTACGAGTATCGTCTTCTTTTAAATGAAACTGATGGTGAGATCAAGAAAAAAAACTTTTTAATAGGATGAACAAAAAATAACCTACAAATGTGCGGTCAATTTAAAAGTACTCTAATTTTTTACTTCATCGTTTTAAACTTCATTTTTATTTCAAGCAAATTATAAAAAAAGTGTAATTTATTTGCATATTCAATAATATTACAAAAGGTAAATGATAACAAAAGTAAAGGAAAAAAATTGAAGTGTATAATTATGAAATTTTTACAATAAATCAGCATGAGCATCATCATCAACCTTGAGTTATAAATAAATAATTTAAAAACTTAAATTTTATTGTTATTATTATTTAAAATCATACAGTTTTTTGTTTTGGAATTTATATTAGAAGTCATCGGGAATATTCAAAACCACAAATCACTTACAAATTTGAGGTAAAAAAAATTCTTATCACTTCATCTTAAACACTTCATAATATTCATTATTAATCCGGTTCAAAAGTACTTGCTAATCATTCAAATCATTATATTGACTTTGGTGGTTAAGAATGACTTGAACTATTACATAACTAAATTTCCAAGAAGAATTTTGCATAATTAACTCAAGATATGAGACTAGACACAGGTAGCAAAATAATTAACGGTCAAAGTGTGCTAATATAAAAATGTGACAATTCAAAGTCATTCTACTGAAATTATTAATAAATATATTTAACTGAATTTGATTAATGTGTGAAATATTTGCTTACTTACCATTAACTTACTTTTATGTTCTTTTTTGTGTGAGGGACAAGAATTGTGAAGAGATTATACAAGGAGATTGAAAAAAAATAACAAAACTTTTATGAATATTTTAAATAATAATTTGATTGTAAAGTGGTTTTAAAGGTATTGTGCGAATAAATTTTTAATTAATGGCTTTTGTCTGGTCCTTATTAGGTGAAGTAAGTGCGATTTTGGCGATAATGGCTCTGTTCATAGTAACTGAAATATAATTTTGGGATTAAATGGATCGAAATTCAAAGATGCAGATAATAAGTGAACTCAGGATTGAGAAAGTTAATGAAATAACATGCTCAGGTTTATCCATTGATAAGTCACTCTCTTGGAACAAGCATATTGAATTGATTTGCACTCAAATTCCAAAATATGTTGGCGTTCTAAATAAACTCAAATAGAGACTGAACCCAGAAACCTCGAAACTCTATACCACAGCAAATTGAGTTATCTAATTAATGTTTGGAGCAGTATTTATCAGTAGAGTATTTACTCTTTAAAATAGAGCACTCAAATGTGTGTAAAGTTCTGTTGGGGTTCAGCAAAAAAGTATGTTAAAAAACAACTTTACACGTTACAGAATCGAGCAGTTAAAACCATACATAAATTACCCATATTGTTCTCTACGTCAACATTGTACGACACCTTTTCCAAAGATATCCTTGCTATAGAGAAGATATGTAAGAAATCGTTGCTAGTCTTCGTTCAACAATGCATCACCAATACCATCCATCACACTATAAGCTTCACGAGAATACAGCATCGAAACACAAGAGCGGTCTTCGAGGAAAAACTACAACTCCCCATGATAAAAACCAAAAGATATGGCAAAGATGGGATCATGTATCGTGCTTGTAACTACTCCAATCAACTCCCTCAACCAATAAGATTCATTGCGAATGCTGGACTTTTTAAGAAACATCTACACATGCATCTTATCAATACTTAAACATCCAAATATTACCCATCAGCATCACGTATTCATCACTCTAGTCACTCACCAAGAAATCTTACCAAGAAACAACTTAATTCCTCAGAACTTAAATTTCTAACAAATAACTGACTCAATGAACACTAGATTACGAGAGCAAAAGAAACTACATATTCTAAGAATCAAAACAACAAAATATGGCTAGAAAAGTATCCAAAATAACTCAACAACCTACTACAAAATGATTCCAGAATCTCTTACTGACATCACTAACATAAAAGCATTTGAAACATTATTCACTAACTGGATAACCGAACACAAACTAATTTACTGCTGATTTTAAACCAACCACGGGCACCAGGGCTTGATCGACCCCTCCCATATGAGACACCCTAACCCTAAACCGCTCGTTGAACTGGATATACTGATTGTCACTTAACTTATGTGGAGCTTCTTTAAAGATCGTCAGATCACTAGGCGACATACAAAATAATTAACTTTCATCATTTTCAGCGACTTTTTTGTCCCTGTAGCATTATAAAGCAAATTTTTAGGTGTTAATTTTTTTATTTGACTCGAGCTTCAATTCTACAAGACGCTATAATCTGAGCATATTAAATATGTATGAAATTTTAATACAGAAATTTTAAGGTAACCAACCTTTTTGAACTTTAAACCCCCTAAAAACGAACTAAGGACGTCAAATTGAGGACAGGATGAGGGTTAAGTAAATAAATATAAAAATTTAGATAAATGAGCTGTAAATCGAAAGTCTCGCATTTACATTTTTTTTCCTAAATTTCATCGAAATGCACTTCTTTGACCAATTTAGTGGCACTATAAAAACCTTGTCTTTAGACATTGAGTGGGCGTTATTCTCCTTATTCACAAAGAGCCCCATTTCATGTATCCACATTTCTTTTTCTTTGTTGCATCACTGTAAACATAAATTATTAATAAAACTCTCTGAAATGAAGCCTTCAATTAAATTAAACTTCAAAGAGAAAAGAAAAACATCATAAATTTTGTGTCCCTTTTTCTAATTTTTTTTAGATTTTCATTATACTTTTTCTTTATTAGTATTATTAATATTTATTCAACTTTTTCACTAAAGTTTGTTTTTATGAAGCTCTTATTAAGCTTTCTTTATATTCAATCCTTTTAATAATATATATTATAATAATAATCATATATTTTTTTTTGTTTTTAATTTGTTTGCTCATGTAAAGCAAATATATATTTTTTTACATTCATATACATTAAATTTTTGATTAAATTTTATTATTAATTTTTTTTTGTCATTTTATAATTTTTTTATATTTCTTTTCAAACTACATTAGAATTATTATATTTCTCCATATTTTAAAAGGGTATTAAATTAAAAAGAAGCAAGTAATATGATTTTAAAATTGAAAGAATGGCATCAATATTTTTTGATTAAGAAATGTTATAATAATTTTTATACATTTAATGTTTTTTTTTGTATTATTTTTAAACATTTTTATTATTTTTTTTTTTGATTTTATTTAAGTTTTATGGAGATATTTATGTGTATAAATTTGAATACATTACGATTATAATAATTAATGTATATGTTTAATTTGTATGTTGCAGTTTTCATTTCATATGCATTTTAAAAGTGTCAGAGTAACTTTTTTATAATATGATTTTATTCTAATATACATTGTTGCTATGATATTTATAGATATTAATATAATAATATAATAAAGGAATAATTTTTTTTATGATTTTCCTGTACTGTATATCATAATATTGAATATATATTTATATGTTTATATTATTATAACCATTGTTATTAGTTGAATATGATGATGTTTATATAATTTTATTTAAACATTAATTTTTGACATTTATACAATACTTTTAATTTTATTTCTTTTTTTATATAGGAAACCATTTATATTAATTATATTATATGTTTAATGAAGAATCTTTTTGATTTTTTTTTTTAATGAATGTCTTTAATACTCCCTTTTTCAGTGTTTTTTTTTGTTTATTTGTTACATTTGGTCGTAATATTCTTTTTATTCAATAATATATTTTTTTTTTTATATAAAGTGTTTACAAATTCATCAAAAAATTATATTAATTGAAGAAAAATATGTGTTTTTTTATAATAAATATTTAGCAAAATGTGACTCATACAAGTGGATTTCTTTATGTTTAATTATTATAATTTTTTTTTCCTTTATATAAATAGGATAATTTGAGGAATATTTTATAATAAGAATAATTATTATTATTTATCGTAATGAATTTATTACGATTCATTACAAGAAATAATTTAATTGAATATCATAATGATGATATTTCAATGTAAATGCTCAAAATGATATCAAAAATGTCATTAAAATTCAAGATTGGGTTCCGGTGTCATCTTATTTGCATACACAAAAAATGTTGTGTCTCAATTCAAGTTAATATTATTATTATAAATTTACGTTTTTCGCAAGGAGATCGTCAGTCAAATGTATTATTTTAGACATTTTATCAGGTGTTACGATGAAATTTAGTGGATTTATAACAAAAAAAAATGTATAAAGTAAAATGATACAGACAAATATCAAAAACCTACACATTTTATGAATAGAAGTTATTTATGACTTCACAAGAGAATAGGAATAAGGTGAAATAAAATGAAAATGATAAGAATATTATTTTTATTATTATTGTTGATATAAAAATGTATGTTTATTTTGCTTTCAATGCTATTTTTCTTCAATGTGTATTTTTATTTTCGTTTTTTCCTGTATTTCCTTTGCATTGAAAATATTTGACATTGATTGACTTTAAAAAAAAAATAAAAAATATAGAAAAAGACAGTGGGTGATGTCTTGTCTCTTGTAATCTCTTGTGAATTTAATGTTGATGCAAGGTGTTGTTGATCTCCGTTTTTTATTTTATTATTTTTTTTCTCAATAAAACAAAAATTTGAATAAAAATCTCATTTCCGGTTCATTTGTCATTCCATTGAACTCAATTATGAATAAAAATTAAGTGTATTGACGTTGAACATCAATGATGAGACTTCAAAAAGAGAAATTAAGGTATTTACTTTGAAAGAAAATCATTCAATGTTGTTAAAGTGAGCTTAAATTTATGAGATTACGAGTCAGGGGTGTTCATTGACGTATAATTGTGGCCTATTGTGTCCTATTAGAGGGAAAAACTCACCTTTCAGCGAAGAAACCTGCCTCTTGATCGAATGTAAATTTTGGTCGTGGAAAAGAGGCGTAAAATTTGTGCTATTTTGCTCTTCACAGGATGTTCTCATAAAAGGGAGGTTGCAAAACTGCTACGATCACAAGATCTTGGATCGATTCAAGTCATTTCAATGAAGCTTTGAAGCGACTGTCTCTAGAGACACTAAAATTAAAATCCCAATTCATCCCATTAAAGTCAAATAAGTTACATTTCTAACTTTAAAAGCCATATCGTTCAAATTATTTCTTTGACTCGTCAAAATAACCTAATTTAACGAGTTAAGGAACATCAAAAGAAAAATCTCTCTCTTTTTGTAACAAATATTTTCTTTTCACATAGAAATTTCGATTCAAATACACATTAAAAATAAACCAGAACATTTTCATAAGGTTGAGGGAAACATTTTTTATTCATTGAAGTGAATTCAATTCAAAAGAGACACAAAAAATCAAAGCAAATTTCCTCACTGCCTCCAGTGAATCATCCATTCTGCCATTTTATTTTCATTTTCATTTTTTTTTTGCTGAATGATGTTTAATTTGATTTTATTTCACATTTTCTTCTTTGAAAGCAAATGGCAGGAAAAAAAATATTAATGTCAGCAAAGTTATCACTTTAACATAATTATCATTTTTTCTCTCAAATGACTTAAATGATCTATCAAATTTTTCATCACATATGAGATGAATAACTTTTTTTTTTTGGGTTAGCTGTCATTCCTCGTTAAATTTGGGGTGTTTACCATTACATGATGAGAGTAAAATATTCATTAGACATGGAACTGCTGTAGCATTTTTCGTGTGTCATAATCTGTCAATGTCATCAAGATTAGTTTGGTTGTTTTTTTTTATCATTTTTGTGCTCTCATGTTTCTGGTTGTCGTTTTAATGTGAAAAATTGTAGAGAGATAAGAAGAAAAAGGTACAAAAAAAGGTATGCAGCTTAAAATTTTTCAAGCAGAATATTAGTATCTGTTTATCGTATTTTAAGTTTTGTTTGTGGCAACTTTTCAAAAGAAGAGACATCATTATGAGTTTTTTTCCTACAAAAAGTTTGGCACAAAAAGTTTTAATGCCACCTTAAATGGAAGTTTTAATCCTGAGGATGGAAACATTTTGTTAGATTTTTATCGTTCTATTTTTCATTTCATTGCGATATAAAATTTACATGAAATGTGTGGTGAAATATGACGAAATTTTTTATAAATAATGAAAGAAAAACCTTCATCTATCATATTTCTAGTTGAAAACTATCATTTTACAAGTGTAACATTTTCATTTTAACATTAGATCACCCAACATTATAACACAACATAAAAAAAATGTTGTTAAAATGTGAATATAAACCACAGATCACCTGATGGAATAACACTATTTTATTTTTATGATTAAAATATTACACCAACTGACATTCACATTGCAAATAACATGGAAATATTTAAAATATATATCACGAAAGATAGAGAAAAGTGAAAAAAAAAATATTAAATCACGAAAAATTCCCTTTTTTTTACATGAGTGTGTGTATCACAGCAAATATTGAACATGTTTGTTAAATCATCGTGGCTGGAATGGTGATTTAACAAAGTGTGCCATATTGCCAGTGTATACCTTCAAGATTAAATTTTATCATGTCATGTACTATCTGTTGATAATCATAACAATAAATCTTGATAACATTTCACATTAGAGTTCTGCGTAAATAAGAGAAAAAAGAAGATGAAAATACAATGAAAAAAAAATAGAAGGAAAAATCTCTTATCTTATGTGTGAGATAAGAACTAAAATTATTGACGTTGACTCTTTTATCAGCATATCAATTTGAATATACGCTGTGTTTTGTATGAAAATGACATCGGAATCCATCTAAATTATAATAATATTTTTGGTGATGTTATTTTTTTTTATTGTGTTTTTTGAAGCATATTTATTTTTCTTGATGTTTATTGTGTTTAACATTCTTGTCTCTGGTAGTTGTTTTTTTTTCATTGTTTTTGTCATTTCATTTTTTTTCCGTGTTCCGTTTCAGAAGAAGAAGAGAAAAAGATTTTTTTTTATGTATTTTATTTATTTATGTTTTGTTTTGTTGATGTTCTTTGTCTGGTATTTTTTATCATTTCCTTTCAATCAATCAACCATTAAGTGACTGTGTCTTGTAATTTTCTTTATTTATTCACTTGAAGAGTGTTTAATTTGATTTTTCTTTTAATTTATTTACTTGTTACGTAAATGATGTTTAAATTTGAGACTTCAATCAAAATTAAGAGATAAAATCTAAATTTGATATCAAATAAAAAAATTGTTTCTGTTACCGTGGAATGGGGGAATGTGATTTTGGCTTGGCTTTAAACACGTATATGACAGAGGAAAATAGCGCCAAACTAAAATTACGGCAATTAAATGAACTAACTCAAATTTTTACATTATTTTATTGGTTAGTTTCGAAAATGACCACGTAAAGCGCCAATCCAACATTTTATACTGATTTTTTCACGTGTATGGAATGTCATATGTCTTTAGGCCGTCAGTTGGGCCAATTGCTGCTACCCGTTATTATCATCAGAGAACTTTAGCTTTTTCTGTCATCTAAAATAGTCGCCATCTTTATATAACCTTTGACTCAAATTGAGTAGCTTGGAAAAGCGAAATTTGAGATTGTAAAGCTTCATGGCCGAAACGAGAATTGAAATGGGCTTCTTGTAACCTTGAAATGTTTGTTTACTCTTTTTGGCCCATTTCACGATATCACAGTGCTCATCTTGACCCGATAAGGGTCAACATAAAAGAAAGCTCTTTTCTTTCGATTGAACAGGGCCTGGATTGGAATCCTAGAATGCCCATAAACTATGTTTCAGCTGAATCCTTGCCAGTTAACATTATTAAATTCAAACCTTGTATTTTCACCCCATTCCACGGCGTTTCATCATCTAATGATCTTTAAATAATTCCTCGAGTAAATATTATTTATAATTTACAATTCTGACTTTTTTCCTAGTAAAAATTAATTTCAATTCTTGATATTTCATTTAATTTAATTTTATTGTGTTATTAAAAAATCATAAGATAATTGGATGTCGTCCCTTTAATTATATTTTTTTTTAATTTCAGCTTATAATTTTAATTCATCATAATTCGTATTCAATATTCATATTCCATTTTTTCGTTTGCCAAAGGTCATTCATCATTTGTCATCATTTTATTTTATTTTTTTTCTCTTAAATTTGTGTAAAAAAATGAAGAATAATCACAAAAAAAACAAATAGCGATATTTTTGACGATTCATTAATTATTTAAATCTCAATCTAACTGTTATTTTATGTAATTTCATGGAATTTATTGTAAAAATAAAATAAAATGTTTTTTGAAAGAGAATTTCAAAGGAAGGGACTTTAAATAAATAATTCACATTGATATTTATTGTTGAATAATAAAAATTGCTATTAAAAAACACAAAATAAACTGTGCCAAGTACAAAAATGCAATAAATTTGCATTGCATTGATTCATTTGATACAGTACAAAAAATTTTTTTTTTAAAAATGAAGATCGGTAACTTAATATGGGATTTTTTTTTGTTAAATATGATGTTCATATTTAAATGGAATGAAATTCAATGAAATGAAATTCAATATTTTTGTATTGATTTCCCTTTTTATAATTTTTTAAAAAATAGAATATAATTTGAGCTGATTATGAGAACACTTTTGAATGAAGCATTTCAGCTCTTAAATACTTTAATGCACCTTTTTACTTTAAAATTTCAGTAATTTCATAATTATCATAGTAATTGCATTATTAAATAACAATAATAATAACAAAAATAAGGTGCGAATTACAATGTGAGTGGGCAATTTGTACCGAATATTATTATAATTTGTGTATTTTGTCGTTGCTGAAGAAGATTAAGGTCAATGACGTTCTTGACGTAATAAGTCTTGAATTGGATCATAAATGCAATTACTAGTAGAATATTTTTTTTTCAATTTAAAATTTTCTGGTTCACTGCTTACTTTCCCCATTTCTGGAAGAGACCCATTCGTTGACATCTACAGTTGCTGCCCCACAAATTGCACCGACAACTTGACTGGTAACAACAATCATTTGGACGATGATCACAATTGCCATTGCGTCGAATACAGGAGCGTCTGAAAAGATGGATTAAGGAAGACCGTCTGACAGAAATTAGAACAATTTTAATTGTGTTCACGTCTTTATTAACAGTGACACACATATTCTATAGAAGTATCAACTACTTTTAAAAGTAAGAGATTTGACAGCGACATTAAAAAGAATGAAAATAATGAGTGACATTAATGCGAAGTTACCTTACCTAAATTATAATTTTTTTTAAATGTGTATGGGCAGTGATTCATTAAAATTTTATCATTCGTGTTAATTTTATCACACATCAAAAATTTATGTCTGATATTCGTATTTTTATATTTCAATCATATTTAAAGGTGTTAATCTCCTAATCACTCTATTCAAGTCAAATTAAAGTGTCAAGTTCACACTTTGATGATACCTGGATATACATATTAAATGGGATTATTTCCTAACACAACATCATCATCATCATTGATGAATATTTGAATACCTACCGAAAGATATTCGGTCAATGTCAGGGTATGTCAAAGTTTATGTTTTTATTATTGTGTATCTGGCTTTTGTTTTATATGTGTATTAACATGATTAATTTTGCTTCAGGCAATTAAAAGTCATTGATTTGTGAACATGAATATTAAATGACTTTAACCCTTTATTGGTACTATGTAAATTCTGATATAAAAATTGAATCACTGTCATTCTTGAATCATCGAAGTTTTTGAATCATTTTCATTCTCGAATCACCAAGGTTTTGTTGAATCGTTGTCATTCTCGAATCACCAAAGTTTTTGAATCACTTTCATTCTTGAATCACCAAAGTTTTTGAATCACTTTCATTCTTGAATCACCAAAGTTTTTGAATAACTTTCATTCTCGAATCACCAAAGTTTTTGAATCACTTTTATTCTCGAATCACTAGGATTTTGGATTAATTTGATCATTCTCGAATCACTAAGGCTTTTAAATCACTATCATTCTCGAATCACCAAAGTTTTTGAATCACTTTCATTCTCGAATCACCAAAGCTTTTAAATCACGTTCATTCTCGAATAACCAAAGTTTTTGAATCACTTTCATTCTCGAATCACCAAAGCTTTTAAATCACGTTCATTCTCGAATCACCAAAGTTTTTGAATCACTTTCATTCTTGAATCACCAAAGTTTTTGAATCACTTTCATTCTTGAATCACCAAAGTTTTTGAATCACTTTCATTCTCGAATCACCAAAGTTTTTGAATCACTTTTATTCTCGAATCACTAGGATTTTGGATTAATTTGATCATTCTCGAATCACTAAGGCTTTTAAATCACTATCATTCTCGAATCACCAAAAATTTTGAATCATTGTCATTTTCGAATCACTTTCATTCTCGAATCACCAAAGTTTTTGAATCACTTTTATTCTCGAATCACTAGGATTTTGGATTAATTTGATCATTCTCGAATCACTAAGGCTTTTAAATCACTATCATTCTCGAATCACCAAAGTTTTTGAATCATTGTCATTTTCGAATCACTTTCATTCTCGAATCACCAAAGTTTTTGATTCACTGTCATTCTCGAATCTCCAAGGTTTTTGAATCACTGTTATTCTCGAATCACCAGAATTTTCAAACCACTTTGATTCTTGAATCGCCAGGGATTTTGAAGCAATTTTTGTTTTTTCTTTATTCACCTAAAACGTGTCCAAGCAACAGTTTTCAATTTAAAAACAAACCTCAAACTCATTTAAATCTGAAACCAAATTTATTTAAACTTAACTACTGGGACTAATCAAATTAAATTGTGTCGTAATTTCTCTTTTATGTTGTCATGCATGTTCAAATTTAAATGAAAAAAAAAAGAAGTTGAAACCAAAAATAATTTAAAATTTTCATTCTCTGCAGGAGAATTTCCCTTGTGAAACATTAAATAAATACACAAATTATATGAAAAAAAGTAACTGAAAATATTAAAAAGTATAAATCTGTCAAGTAAACTGTAACCTTTCAACGTACTTTTTTTTGTCGTCATGGATTTTAATTTTATTGCTGAATCGGATGAATGTAAAAGCTTAAACAATTATTTTTATGCAGAACACTTAAATTACGGTTATTTATGATTTTATTTTTGTTTTGAAAAGATGATAGAAGGCAATAGCAACATAAATCCATTTATATTTTTATTTTATTGTTTGAGACACATTAATTTTAATTATACTCACTTATCAGGTGCATATGGCGAAACAACGTCATCTAAGTAGTTGGATGCAGCTCCTAATGGATATCCAAGTTCTTCATCTACGAGAGTAAGAGAAAATAAAATGAAAATTATCAATTATAATTTATTCAAGGATTTTCCCACAGTAATTAAGTTATTTAAATATAAATTAATCAACCTTTTTTTTGTTGTTTGTTTGTGTGTTGTAGCTTTTGGATTTTTGTGAAGTGAAAAAGAGTATTTATTCAAATGAAGACCTTTTAATGTGAATTTCATTTGTTAAACAAAATAATATTCAATGGAATAGAGAGAAAATATTATTGTACCGTAAAAAAGTCCCTGATCCCTTCTTAATCTCGTTAATATGCAAAACGCTGTTTAATGACACAGATATTATCACACCATGCCTACAATCATTCATATAATTATTTGGATCGGTATTCGGTTAATTAAACATAATGCTGTATGTTGTGAAATTATACCATTAAAAACAAAGAGAAACATCATTAGCATTATAAATGTGAAAAGGTCAAAGCATCATAAAATCATAATGGAGTGCCCGAACCATTCTCATGTTAAAACATTGATTAAGTGAAATAAAAAATTAAAACAACGAAATTCTCACAGACAAGGACATGTTCATTTATCATGTTGAGTGACTCATGTATGTGCTATGTGCATTCTCACAGTGACTTGAATTTATGTAAGTGGAAAAAAATGAAGAAAATTACTTGTGACTATTAATTTGTATAGCTACAGAGAAGATGTTTCATTTCACTATAAATGAACTTATTATACCCAAAGTGGGTGACATGATGTTTAATTTTTTTTTCTTTTTCGTATAATGTATCTCTAATATGAGATGAAAGGAAAATGACAGTAATTAAATGGAAGATACGAGCTTACTTGCAGTAAAATAACAACAACAACAAAATAATGGTTAAATGATATTTTATTTTTTTTTTGTTGCTGTGCCTTAAAATGTCACGAAATATGTTTTTATAGCTCACATGCTACAATAAAATAGCTTGAAGATACACTATAAAAATGTATATTTTACTCGTTGTTATTCATGAGATCGCGTCTATAATCTGTGAGCTTATGAACAAAACAAATCTAGGCTTTGTAATATTTAGTCATAAAACGCGTCTGTCGAGTGGGTAAATGTAAAGACAAGAGTCATCTCATTAATTTTTTTCATATTTTAGTCAAGAATTTTTTTTTTGTGGTAAATATTTATATAAAATAGGATATTTATAAAATGGGATGTTTATATTTTAAGGGATTGTTCATAAATGATTTGAAACTTTAAGAATTTCGATAAATTTTGACAGCATCAAATGTAGAGTTAATATTAAAAAATCTATATAGAAACAATTAGATAAAACATGCTTTGTAAGCTCAGATTAAAAGTTCTCATTTATGATTGTTTATTAGTTAGTACGTTTTGATCCTTTTTTTTCTAAGTGGAGTACACTGAGGCTCAGTGCTCGCACTTCGACCTATAGAATCTTTTGTGCTTCTCCTTTCGAAGGGATCTTAATTTTCCCTCAATACATCCAGTTCATCAAAAAATGTTAAGATTACTGCAGGATCTGTGTTAACTACAGTAAATGGAGATGGAAAGCCCTCCCTGAAGCAGCCAATCCTCACTCTAGCTAATGCTTCACACTCACAGAGGATGTGCTTTGATGTTTCCTCCTCTTTTAAGCAGAGCCTGCAGGTACTTGAATCACTTCTTCTTATCCTTTTAAGATGACTGCGCCGTTTTGATCCTTACTGATGCCAGTAGTCTGCGGAGTTTGAAGTTAGTACAACAGAAAAATTGCTACAAAAGAGAAGAATAAAGAAGCTTGGACAAGTGCTTAAGACTTCTATGAGTCGATTGATTGGAATTATTAAATGAACTCACAAAGCATTCGGGTAAGTTTTTATTCAATTTCTCCCATTATTGTTTAAAATCGAAAACAATTCTCTTTCCAGAGAATTAAGCATTCAAAATATTTTTTTTCTAGCTAATAATTCATTCACAGAATTGGCTGTTCCTGATTTTCCTAGAATATAATAAGTTAAACATGGTACCAATAATATCAAGCACAAACTTGAGTTGAAAAAAATATCCGATCAATCAATGGCGAAGGATTGAATCTAATAAACAGCAACTATATTTAAAGAAATAATATTAATAATAATCTAGTTAAAACTATTTGTATACCGCGCTATAAATGAAAATTGAAACAATATTGGCCTTCTATTTGATAGAAAATTGTCTTTAATTCAGTGTCTTTTTTTTGTCTATTTCGGACTAAGGCGGTAGCTGAGAGCCAAGCGATAGCTAGGGAAACTTCGGTAGAAATACTGCACTTATAACGGTTTCCTTGTCCCTCGCAGGTTCTTCCAAGCTTCTTTTATTAAGTTTCTACTAAATTTCTTTTTATTTCACTTATAATTTCAATTTTACAGTGTATTTTTATTTCATTGAATTCAATTTTTATTTTGCGTCTTTCCATGGTGATGTCTAAAAACGAAGTGAACGAGTTGATCAAGAACTGACCTTGATAACAGCTGATAACATCTGACAGTTCCCAATCAGCATATTATACATCTAATTTGTATCTTGTAATCCCTGTGACCCAAGTCACAGGAAAATTCTGTCCAAGAAGTCCCACTGGTTTACGTTTGAGAAACTGTTTACATGTATGAACAAAAGAGAGCCATTGCGACCTCTGTGAAGCCTTCTAAGCTGTAAAACTATTGTAAATCATATAAAGTCCATGTCATTTTTTGTAAACTAATTCAAAATTTGCATGACTCCTTGAAAACAATCATAAAACTGTATAAAATCTGCAAACTTTCCCATACAAATAAAATGCTCGCATGTTTTTTTTCTAGAATGAAAAGAATGTTCACATAATTTTGAAAATATTTTTTGTGCAGCTTAAAATAAATAATACCATATCACTCACGTTTATATGTGAGTAATATAATCCCTGGTGGGGAGAAAAGTTATATTTATTCTATGGTTAACATTTAATTCCACATTCAACGTTTGTAATGTTATGTTTTTTTTTCTACTATTTGTTCATTATTTTCATCTTTTTGTGTATTAAACTTTATGGTACTACAGTTTCTTTTAATTGTTTCATGAATTTCCTCTCATGTACGTGTATGTGTGTGTGTTTATGTGTAAATAAGTTTGTAAGTTAATTTCACATGGGAGTCTTATGATAAAATATTATTTTTATTTTTAAAATAAAGTCTGTATTATGATTGAAATGTTGTTTATCTCAATTTTAGAACAATAATTATATTATTAAAGGTTATTGTTCTTAATTACTGTTGTGTGAATGATGTGTGTTTTTGACAGTTCTCTTTCTCTTTAAATTTCATTGTTACATAACATTAACTCAGAAATTGTTGTGATTTATTTTAATTTTAAAGTGCTTTACTTAAGGGATTTTTAATTTTTTGACATGAAAATCCACCTTTAATAACATTAAATTTCATTTCATTGTTATTTTAAATGTGTGGGCTGTGCATTGTGAAAATTTCCTTTAATTAAATATTGATTGTAAATGATATTTTGTTTATTAAATGAAAACAAGATAAGATAATGAGTGGGAGAAATACCATATATTTTGCGTTTTTGCATAAGAAAACACAAAAAAAAACATCTCCAAATTCCATTCAAATTCATTTTCCTTACATTTTGACTTCGATTTGCGTTTTTTGTTCAATTAAATATTAACAAGACAAGAAATGTGACAGGAAAATGTTTTTGCAACAGCGGAACGTAGGCGTGTAATGTTAAAATACAAATATTTGTGGTATTTAAGTATTGTCATGATACTTAATCTCTCTTATTTTTTTTTTTAAATAATTTATGATCGTTAACTAAGAGCTTTTCCATATATTGAATAGTAAAATTACATTTGTTGTATCGTTTTTAACATGTTATTATTATTATTATTATTTTTACATTGAAAAGGAAGAAAACATTATTTAAAGTTGATATAAAATGAATTTATTATCAAAGAATTGTGGCAATTCTCTTGTTATCGATGTGCTAAAGAGCAAAGATAAACTTTCAAAGAATATAAAAAAAAAAGTTTTCTCAAAGGAATAATGTTGTTATAATAAAAGTTTGTCAATTTAGAAACTTGTATGACATAATTTAAAGGGTTCTTAACTCAGTTTTGCCTTAAATCATGATCTTTGAGATGAATTAGACGGAATTTATCTTACAAACAAGGGATGATACAAATCATGTGACAGATAATCCTGGATTGTTTGGATCTTAGATTATTTACTTATTTTTTTTAATCTTCAATATTCTTTAAAGCTTTTAATTTTCAGCTTGAGTCTGATGCAAAAAAAGCGGATCTGCTTAAGAGAGTGCACAATTTTGGAAAAAAATCAGTTTGTTTAGAAATCCTTTATGAGCTTTTGAATGGTAGTAGGAAATTTTTCTCCCACAGGATGTACAAAAATCTTTCAGAAATAATTTTTATTTTCCTTCGAGCTAAGTTTTTCAGTAGGTCTGTGCTCTCCGATCCCTGGAGATTGCTGGAGCCAAAATCTGCATCTGTATCGACAGTCAAGCTGCTATTAAAGCTTTGACTTCCTTACAGATTAATTCTAGATTAGTTCTTGAGTGCGTAACTGCACTTCAAGACCTATCTCGTTATAACGAAGTAACCCTTGTTTAGGTGCCTGGGAACAAACAAGCCGATATACTTGCTAGAAATGGTATTTATGCCATCAATTATTCACCAGAACCGGTTCTGCCTCTTTCTCTGACCTGCATGAATTCTTACATCAAGGATAGAGAGACTAGGCTTTTCCGAGAATGGTGGTTTAATTACGCGGGTACTTTTAGGCAGACTCGCCTCTTTATCAAGGAACCTGATTCCGGTATATCTAGACAATTGATCAGATTTAACCGTATTGAGCTCAGAGTTGTAGTTGGTATGTTCATTGGTCACTGTACTCTAGACTATCACCTCAGTCATTTTGACTCAAGAGATTCAATGTGCAAATGCTGCTCTGAACAAGAGGAGACTGCTGCTCATCTACTTTGTGCATGTCCCAAACATGCCAGACTGCGTGGAATCATGCTGGGTGAGTACTTTCCCAGTGTTGATTCCATCACAAAAGTGAAGGTGTCTGTCCTGCTTAGCTTTCTTTAAAGGTGTGGTCACTTTTCTGAACTGAAGCAGGTCTAGTGGACTTTTTTCTTTAGTTGTTTCTCTAGATTAGGTTCCTTCTTCATCAGATATGATGATAATGAGTATGCACAATGGACTCGTCTGTAGGTCTGAGTGCTAGTTCTCTTCTGAGTCCGCCCTAGAAATCTGATCTGAAAGGTCTTTGTTGATATATTTCGGTATGGATGTGTACCTGGGCTTTCGAGTCTGATACAAAGTATTGACATTAAAAAAATTATTTCTTTATTTTAGCTTACATAAGGTACTTTTCCTTTACTTTAAGGATTAAGCCCACATTTGGAAAAATTAATCCATAAAATCCCTTATTGTTCTCCTAATCGATATTCTTTTCTTTATTCCATTATTATCCAAACATATTGTGTTCAACTTTTGTTTTCTTTTTTTATCATTATTTATTCATTTTAGTAGTGAATTGAATTTCATCTATAAATAAACTTAAGTCTTCTATCAACAATCTGATGGAAAAAAATAATAACAATAATAACAAATGACGTCGATTATTTCATTTTCATCATCTCTAAGATCGTTTGTTCAACATTGACAAATTATTTATGTTTTTCTTCGTTCGTTCGTTTGCAAAAAAATTCGAGTAAATATGTAATTTTCCTTTCAATTGTTATCTTGTTCAGTTATTTTTTATTATTAAAATCTTTTGCTTCTAAACTTTTACGTTTTTTTAACTGTAAAATTCATGTGAAAATAAGGATAGAAAATTGAATTTACTTTATTTACTTTGACGCTTGTTGTAAATACAAAAGAACGCGTTGATGAAGAAATGTAAACACATCCCTTTAAAAAATCATTTTTATTTTTACCATGTTTACATTTTTTTTTGGTTGTTATCAAAGAGACATCATAAATATTTTATAACGGATTAAGGAATTTCAAGAAGGAAGGAAAAAATCAGGAAAAGCAATCATTTTTATTTTTCTTCTTAATGAAACACACAGTCAATGACAGGAAATATCCGTTCTTCTCTTCTGCGATAAGTAGAGTAAAAAATAAATTTAGGATAAAATGTCATAATATGACGTTTTCTTTACTTTCTTATTATAAATGCTTTTAATAATGATGATACAATGTTTCATTATTTATTTATGTATTAAGTTGTCGTCACTTATTTTAAAACATTTTTCATACAATATTTTGTGGTTGAAAAGCATAACAGTACAAAAAATGAAAATGAAAGCTAGATGATAATGGAAATGAAATGTTGTTAAATTTATCTTTTTTACATGAGAAGTTAATTTATAATGAAATGTCATAACTTTTTCTTGTGCATTTCATGTAACGAATTAAATTTATCATGTGATAAAGTTTATTATTATCAAAAAATTATGTTTTCATTAAATGAGTCAAAAATGATTTTAAATGTAAACTTTACTTTAAAAAAATTAAATTTCTATGGAATTACTTGAATAATAAGCAATTATTTTGAAAATTAAGTGCTATAGCAACTTACAATTAATTAAGGTAAATTAAAAAGTTTGAAATTTAAAAAAAAACCTTTAAAATTCAAACGAATTTTAAAATTTCAGTTAATTACATTTGTAATTATTCTTTTAAACATTTTGAAGTAAATTAACTGGAGTTTTGATCGGTAGCAATTTCAAAGCCATAAAAGTTTTCTTTTATATTGTATGTAAAATATCGTTATACATTTTTAATGTTAGAACCTTTTATATTGTGTGAAGAGAAAATTGGTTTGTATTACTCTTAACATTACTCGAGTTATTTTGTCGTCAATCATGGCGATTTGTAGATGTTCATGAAGAGATGTGGTTCTGGTAAATGGTGGAGAGTTTGCTATCATTCGACTTACTTTGTTTTGGCACACTTGGTATTTTTTGATGTGGTTTTTGGCAATGTGGGTGAATATTGAGAACGCATATGTTAATATTGGCCTTATGGCTACTTTGTAGAGAAGTGTTTTGTTTGCTAGACAGAGCTTTGATTTTCTGTTGAGAAGACTATAAATGATGCAGAAGGCTTTGTTTACTTTTTCGAGACTATATTGAATATGTTGATTAAATTTGAGCTTGGTATCCAAGATCAGGCCTAAATACTTGATGGTGGGGCTTCGACTAATTTGATGCTTTACGATTTTGATCTGTATCCAATTAGATATTTGTTTGGTTCTCCTGTTTGTTATGAAAATTGCTTGCATTTTGTCGTCGTTCATTTTGATTTTCCATTTTTTGAAGTACTTATTGATTTTGTTTACTGTTTTTTGAAGTATTTTGAAGTACTGGTTATTGTTTTGTAAAAGCGTGATGAAGTGTAGCAGGCTGTGTCGTCGGCATTCATTTGAGGTTGGAATGTCATGAGTGTAGATTGAATGAGCATGTTGGTGTGACACATCATAAAAAGAATTTCGATTAGACCGTCAATAAAACTTAAGATCCATGAGCGTTATAAGTTTTTTTTTAAGCATTAGAATGAAATGAAAATGCATCCAAAGCTAACAGAAATTCAATCAAACTTGATTCCAAACCAAAGACTAACTCAGAATATGCCCTAATGGCTCTATTTCAATACTTTTTCACTTATAAAAAAAACTGTCATGATAAAATTGCAAAGAAATTAAAATAAGCATATCCAAGCTTTTCTCATTACAAAATTATAAAGCAATGTTTGTATGAATGTAGAAGGAATCGAACATGTGGTTTGACTAATAAATATTAAATAAATTAGCAGGTAAAAAAGGTTAAGATTAGAATCCTTGAACTTTTATACCTTTCAATTTTATTTTTATTTCTTAAAGAACTTTTTCAATTTTATTTAAAAAAAATAATGAAATAAGGAAACTTTTGCATTAAAAATATCATTGAAAGTGCATTTTGATTTTATTAGAACTGAACGGGAAAAAAATCTTAAAATCACTTTCTCCACTTGATTGTAGATCCAGGTGAAAGTTTTACCCGAAGATAGAAACTCATAAAAGAGTAATATAAAAATTGATTGTTTTTTTAATGTGAGGTCTCTTTTTTTTATTATTCTCAAAGTTATACTATAACCTGATATCTCATGATATATTCATATTATATTTTAAATTTTACCGAGTAACTTTTTCATTATATTCATTATAATTTTTTCTTTTCATTTAATTACTCAAACAATTGAAATTTAACATTATCCTGCTGCTTCAGTGTAATACACACAGAGAGATTTAAAGGAGAACATGTGGTTAAATATTGTTGTAATATCAGATAAATTTTTAATTAAACTTGGACTCATATTGTGATGATGTTCCAGTATCACAGCATGAGGGCTCTTCAGTGTAACACTTCCTGATTAAAATTTCTATTTATAGAATTGAAATTCTGTGGTTAGCTTGACATTTATGCATAGTTAGATAAAACTTATTTTTCAATTACTTTAAAAAATAAACACAATGTATATTTTTTTCCAATCAATCTGATGGATATTTTAAAAGTACAATTTTAATATTCTCTCAGTTCCCATATTAAAATAAACATGTCATAACAATAAACATTCATAAAATATTGAATGTGTATAGTTTCCGATAAATATCATTATGATATAAATATTGTAATATGAGTCACATTTCAAGGGCAACTCAAATTGAATTGTATTACAATCTCATACATAAAAAAGTAATTTATTATAAAAATGTTTCAAAAATAAATATGCAAGGAAAAAACTATTCAAGAATATTAAATGAATATGCAGGGACCGAAGAAAACTGATCCGGAAATGTAATTTCCTTAAAAAAAATTGTGTAAGATGGTCTCTGTCCCTCTTTCTTTGTAAACAATTACATTGATGTAAGAAATATGTTGCATTTTCAAATGTAAATTGATGTAATGAAATGATGATGCAAATTAAATTGTATTTTCGAGACAGAAAATTTTACTACTAGTATAGAGTATGTTGCATCACAATAAAAATTTAATCATACATCTAGAAAGAAATACAATTTATATTAAAATGCCTAGTTCTCAGATTTATAAGGCGACATGTCAGTTGAGTTGATTTTTTATCGGATTTCTCGTCGATTTGCAAAAAATGTCATATTGTGGGTGTTCATAACGTCAGTCTATGCAAGTGACTGTAGATACAAAACCACTGACTTGATCAAAAATGGTCAAAATGGCTTGAGTAAAGTAGTCAAACGTTAAATTGATCCCATTTTTTCTAAAATAGTGAGAGCGCTCCTTCAACTGTGTGATAATAAATCAACTCATCATCAACTAGAACATAAAACAAAAATTATTTACATATTTCATCAAATTGAATGCAAACAATTTTCTCTTAAATTCTTTTTTGTTTTTATCTGTTTCATTGAAAATATATCTTATAACTGACAAGATAACACAAATAAATAATTCAACTACAAATTCCAACAAATCAAAAACTTAAACAAATTTCTTCAGCATATTTTTCATTTTCATTTTATATGCTTACAAAAAGTTTGAATGTAATCAAACTATGTGTAACATGAAATAAAAACAAAATTTTCCATTAACCTCCTAGACAACATTTTGCATTTTTTCTTATTTTATATTATTTTCATACCGAGACACTTCAATATAACACATTTACAAGACAAGTGATAAACGAGATAAGGCGTAAACTGTTTTTTTTTTGCTATGAGAAAGTTTTGACAAAACATAAAATATAATTGGATAACTAAATGCATAAATGACATTTCTTACTGCTTTTAACTACAATTTGGTGTGTGTGTGTTTAGTAGAAGTTCTAAGGAAAATTTAATCAAAGAAATTGGAATAAAATGCATTTGAAAAACATTCATTTATTGTGCAATTCAATTTAAATTAGAAGTATGTTAATTTTCTTGTTGTTGTGGTTTTGAAATGTAATTTACATGTGAATTTGTTGGTTTAAGATTAGGTTAAGAAAGATTTGTAGGTGTGGGATTACATGATAAAATTTATTGGTTATGATCTTGAATGTTAGCAATTTTTATATTATATCTCCCTTAGTCTAAGATTAGATGAATTGTGGTGACTCTAAGAAATATTTGGATCCCAATTGGATTAAGACCTTGACACAGTAGAGCAGTCTGCTTCACTCATTGACACATTGATGTGAATTCGAATCAGATAAAATGCAAAAATTATTAATATTAATATTAATATTTATTATTGGCGTGTTCTTTTTTTTCATTATTATTTACATATGTACTTAAATCTAATGCTATACCTAAGGGGTTTTTAGCATATTTCGTTAATTATTTAATGTGTTTGGCAATATTTGATTTGAGAGTGCTAATTGATTCGGAGGAAAAACTCTTCGAAAACCTCCATTTACAATGCAAAAATTATCAAACTCAATTGTGACCCTATGTTGGTCTTATCAGAAACTTAACTTTATTTATGGAGATCAATCAGTAGAAAAGACCAGTAGGACAGGCCAGGGGAACACCGCTTCATTAGTCCAGTGGTTAAAGCATTTGCTTTGCAACTAGATGGCTTAAGTTCGATACTCAGAGCGGACATTCATCAGTACTATATACTGTAGTTTTCTCCTGATTGGATTTTATAGTGCGATAAAAAGCAGAACACACACCATGGAATCTGATCACAAGCTGGTACCAATCCGTACAGAGCAGAAAAGAATTGATACTACCGGACTGTGCGCAGTACCATATGGACATTTTAACCAGTGGGAAACCACTGAGAAACTAGTGGGAGGCCAGTGGGAGACCAAAAACCAATGGAACATCAGTAAGACCAATATTTTATTTCTTAATTAATTTTTTGAGCTTGTAGATGGTCCCACTTGTGTTCCACTCCTACTGATCTGTCCCAATGGTTTTGGGTTGAGAGTGTACCGAACTATGTAGTGATGCCTTAATTTCAGATGATTGCGATACAACTTATATTTATATTTAAAAGTCAGGACCCAAATGGTTTGGTTCAGCAATTACAATTACAATTTACAGGTTCTTAAAAACAAGATCAGTCTCATACTAAGACTTAAGAGATCAACAAACACTAAACTCATGTTATCTTTGTGCCACGAAATTTGCATGCCATCACTCCCATTCAACAAGATGCGAACAAATAAAAGATGATAAATGAAAAAGTAAAGAAAACAATTTGTTCAACATATGTTAACATAGTTTTACTAATTAACCTTTCAACTTGTCTAACTGTACCCACTCACATCCCTTTTTTTATTTAATCTGACTTGAAAAACTTTTTTAACAAACCACAAAAACGAAATTCATATTAAACCCTAACAAAATGTTTGGCACTCTAAGAAAATATGTTTTATTAACACTTTTCATCTATATCTATCTGTATATTGAATTAAACCATACCATGGACAAAGTTTTTTTGTTGAACTTTATCCTTTTTCTTGTCTCTTTGGCTTCTTTTTTTTGTTCGAATAAAATAACGAATAATGTTAAAATTAAACGGAAAATACAAAGTTGTATAAGTGAGTTAATGAAATATTTTTACTTTTAAAAAGAAACTTAATAAACTCAACTTGAACAATTCAACAATGTTTTTTTTAAAAAGATTCTCAAAATACCGATCGTTAAGTGGAAACGCCTGGTTAATAACACAAAACATGGGGAAAAAAGGTTTAACACATGTCTAACATTTAAAACGCAATTTGCATTTATTTTCAAACAAAAAAAAATAAGAGAAAAGGAATAATAACAGTGAAAAGAAAACATTTTAAAAGGTTTCCGTATCTAGATTAACATTGTCCCTTTTTCCTAAAAACATTTTATTATTATGTGTGTGTGATATTTTTGTCGCCTGTGTTTGTATTATAATATTCAAATAATATTTTTCTATTTTTTTATGAATTCTTTTTTTATTTATCTGTATGTTAAAAAGGAAAATCATTCCTAAAAAAATAATAATAATAATGGGATTGAACACAAAAAATGAGCAAGATCCCAGTAGTTAATATTTAAACGACTTACAATAAATAGATGAAATATTTCCTTTTCGTTGATTCAAATGGAATATAAATATCAAAAATTCCTTTTGTGTTGAAATAACCGAAATATTGAGGCCTAATTTAAATATTTTGATATTCTTTTGTTTTATCTTTTATTTTTTTTTTGTATCTTCTAGTCAATGAAATATGTTGCTATTTTTTGTTATCCAAAAATATTTTTCTTTCAAGATACTTTTTCTATTTCAATTTGTGTGGATTGATTTTTTTTTTTTCATTTAGATTCTTCTTAAATTTTTTTGTTGGTTCTAATGTGTGATATGACATGATACTTGAACACACAAAATTGGATATTTGAAATTTTTTTGTAAATATAAATAAATATTCACTTTTTTGTAATATCGAGAATTTCTGTTTGAAATTTATTCTAAATTGGATGTTTTGTATATCTATTTTTTTTTAAGTGCATTTCGTAAGAAAAAATGCACTATTACAGAGAGTTTGTCATCCGTCACTCTGACACTCTGTCCCTCATTTAGCTCCATATCTCCGAAACGATCCATCGAAGTGAGTTATTCAGTACGATAGAGGAGCTCATGAGGATTATTCACTCATTAGTTTAGAGATTTGGCTCATGGATTGGGCTCCAGAGGCTCTTAAACGTAAAAAACCGTTGCAAACGGTAAAAAATTTAAAAAATGGAGAGGTTTACTAAAATGAACTTTAACTCATTAGTTCTGAGATTAGACTTAATGATTGGGCTCGGGGAATAGGCTCCAGAGCCTAAAAACGGTCAAAAGGCCCAAATGTGTGATTTTTTCAAATTTTCTTGATTTTTTGGATGATGATTATTTTCAAAATAGTAATTTTTTCAAAATATCGGTATATTTTCAAAATGACGGTTTTTTCCAAATGGACGTTTTTTTTTCAAAATTGCGGATTTATCAAAATGGCGGTTATTTTGAAATGGTGGCTTGATTTCAAAATGGCGTTTTTTCAATATGGCGGATTTTTTTCAAAAAAATTCAAAATTGCGGAATTTAAAAAAAAAATCTAAACGACGGTTATTTTCAAAAATTTAAAATATGACAGTTTATTTCCATCATTTTTAAAAACCCTAGAATAGAATTATTAAAATTAAAACTTAATGAAACGAGTCATATCGAAATGCACTTTTCTAAATCGCCCAGTGGATAGAATTTTCCATTTTTTGATATTTTATCAAGAGTGTGAAAATATTTTAATATAACACCAATACACTCATAAATTCTATTACATTTCTTTCCATTATTGACAAGCATTTAAATTATTGTTATTGCATTCACACACATTCACATTTTACTTTTGCAAATGTGTTTTTCATGTAATTCAATTTTTCAGCAAAATAAATTATGTCAACTTTTTTTTTAGTCTCCAAAGTTAAGAAATATTTTTCTCTTAAGAAAGAAAAATTGAAATATGAGTAAAACAATAAGATAAAATACGTTGAGCTCTGGATTAAATATTCAAATTTTTTGACACCTGCCCTTTTTTTAAGTTAGTACAGGTGTGATTTAATGTCCGTTATAATGTAAAGTCATTTGTTTCATTTTATTTTACATTTCTAATACCTTACAAATTTATGATAAAAATAGAAGCATCATCAAAAAAAATTATCTTCATCATATTCAAACAAAGCATAAGGAAACTTTTTTTTCCTTATTTCTAAGCCGGTAATGATGAATAATGATATGTTAAAAAAAAAGCTTATTTTAGGGCAAATAATGGATGTTCTTCCATTTACCTTTATTTACCGTTATATTACATATAATAATAGGCATCATAAAGCAATTTAGTCTAATTGAGTGGATTGGAACATGTATTATTTCCGTTACTATAGTGAAAAATGGATGAAGAGAAAAAAAACCGGTCAACAGTCAAATTCTATTAAGGGGGGACGATTTTTTATAGTTTAAGTTTTTTCATGACATCTAACTTTGAAATTTACATTTACCATAAAAATTATCCGAACCACCCTAATATCATAACAAAAATTTTTAAACATACTAAAAGCGTTCGTGCGATGAATTGAAAGATTCTCTTTTCTTCTATTATTTTTCCTTTCCTTGCAATGGAATTAATTTAATATGAAAAAGTCTTTATTTAGCAACAAAAAAACTGTTATTTTAAGCTACTGGATACAAACGCAACAGAGCATTAAATTTAAAATGGAAAATATCAAGACTCTTTTTAAGAAATAATTTGAATTACAAAATTTAATCAACTAAATTGAAGAAGGGAAATACATTTTTTTTCATTTCAACCACACAAAATTAATAAAAAATCAATCAACCTTGCTTGTTTTAAATACATTTAACATGCAATTTTGAATTTAAATTTCAAACAATAACAATCAAAAGGGACTCTTTGTTCAATATTCATTGATTCAAATAAAATTTTATTACGGCTTTCATGCCTTTTTAATTCATTCATTCATTTTAACCTCTTTTTGCTTCAGGGGTAGAATAAAAAAAAGTTCAATGAAATTCATTGAAAATTCAATATTCAAACGAGTTAAGAGTTATAAAAATTCATTTTATAATACTTTGAATTAATGAGATGTAAATAATGTTTATTTTATCACTACAATTGTTGGGGTTTCTCTTCAATCACTTGCTCTAGAACCTTTTTCTTTTCTCATTTGAAATGTGACCTTGAATGCGTTAAATTATCATGTAATGTGATTATTTTTAAAATTCAGCCCACAAGCAATGAAATAAAAAATCATTGTACAAATAAAGAAAAAAAAACATAATCAAATTTAAATTTAATCACATTATTTTACTTATCTCGAATTACAGAGAGAACATACAATGACTTTTTTTTGCTTTTCTCAATGTTATTAAATTTTTTTTCTTCAATTTCATATTTTTTCAATGTTTTTTAATATTCAATTTTTCCACTTTTTAAACAATATCTGTAATGAAATAAAAAAAAAATGTATAATTTCCTTTTGCGTATCTACTCTCGTAAAAAGCTTTCTCATAATATCACATCCCTTAAGCAACGTTTCTTAGTCAAATGAATTTAATACAATTTCTCTTCCTGAAAGCTGAAATTCATTTTCCATTCATGTATTTTATTTGATTTTTTTTCCTCCGCATTCTTACTTTAAACCAAATTCAATGATCCATTTTTGTTAACTTTGTCGTTCTGTCTTTAAATCAAAATTAAATTATGCTTTAAATGAAAACCTCCAAAAATATACCTTAAAAAACTGGAAAATTCAAACCAATGAATGGTTTAAAAAAGTGCATTTCGATGGGACTCGTTTCATTGGTTCCAATTTGAAATTTTTTGAAAAAAATCGCTGAATTGAAAAAACCGCCATTTTGAAAAAACTGCCACTTAGAAATTTTTTGAAAAAAAACGCCATTTTGAATTTGAATTGAAAAGATCGGACATTTTGGGCGTTTGATCGTTTTTAGGCTCTGAAGCTTAATCCCTGAGCCTAATTTCAGAGGTAATGAATTAAGTTCATTTTAGTAAACTTCTCGATCCAACAAAACAAATAATCAATATTTAAAATTTTCAACCGTTTTTTAACGGTTTTTTAAGCCCTGGAGACTCTTGAGCCTAAACCTTGAGCTCAATCTCAAAACTACTGAGCTTAAAATCAACCTTATGAGTTTTTCTATTCAATAAAAATAAACCTGACCTCGCTCCGATGAACCTTTTTGGAGTTATGGATAGCGATCAGTGACAGAGTATCGGAGTGACGGCAGACAAACCGTCTGTAATATTGTATTTTTTCTTTCAAAATTCACTAAAAATCTGTATGAGTAAAAAGAATATGACACGTTATGTGTTTCAATTGAGAAAATTGCTCGTACCGGTATGTAAATATTTGAATAAAATTAAAATTCCTTGAATTTGATCACAATTTTTGATTTTGCTCATTTCCATTTTTACATTTTTTTTGTACACATTTTCAACAGAAAGGTTTATTTATAAGCATACATTTATCTTTTTTTTGTCTTGTGCTTGTGTCTCTTCTATTTTTTGTATGTAAAACATTGTTCAATATTCTTGTTGATATTTTTATTATATTGTTGAAGCAAATTAAATAAATTGGCATGATATTTAAAGGAGTGAATACTGTAAAACAGAGGCAGGAGGAAAATGAGAAGAAAATTATTCAATCCGGTGTAAAATTAATGGTTTCATATTTGTATGAGGATTTTGTCAGAAAAAAACATTAAACTGGTTTTTATTTGACTTTAATTGTGTGAAATCATGTTGTTTTCACGGATTTAATGGACATTTTAAAGTAATTTCTAAATTTCATAAGAAAATGCTCTTTTGAGAACTTTTTACTGTCAGCGGATTTTTATGAACTCATTCCAATTTTTTAAACTGTGAATCGACGAGTTCGCGAAAATTTTCAAAATACTAATTATAACCTGTAAATAAAAAAATCACTTTCATTAAAATGCACTCAAGTAGACCATTCACTGTTTTTATCCCCATTGTTTCAGTTTTTTTCTCATTTAAATGAACCGTATCCTGAATAAAGTAAAAAAACGTTTAAAATTTATGGGTTACAATTAATTTTAACGTTCTTTTTTCATTAAAGTCTTTTTTATCGAGTAAATAACCATCCGTCTCCATTTAAATTAAATTTTCTTTTTGATAAATTATGCACTTAATTTTCGTTGTTATACAAGAATAAAATACAAGAAAATGTCTTGAAAATAAAGTTCAAAATTAATAAGCTTACAATTTTTTTTTCTTTACTCAAACATTTCATTAAATTGTATGAATTTTGCATATTAATCAGTAGCAAAAAAGGATGAAAATAATAATAATAATAAAATCTCTTCTAAGACAACCATAAAAAAATTATGAGTCATATTAAGAGAGGATGGAAAAAATTTAACAGAACATTAAAATATGAGGCACGAAGCATTAAAGTCGCAATAATAATAATAATAAAAGAAAATTTTATTACATTCACTGTACGGATTGTTAAGGATTTATTTGAACAAATTTTGTTTTTTTTTCGGAAAAAAAAGAATAAATATACAATTATGATGGAAAATATTTATTATTATTAATAAAGAGAGATTTTACATAATTTGAATACTCTGGTAAATTTATAAGCTATTACTGTTAAATATTTTGTTGCAATATTTGAATGGAAGATTTTTTTGCCGTTTTTTTTCATTAAAATGTTTTTTAACGCATTTCTTAAAATCTTTGCTGAAATTGTGGGAGGTCATTCTGTCTGTCTGTCTTTCGCTAAACATTAAAAAAATGTCGCCAATCATTAAAAAAAGTTCGCCAATTATTAAAAAAATGTCGACAATCATTAAAAAATGACACTAATCATTGAAAAAATGTTGCCAAACATCAAAAATCTCACTAATCATTAAAAATGTCGCCAATCATTAAAAAAAGTTCGCCAATTACTAAAAAAATGTCGACAATCATTAAAAAATCTCACTAATCATTGAAAATGACACCAATTATTGAAAAAATGTCGCCAATCATTAAAAATGTCGACAATAATTAAAAAAATTTCGCCAATCATTGAAAATATGTCGCCAATCATTAAAAAAATGTCGAGAATCATTAAAAAATCTCGCTAATTATTAAAAAATGACACCAATCATTAAAAAATTTTTGCCAATCATTAAAAGTGTCGTCAATCATTGAAAAAAGTCGCCAATCATTAAAAAAAGTCGCCAATCATTTAGGTCAAAAATTTGTTGATAAAATTGGCGAATTCTATAGTAGAAATGCGCTCGTGTATATCGTTCATGATCACGTTTTAAATTTTTTCATATTTCCATAAGTTTTTCGTAAAAGTGATGAGAAGAAAATTTCTAGCGAAAACTCAAAGCTTTTACTTTACAGAAGTGACTGAGTCAAAATTGCATACATTTAGAGGTCAAAAATGCAAAAATACAAGGAACGATACTAATTTCAATGGGCTTTTACTCACTCCACCTTTTTTTCCATGTCTATTTTAAAATTAATTCTCAATTTTCCTTTTTTTCCTAAACTTTTTCAAAATATTTGACATGCATGAATAATCTAATACGTGCACAGCAACTTTCAATACAATGCTTTAAGCATAATGAACTCTTTCATCAACTCTTTTCAAAAACGAACTAAATACAAATTTTTATCAAATTTCCAAATTTATTTTTTTTTATCACATATATGCCTTTGAATCCATTCAAATTACCTTTATTTGCACTCACTCAATATTTACCTAACAGACATTTACTTTGAATTTACATTTCCATTTGGATGAATATCACATTTTCACTTAAAAACCACACAAAATACTTTATTTCTCACACATACACCCACACAAACCAAAAAATTTACTTAAAAATTTATTTCGGTTCTTTCACATTCAAATTTTTCAACGAATAAAATGAACAAAATAACGAGTAATTAAAATTGATGAATTTCCCAAAACTGAAACAAGGCATTTAAGTGCAAAAATACATAAATTTGAATAAAATTCTTTTAACTTAAAATTATCTTTGGTTGTTATATGAGTATACAATTATAATTATTCTTGTATCTTGTTTTGAATTCAAATTAGAAATAAAATTTAATGTAATCTAACATTAAAATAATGTTTTATTCAAAAAATATTAGAAGGAGCCTTTTATTTGATCGAATATATGTAAAAAATTTAAGTGCTTTTTAATAATAGAAAATACACTTTTATTCCTTTTTATCGAATTAACTCAGTTTTTTTCTCGTTTATTTGGAGCACTAACATTATTGGGCAATAACTGATGATGAAATGAAAGGTAATCGATTAGTGGCATTTCTAAAGGTTAAAGTTGTATTATCAACATTTTTTATGGGTAATAATGTAAATGAATTGTGTATTTTAGGATGAAAAAAAAACGAAAAAAGGAATTAATGGAATAGGTAATTTTTTGTTGTTGTTGTTGTTGCTGTTATTATTATTTGAAGTGGAAATAGGATCCGATTAATGTATGTGAAGAGCGTAGGTTGATAAATTATTACCATTAATTTAATACATTACACATTTTTTTTATTACAAAGTAATGTTGTGTTTATTAGTATGGTGATGATGATGATGATGTGAATATGATACACTTGAAATGTATTAAATTTAAGATTTTAAATATTAATTTTTAGGATCCAGTTACTGTATCGTTAAGAATATTGTGAGCAAAACCATATTTGTCTATTTTATTTAAAATTATCCATTTTGTATTTCTTTTGGACTTTAAACGAAAGTCTGATTTTAAGAACACTCCAAGTAACTTCAGTGGTAAAATCATGAGGAAACTGCAATGCATATCATATGTGATTGCCGATGTCTTGAGTTAAAATGATTTAATATATTTGGAACTGGTAGAGCTCAACCTTTAGACTTACTCCAGATAGATATATGACTAATTTACCGCTTCCTAAAGAGTATATCTCTAGTTAAAGAAGAAACTTCTCTTTAGCAAGATGAGAATTATGGGTATAGTTGTAGCAACAGCGAACGAGTTTCTCCCGAATGTCGAAGTAGAGGTGCAAGTATGAGTCTTGACATACCTAGGGCATGATTGATTCACTTTTTCATGCGAAGGTAGATTGAATGATGAGCTTGAAGTACGTCACTATGAGAGAACTCACAAAGAGTCCTACAATATGTGGCTTAGGTGGGTAAACCCTACTGACAATCTATCTAACTTCAGATGACAGTACAAGAGAGAACTTTAAATAAAGCATTCCCCTAATTGAAACCTTTGTCACCACAACTAGCAGACTCGCATTGGAACAATTTGGAAGCAACGCAAAATGGTGTTTTACGTATCGCCACTGGTTGTCATTTGATGTCTCTTCCAGATCACTTACAAGCAGAAACAAAAGTCCTGTCAAATAAAAACCACAACGAACCTCCTCAAGTATCATCTGAAGAAACAAATTTACCGAGGCAAACTAGAACTTCTCTAGCTCAACTTCGTTCTGGTTACTCAAGACTACTGAACAGTTACCTGAATCGACTCAACTCGACAATATTAAATGATTGTCCCAGATGCAACGGTGCACTACACGACGCAGGACACTTTTTCAAGTGTCCGCAGCAACCAACTACATTGAAAACTTTGGATCTTTGGCTACAACCAGTGGAAGTAGCTAAATTCTTAGGATTAGAAACAAAGAATTGACGAGTAGCCAATGTCGCTACAACAACAACAACAAAAAGACAAGGTAAACAAGGAGTTCATTGGAGAAAATAATTTGTTGACTGATTTTGGGTTGAGAGTTAAATAGTCAAAAAATATATTGTATCTTAAAGGACCATGAAATTTACGATGTGTGGGACTCGTCCAATTTTTCTATCAAATTCAACACATTAAGTCTAAAAAAATACACAAAAACTCATCTCATCACCCAGTTCCTTTATCATCATAATCGTGAAATTTGATCATCATCCCAAGATATAGTAATTTTCTTGACACACTCAACTCATCACGTTCCATTTCGCACAATCAGAGTAATTTACGACATTTGATAGCACTAATTTTTCTTTTTTACTTTTTCATAACACAACAAACACATTAGATACCCATCAACACACATGGTTTTATCACCTCATCTAATGATAACAGGTTATAATCTCAAATAATCCATGATAATGATTTTATCAGTGTGGTAGGGGTGTGATAAAATCGAAAAATACAAGACAAACAATCCAAAATTTAAATACGCAGAGACATACTACAAAAAGTTGTTTAATTTCGGTTGACTTATTTGTTGCCTCAAAGCCATTTCATTTTTTTTTTGCTATTTGCGAGAAATTGAATGTCGACATTTTTTTTTCTGGTGACACGTTTTAGTGTTATTTCAATCGAAGTGAGTGATGATATTGATACGTTTTTTTTGTCATTTATCTTCATCGCTTTTACTGGATACGCTTGTTTTGTAATGTATTGATTTTTGTCGTGAATTTTTTTTTATTGTAATGGAGAAAAAATTGTATTTCCAGATGTTTTTTTCTCGATATTTTTATTCTGATATTTTTTGTTAATTAATAAAGTTTTTCAGTAAATTTTTTGAAATTAATATCATGACATAGTCTGTCATTTTCATAAAAAAAATAAGAAGAAAAAATAGACATATGTTAAGAAACTTAACAACGCCCTGTAAAATTCATCATGATTTAAAATAAAAAAAAACTTTTTTCTTGACATTTGTAGGATGTTAGAAAAAAATAATAAAATAAAATCCATTTAAGTGAAAAATAAAAAAATAAAATGTTACATACCATTAGCATCTGGATCACCATAACCGTTTGCATTAGCAGTGCCTGGCATCATGATAAGTGCAAAGCATAAGACCAGTAATCCCGATAAAATTGTTGATAATTCCATTATTCAATTATTTTTATTTTTTTTTCGGTATATTTTTTCACTATTTCCTGTAGAAACGATTTTTGTAATAAATTTTTTATTATTATGATTTTATTTTATATATATTTTTTTAATACACTTGTTATCAGAGTGAATTAATGGGAATGAATTCACTTGTTGAATATAAATTATTTTATTATTGATTCAAAATTTTATTTCAAGAATTTGAAAATAAATTTTATTTATTTATTTTATTTTACTAGAAAATTAATTTACTTTTTTTTACTTAGAAATATTTAACAGATTTTACAAGAACGATCCTTACTGTCACGTGGTGCAATAAAGAATGATTATATTTCAAGTCAACTTGTGACGTGTAAGGGTAGTTGTTGCTTACTAATCTTTTTGAAAAAAAATAAAAATAAAAATATAAAGAATATGCACTCTTACGTATTTATTATTATATTTGTATTGTGTCACATAGACACACACACACTCACATGTAAGAAAATTTTCCGAGAGGATGAAGAATTATTTTTTTCCCGTTTTTTTACTTCTTCTATTTTATGAATGAGATGAATCAAAATTATACGTTTCTACACTACACTATATAGGAAAATTATACACTGTTATGGACCAAAATAAAAAAAGGAAGAAATTTGCGTACTCCAATTATATATGTAATATAATTTTTTTTTATATGTGACTTTAATAGCTAGCTATTAGTGTGGTGTCTGATACAACCACATCGCAGGAATGATCTTGAATGAGACGATTATGTAGACAACATGTTCTTTTTGATAATATTCCTCATTTTTGCTGTACGATTACACGAAAAATACAGAGAATTAACGTGAGAGAAAATGAGAGAGAGTTTTTCCGAGCAAAAGTTTTCCTTTTACAAGAGAGGAAATTTTCCATATATGTAGAATTTTATTGAAAATTATATCGTTTCTAGTAATAATAAATTATTTGTTGTGGGTGGAGGTAACGCCCAGTCAATTCAACCTGTTCTTTATCAGAATTTCTATAACTTGATACAATAAGATAAAATACACATACAAACACACACATATCACACTTGTTGTGACACAAATAAATCCTTTCATATTATGAGGATTAGAAGTGCACACACATGCAATTTAATAAATCCACGTCAAATGGAAGAAGAAGAAGTGAAAATAAAAAATAAGACAAATTTGTCTTTATTATAACTTAACTTTAACTAGAATAAAATAACTTCCAAAAGAAAATACATAAAAATTTATCATTTGTTCTCATGAGGGAATCATTGTGTGTGTACAATAAATAAATATGAGAATGAAAAACAGGATTATTATTATAATAAAATTTGGTAACATCTGTAGGAAAGGACGTGATAATAAAATGGTTAATAGTTGAGGTGGGAAAATTATGTTCTTTTTAATAAAGTCACATCTTAATGGGGTTTTTATTGTCTCAAGCGAGTTATTTCAAATGCAAATTAAGATTCTCGGTATATTGATAATTAAAATTGCCTTATTTGTCATTAGATATGAAGAAATGAATTTTCAGGGTGTTTCATAAGGAGATAAGTTGTTGGACCTTTTTAGAAGCCTTTTCGATGTTTTTTTCGAGTTTTTGATATTTAAGTGAACCATTAATGTATCAGCTCAAGAATTTTGAGTCAAGATCCCGATTCTACAATTGCTGTTCAGAAAAACTTGGAAGTGTCTCTCACTCAATATATACTGGTTTTTCCTAAGGTTGAATGCCATTGTGAAATTTTATTTGTAAGTCTAGTTTGTAAGCCATGATTTGAAGAAAGAAAATAAAGGAATAATAATAATAATATCCATTATGAAATCGTGAACTTACATCAAGATTTCACGCCAAAGTATTTGGGAATTAAGCTTGATCGAGCTCTCACTTACCGTGAACACCTATCAAGCAAATTACATTCCAGAAACAACCTAATTCAGAAGCTTACTCATATATCATGAGGAGCAAAACCACAATGCTTACGAACATCATCCTTAGCTCTTGTGTATTCAACTGCTGAGTACTGCTCACCATGTAGGTTGAATAGCGCGCATCTACATAAAGTCGATACCCAGCTAAACAAAACTATGAGAATTATTATTGGGACTTCAACATCAACTCCATTGAATTGGCTCCCAGCACTGTGAGGCATCCTATGATCTGATGTGCGAAGGAAAAATCCCTCTTGAAAGAATATGATAAAATAATGGCAAATTCCAACTTACCTTTGCATGATGCCATATCCAATCCACCGCCTCACCGCCTCAAATCACGCAATTCACCTATGGTTTTGGCAAGAGAGCTCAAACAGTCAAATTTTGATCCTGACATCACGTGGTCGGAATGATGGAATGAGCAAGGGCTTATATCACCAATATTTTCTTTCAACTCCTACCGTAAAGAAGAGTTCAAGTTAGCCCGGAAGGAATGGTGTGTGCTGAATATACTCCGCACAAGATAAGGGCGAAGTAATGATAAGATGCACAAATGCGGCATCAAAGAAAGTCCGGAATGCCAATGTGGTGAAAGTCGTCAAACTTCCCTTACGCTAAATAAATAATCCCGATTCAGCCCCTTGCTTGTTTTGGGCACTTAAATGGTATGCTTAGTTAAAAACAAAAAGATGTTAGACTAATAAAAAATTATGGAAGCTAGGTTATGTGAGTTTGGATCACCCACGGAGCTCAAACAGGATTCAATCAGGCTCAATTCAAGTTTGTGAGTTTAGAGCACTCACTAAGCTCAAGCAGGATTCAATAGGAGCTCAAATAGGATTGTTTGAAAGAATTCAAAAGATGTGTCCAAAGCAGTGTCCAAGACAGTGTCTTCAGTGTCAGTCTCGAATAGGGCTATTTTACATTAAGTGATGGGGGGTTTGTCGTTTTAATCTTCAAGTAATTAGAATTTCAAAAATTTTAGATCTTCTTTGAAATTTATATCATCTTAACTTCAATTTACTTCTTCACAAACATTTCTAGGCATTTATATTCTGGGCGTTATTCTCGTTTATATTCCAATCACATTTTATACGTTCATGTTCACATGTACACATCACACTGTTGATTGTTAAATCTCTCTCTCAACATATTTTCTCTCAAATTTACATCAATGAGGCTCGTCTTGTACATTTTCAGAATATTTTCAGTTATGTGTTTAGTGAATGAACGCATTCCATGTATTTAAAATTTTATCAAAATAACCAACATATAGCACTTGCCAATGAAAAAAAAAATGTACATGCCTAAATTTACGACATGCATTTATTCAAATGACAAATATACTAAATCATGTTGTTATTTGATACTCTATGGAGATTTACGTATAAAAGATGAATTTTAGGCATTTATTACAACAAATAATTTATCAACCTAATCACAATTTAGTAATTTTCATTTTTTTTTTTAAATAAAGGGAATAATTTAAAAACCACAAACTTAATAGAGAAAAACCACAAATAACAAACAATAATGATATTTTGTTGTGGTAAGTTGGAATGAAAATTTTTCGTACAATTGATGTCTAAATATTTTGTATGTTTTGTGGTTAACAGTCAAAATAAAATGGTAAAATAACTTTTAATATTTCAGTACTAAAATTTTATTTCAAATAGGAAAATGTATGCAATGGATATTGCATGGCAAAAAATTTTACTGTCTGTCTCAATCTGCAATCAAAATTCAAGCAAAATAATTTGATGACATTGAGTTAACTTTGTATTTTCTTTTATTAAAATGATTATTGTGATGATAATGGTTTTGAATCACCATTATTACAGTAATTTTACGAAAATGCAGACGTTAACAGACTTCAATTTTATGAAAATTGGTTTAATGGTGGTCGGATTGAGACGAGTTATGATTTTTATATGGTATTTCAATCAGGTTTGATGACGTTGAGTTTGGATGTTAAATGTGATAGTGAAAATTTAGTTTAAGAAAATTTTTCTATAAGAAGTGCCAGAGTTTTTGGTGCTCTTCGACATATTTTAAAATTGCAAAGTGTAATTTGGAATTATTTCAAGGAGTTGCTGAAATTTCGAAATTCTTGATAAGCAAACATTTTTAGATGGGGGTTGCAAAATTACCGATGAGCAACGTTTTTCTACGATATCTTTAACCACGGAACTTTTCTTTGGAAGGTTATTAACATTATCTATCACCAGTTCATATAAATTCACCGAAAATGTCTTTGAACTTCTTAATTTGAAACTATTTCATATAAAACACATTCAAATATTGTCCCATCAATGCAATTATTCCCTTAATTTCAAATTCATTTCACATTTCATATCTTAAAATGTAACAGGAAACCATCACTTTAATACAAGCACACCATTTTCAATAGAATTTCCTCTATTTATTTCCATAACTACACACACACACACACACACACACACACAGTAACAACATCAAATGTGTGATTATATCAGCTTATAATTATTATGAAATTTTCCTTTTTGTATACAATTTTCACACAAAATCTCTCAGGGTTATACATTCAATTCAATATCATGAGAATGAAGATATTAATTACATTTAATTGTATGATGCATGATATGAATGTAGAATTATAGAGTTTTGTGTGATCAAATTAAAACAAAGTAATTCTAAGAAATGAATTTCTTATGAAAGACGAAGAAAATATGAAAAAAAATTTAATAACAGTATTATGATTTGTATTTATTTTGCTTTGAAAAGTCCTATTAAAAAGGATTGTTTGTTTGTTTTTTATTTTCACTTAAAATTATTGGATGATATTTTTTATTGTGAAAAAAATCAACAACTTTTTGCAACCCACTCACAAACATATCGTTTTTGTATAAATATAAAAATGAGGCAAAAAAGTACTTTAAAGAAATCAAACAAACTTTTTTCATTCACATAAATGACGTTTATCTGAAAAATACGCACAATTTGGCGTCATGTTGACCATCATCATCAGTTCATTCGTTGTATGTGCTTTTATATTAAATGTTGTTTGCTGATTTGATGAAAAGTATATCATTAGAAGTGAATTAGTATAGTAGTGATGTCAGTCAATCATAATAAAAATGAAAATCAGAGGAAAATTAGTCTTAAAATAGATTTACATTCAGTCTACATGAAAATTCACTAAAGGCAAATTAAAATTTAAAGGGAAATTCAAATATAAATTTCAATATAAAAAAAAAAAAATTGAAAACTAAAATTCATAAAATTGACTGTATCTTGATTTCATTTATAGCTTAATTGACGTAAATAAATGATTGATATGAGTAGTTAGTTGAAATATGAAAAACAAATTTTCCCTGTGGGTATGTTAAATATTAATTTATTCATGTATGTGTATCCTTATCAGATGATGATACGGTTTTATGTTGTGTTGTTTTTGTTGTAACTATGAAATAAATTGGGGTTTTCATTTAAAATGGAAAAAAAAATTTAAAGTGTGTAGGAGTTTGCACAGCAATGAGGAAAGTATCAGGGATTTCATTACAAATGATTGTCATAGCAGTTTCAATACAGATAAATTCTAGAAACTGAATGGGTAAGGAAAAAAAATTGCATGATATAAAAAGAAAGTTGAATACAAGTTTTTAACGATTTTTCATAGGTTCTGGAGCTCTAAAACAAAGTCCAATATCCAATCTGCACTTCAGCAATTTAGAGTCAATTCAAATATTGTTAGAGGCGGATTGAAAATTATTATCGGCCTTGGCATTCTGAATTTCATTAAAATTTGCGCAAAACTTAACTTAGACAAGACGGTCGATTGCGGCCCTTCCGCTTTTGAATATTGTTTGGAAATGTTTAGAACAAATCTATAAAATAACTAAAACCAACAAATTAAGACTTTTCTGAGTGCCAGGACATAGTAATATTGATGGCAATGAGATTGCAGATCAGTTAGCTAGAGAAAGATCATCATCAAATTATGTAGGAGAAGAACTTTGTTTAGGTATCGCACTCACAACGGCAAAATCGGCCATATTTGAATGGCTAATTGACAAGTCTACCTGTTATTTTGAAAAGTCAAAGCAGATCTCTTTCACAACATGCACAAGGAAGTTGCTCGGGATGAGTGTGGTTCAAGTGGCAGTACTGGAATCTGACCAATACTGACTTTTGCGAGGAAGAAGAGGAAACTGCAGAATACATAATGTGCTTCTGCAGTGGTTTAGAAAATAGAAGAAGACGGTTTTTTGGTTGTCTAAATGGTCAGATAAATCCAACAGCATTATTTGAATTTATTTTGCACGAATTTTACAACTTCTTAAAAGGAATAAACATTGCGAGTCAGGAATAAAAGCTTGGGAAAGTCGTGAAACAGCCCACAAAAAGCCCAACTTAAAATGGCTGAGGTGGGTAGATCCACTTATAATCATCATCATCATGCAATCTGTTTAGACTTATAATGTTTAAATCTAAGGCTATGCAATTTGCTGATTGGAATTGATAAAAACGTTGACAGAAGCTAGAACCAATTGTCTGTTTGGTATGTTCTTGGAAAAAACGCCATCGATCTAGCTCACTCAAGGTTGGTAATATCAATAACAAACGTCTAGATCCTTTCTGAGAAGTTGTAAGCTGGGAGTCGAGGGAATATATAGAAAATGAAATAAGGGAAGGGAGTGACAATTATGGGTGGGAGTGGTTAGTCAGAAGTGAAGGTGGTAACATCTAAATAAAATTTACTAAAACTTTGATAAATAAATTAAAAGTCAATTTAATTAAAAAATTAAATGTTTCCTTTTACCTAAAAGAGGCCATAAGTGATTCAGAGGTAAGCTAATACATTCTAAAGAGGAATAAAACCCTCATAAAGTGTTGCTGTGTCACGGCTTTTCTAAGACGTTTCAACAAGAAATTTGTACTGAATAGAACGATTTTGCATATACTTCATTTTTGATCTCGCTAAATATCCAGATTATTCTCATTTTACGGTGTTAAATTATTAAATTGAAAACTCACTTGGTTTGAATGATCATAATCAACTAGTATTTTTATCACATTTTTTTCTCTTCCTGGAAATATTTTTTTTCTATTCATTCAATACCAATCAGTTCAACTAAAAACACGTGTGTCTGTATTTTTATTTGCTTGAGTTCGTTTTAGGTCAAATTAAAGAGAAAAAAACTGTAAAAAAAGATAAGAGATAAAATTATACAGAAATAATGTAGGCTTACTATAGTTTCCTTGTAATTTACTTCTATTTTTATTATCAAAACACAATTTTTATCTTTTTATTCAATATTTGTTTAAGACAAAAATGATCCTTTATGTTTTTTTTTTCATTTTTTTTTGCTTTAGATCGGTTTCAGATAATGAAAATAAATGTTACTTTTTGTTTTGATATCCTTATTTAATTTCATTTAAAAAGAACCCACCTACGTTTTAAGTTTCAGGAAGTATCAACATGATTTTAATTCAATACAAAATTGAATAATTTAAATTGATGAGTTTTCCTCCGGATGAAAAATAATATATTAATAAAATGTTTCATCTCATACTCGTTAAAGGTAACATCATACCACGTGATCGAATTTCAGGATTTTCAGATCAAAAAAACATCATTTCATTTTAATTTTTTTTAAATATTGGTTTTATTTTTTCTTCAATTCAATTCATATTATTATTTAAATAAAAATATTTTTTTTAAGGAAATTTTTGTACAAAAATATATTAAATTTCATCCATTAAAGTACTTTTATGATTAAATTGAATATAAAAATATTGGTAATCAGTAAATTTCAATGCGGTTTCACATTGAACAGTTTTTTTTTATAAGGCAAGACCTTGATTTTCTTTTTTTTTTGAAACATGAATTTAATTGACTTGACTAGATAGTACTCTAAAAAATATTAATACTATCTAATGTGTGTGTGTGTGTATTTTTTTCCTTTTTCTTTTCAAGTGTCACATACAGAATACCATCAATTTTCTTTTAATCTCCATCTCAAATTTTTATGTGTATTTTTCATTTTTTTTTGTTAAAATGTATCAAATTTGCTCTTATTATTGAAATATTTTATCGTATGCAGATGATGTTATGTGATGTGTCGATGTCATTAAGGACTCAAAATGTCTACCATTCATGTTTATTGATGAAGATGAAATATGATGATTTTTCTCAGATAATTCAGATGTGTCAGAAATGCGATATGTGTGGCCACGAATAAATTGATTTCCCGTTGGAATTATCGTAGTATTATTATTGGAAGATTGATGATGTCGTTCACCGTTGTATGAACGTTGGTGATACGATTGAACCTGAAAAGAAAATTAAATTTCAAAGGATTATTTTAATGGAAACGCCTGGTATTTTATAAGAAAGTTGTTTTGATTGAAAATTCAAAATCAAATCAAACTCCCACCACAAAACTGTCATTAAAAATGAATCAAAGTTCAATTTATTATCAATTTAGTCGTAATTAAACTTACATCAACAACTGTTTTGCTATTACTAATACTACTGTTTTTACAATTACCACTCTTTTGTTCAACTATCCTAGAAATGTATGGCGTTTTTGTGTCTATGAATGTTTCGTTGCTGTTCAATCGTGTAAGTTCTTGTTTTGTGCTATAATTAAATTAAATTTTGTTATTGTGTCAAGTGAACTAACATAAAATCAATATAAACCTACTTTTTCTTATAAGTTCCAGTGTTTCGTATGCCGGTTGGTGAATTTTCAGGGATAGGACTTGCACCTTCCGGCTCAGATCGACGCTGAAATTTCATCAAATAATTCATCTACTCAATTTATGATATTATTTTTTCTTACCTGGTCAGGATCCCATTCATTTTGGAAACTTGAGAAGCCGTTATTTGACTCCTCCTGAGTGAAAAGTTGTAATTGATGACGAATGTTTGCCTTTTCTCTTGCACGTTTCTTTTGGAATTCTTCTTCAACTCTGAAATTAAATTTATTAATTTGACATTGAAAGTAAAAATTTAATATTCTCATACTTTCTCATGACTTCAAGTTCACTTAAACGTTGAGCTTCCATTTCCTCAGCTTCCTTTGAGAGTTTTTCAGCGATTTTTCTACGTTGAACCTGCCTCACAGTACTTTGAAAAGTAAATTTGCCTTTACTTTTTGTGACTTTGATTGGTAATTCCTGAAATTAAATGAAAAATATGTTACAGTAAAATGATTTCTTTGATTTGACAATCGCATTACCTGTCTTTTTTCATCGCTGTAATCACTTTTAATTGGACTAAATTCCCTTTCTCTTGATGGTGATTTATCTGATAATTTTGTAATTTTAATTTCTTCGTAACTCGTACTTGGCACCATTGAAAAATTGTAGCCATTTTTATTCGGCAAATACATTTTATGTTTACCACTCGTTAAATAACTAAAAGTCTCCTGATTATCTACTGGTTTAATTCTTCTCTCATGATCTTCCATAATTTCAATTGAATTCACATTATTTCTGTATGATATTGCAATTTGTTGGGGTGCTTCTAAGGGAACTGGTGTCGAAATTGATCTACTCAAAAACCAATTATCTGATGCAATAGCTGGCATTGTGTAATTTTCAACATCTTCATATGTCGTGTGATTGTTATTTTGCTTATGTTTTTCTGATTTGTCACTAAATGTTGGTGTTTGTGTATCTCTTGGCAAGGTAAGACTGAAAACATGTCCATCAGTATGGTGATATGTAGTTAATTGGTGCTTTATTGATTCTTCTGGATCGTCATCTGTGCTACTTTCTTCCCCCAAGTCTTGTTGAGGTGTCCATGTCCCAGATATGCCGATCCCTTTTTTTCTCGCACGATTTCTTGGACTATCTGTACGATCGGGCACTAAACCAGCATCGCCCGAAATTCCAGAATCGCCACTTTTATTATCAGTCTGCACACCGACAACAGGTTCCCTGTAAATTCTTTCAATTCTCTCCTCACCATGATGCGTTTCGTCATGTCTTATCTCGATTATCTGTGAATTATTTGCTTTTTCAACATTATTCAACCATTCGAGTGTGTCATCTCGTTTAATGTCTTCTTCAGCTGCAAGTAACCGCCATGCAGCAGCTGGACTGAATCTGGGAATTTCAAACTGTTTTCGTGGTAAAGTTGGTCTTAGTTGCAAATTAATGTCTTGTAGTAATTGAGGATCATGTTTCCTTAATTCAATTTCTTCGTTATCTGATGATAATGCTGATTCAGATGACATTGCACATCGTTGTTTGATTAAAATGCTTTCAGCAAAACGATCAATCAATTCCATTTGTTCTCTGTCTACATCCTCCTCTGTTTGATTATCGATCTTATCATCTCCAGACATTCCGAAATAGAAAGTTTTTGTTGCTTCTCGATCAGGAGATTTTGTTAGACTTCGTTTTGGAGGAGTATCTTTCACATTGATGACAATTTTGTCTGGTGAAGGTGATTTCTTTACAGGTTTCACTGGTGTTGTCTCTTTTTTTGTTATGTTTTCGGATTTCAATGGACTTTTTTCCTTTGCTTTCAACGTATTCGATGTTTGATTTATTTCAGTTTGAATTACTTTTGTATCCTTTTCCGAGACAGCTAATGATCGTCGTTTAGTTGCCTGAAGTAATTCTTGCTGGAAATCATCTTTATGACTTGGAATCGGTTGAATTTGTTTTCTCACATATGATTTTACTACTGGCGCTTTTGGTTCTTGTTGTCTCTTTTCTGCTGTCATTTTAGGGGGCGTCGGAATTTTTGGTAACTTTCTATCTTCCATTCGACCAGTAATACTACGACGTTGTGTCGGTGGTGAAATTGCACCACGATTTTTATGCTCATTCTCTTCACGTCTTTTATTCATTTCACTCATCAAACTAATGTCAAATGACTTTTCGCGACGAAATATTGGAATGCTAGGAATTTTTGGAACACTCTTTCTCCAATCTGGACCTGATGTATTTTTATTACTTGTATTACTATTGGATGCCACACCTTGAATTTTACCACTTGTTGATCTAATAAAATGCGAATTATGGCTATCAGAGTCCCGTGAATTTGTGTTTCTTGCAAATGAAGATGTGTATGATTTGGGTCTGGAATCGGACGCTTCTTGTGGTAACTTGTTTGAAGTATTATTTTCAATTTGAGCCTTTTTTGTTTCAGCCTTTGTTTTGAAGAGTCTCAGTTTACGATTTACTCCGTCATTGCGACTTGCTGATCCGTTGTTGTTTGATTTAATTGATGAATTCGTGGGTGCAGGAGGTAATGAAGGAAGCTTTTAATTGAAAAAAAATAAAATGTTAAAAAATTTTTAATTAAAATTTAGAAATAAGAGGAGTCGCTAGGAGAGGCCCGAAAAAAACACGAAATCATTTTACCTTGCTTACTGGCACATCTGGAGCTCGTCGTTTTTTATTTTGTTTTGGTGGCAACTTTGGAGGCGTTTCCTGCTTTTCTTTAGCCAATTTCTCCCTAATATCAGATTCAGATCCAAATCGTTTATTGAGCTCTCGTGTGGGAGACTCTCTTGGAATAAAATTAATCTGTGTTTGTGACCTTGCTTTAAGAAATTGTGGTTGAAAACTTGACATTTGTTGTGTTTGTTCATAGTGATGTGGTGCTGATACACTCCGTGATCTCTGTAATCCTTGATTTTTTATGCTAATTGTGCCGCCTTGTTGTAAAATGTGGCCATTGTTGGTTGGACGTAATTTTGGTCCTCCAGCCAATTCAGGTAAGACTTTGACTTGATGATGCGGAAAATGAGCAGATGCTTGTCGATGGTGATATGCGTCTCTTGGCATTGATTGCACCCATGATGGAGGATAATGTTCATCGTGAGCCAAATTATGTAAAGAACCGGAATTTCCCATTTTTAGGGTGTTATCTCATTTCAATTCTGAAAAAAAATAATAAAAAGTAAAATTTTAATAAAAAATTAACAAAATATATCAGAAAAATATGATTTGACCAATCAAAGCACTGAAACTAATGTATGTAATTTAATATTTCACCTGAACATTTTCTTAAATTATTGCCTTCTAACACTAAAATAAATAATAATGTATGATAAAAATTTCTCTTTTTTTCTTTTATTTATTTTTATTATTCGTGTATTTTTCATTTCATTTCATTTCTAATAACAACAATATTAATAATAAATAAAACACGAACAATTGATTGAAGTTGGCTTTGCTACCATTTATCTATCTCCTGGCCAGCAGGCAACACAATTTTCTATGTATTGATGTTATTATTATTATTGTGATCCAGATAATTGATTCAATTAGCAACTCCGCATACAATTTTTCTGTTTCAATCGATATTGTTCATTTCATTTCATTTCAAGTACTTGAGTAAACTCAGCTTGTGATTATTTTATATTATTGTTTTTTTTTTCTCTCGTGTTATGATACCTTTAATCTTTAATAATCATGGATAATACATAAGTGTTCATTGATTCAAGTAATAACGAAGTCAGCATGTTACTTTTATTACATATTTTACATGGTTAAGTAAGAATAATTAGAGTTGAGGTTAAAACAATTTGTTGTGTTTTTCCCTTAAATTATGTTTATTTTTGTGGTGAATTTTGATAACATATTTGATATTTAATGATTTCGATTGGACATTAAATCGAAAAACTGAAATTTTTTTCTTAAAATTAGATTTCTTATCAGCTTTAATTTAAAGTTTGATCTCATGAGATCTCAAAATATGTGATTACCTTTCAAGATAATTTTCTACAGAATTTTAGCCTTAAGCAAACCTCAAGAGACAACAACAAACAATATTTCATAATATGTTATTTTTAAATTACTTGGAATTTTATTAAGAGTTTTTCTTCTCTAAACATATATAAAACATGTGTGTATTTAAGTTGTTGTTGTTGTTGTTGTTGTTATTCGATATATTAGTTAAAATTGAAAAATTGTTTCGAAAACATTTTCAGTTTCAATCAGGTGTAATAAATGAATGCTATGATATTTACACTGCTAACCAATTTGTTAACGAAATATTTTTTTTATTGATATTTCAATGAAATATTTTAGCTCTAATTTGTGCTTAAAATTGGAATGTGTCTTAAAAGACACTGCTTTCTAAAGTAAAACCTAGAGAAAGAAGAACAACAAGTAAGAATCCCATTCGATTTCAGTAAAACTTCATTAAAGGTGGTCAAACAATTTAGTTGACTCAAAACCTTTCAGTCAAAAATTAAATTACAGTGTAAATTTAATATATTTCAAACACAAGACAATCATTAATTCTCAAACAAAACCCATATATTTGCAAAAATATGTTGTTATAAATTCCACAATAAGACAAGTATAGAATCTCACTTAAGTTTTAAAATTCAAGTGGTTTTTACTTATGTATCAAGTGCAACATATTATATACATATTTTATAATTATTATGCTTAACCTATTTTGGAAAAAATGAAAAATTTGGTTGAATTAGGTTTTTGTTTCGGAATTCCAAACAACTCCATTGACGTGGACTGGGCATGAACTCAATCGAGCAAACACTCTTAGTTAACAAAATAAAAAAATCCTTGACACCTCGCTGATATCGAGCATTTTGTTAGCTCGTGAGTGGGGGTTGACGAGCGTTATCCGCCAAAAATTAACTCACGAAAAGTAGACATATTGCAAGTGCTGTAAGACAGCAAACTTTTGGGGCCTAATTGATGATTGAGGTTCGAGCGGCTCAAGAGTAACAATGAACATGAACTGACATGAAAGTCAAATACAAAAATGTTTAAGTATCAATAGGCCATAATGGGTTAAAATAACTTCATTTGATTTCTCATGAGATTATTTACAGCATTTATCCAATCATACTCTACTCAATTAATGTAACAAGTTTGTTGGGTTCCCCTTTTATGTATATTTTTAATTTTATATTAAAATTTTAAATAATTGCATTTAACTTCATCTAAATCGTATTTGAATTTAATTTTTTTTTATTTTGATTTGAATTTTGATGTTTAATTAATTATTATTTGATTTGAAATGTTTATTTTATGATGGTCGAGTATGATTGAAAGTTAAAAGTATTTCTTTAAGTGAGGGAATTTTTTTTTCCTTCAATGATTGATGAATTTATATTTTTTGAAAGAGAGGTTTAATTAATTTAATTTTGTACAAAAAATGAGATAAAATGAACATTAAAATATTTAATGCTGAAATTATCATAAAAAATTGCTCGAAAAGGGTTAAAAATTTAAAAATAGCCATCAAAATATCTTAAATCAAATACATTGAGTACCATCTTCAAATAAACGATGTGTGTCATGTCAAAATCAATATTAAATACCAACTTAAATATTTAAAATTAAAATAACATACAAAAATCATTACTGCTAATAGACCAAAAATAAACACACTCCTGACTATTTAATGAACTAATCAAGTTATATTCAAACATCAAATATTTTGCTAAAAAATTTTTCATATACACACACTAAATTTAACGAGACAACATTATTATGTGTGGCCTTGCATCATCTGTTTCTGCGTCTTAATTGTATTTGCATTCTCTCTAATTTATGCTTCTACTCGAATAACAGACAAACAGTTAGTCATGCAATTTATTTGCTTTCAAATCAAGATTTGAGATGTCACGTTATTGTTGTTTTTATTTGTATTAATCATAAAATTTAAGTAAAATATGTCAATTTTGATGCGGAAGGTTAACGAGAGTTATGCAGCTTATACAGAAAAAAATACCAAATTAGGAAATATTTCAAGCAAGCAGTTCAGGAAGTTTAAAGTTTAACAGTGGATAAATTTTTTGATAAAAAAAGACGCGCTTCAAAAGTTTTTATATCATAAAATTGCTATCATAATTTTTGCACATTTATTGCGCAACGGTTAAACAACTACCAGTTTTATGCATAAAGTTAATTTTTTTTCATATTTCGATTTCAACTTTGTTTTGTTACTTTTTGTTAGAAAAAAAAAGTTAATCACGTGAAAATTCCTTGTCTCTCATGGAAAATCACAAGTTTCAAAGACTAAATTATGAAAGTTTTGATTGTTATTTTAATATTAGTGCACATATTATTAAATATTTCGCATACTTTGCATGACAAATAAATTTATTGAATTGACGCTAAACAGGCAAATTTGTGTTAACAGACAAATTTAAATTTTTTAACGTTTAAATTTTTTTGAAAAAAATCAATCCTTGATAAAATCACACACTCATGATAAAATTCCATAGCCAAATATTATAAAAAAAACTTTTTTAATATTCCCAAAGTTAAACATTTCCCCAATACGGCAACTTCTGGATTTCCATAGAAAGAGAAAGACAGTATTTATAAAACGACAAGTTTTTAATGCAAAAAGTAAACAAATCGTAATTTTGAGATCAATGCACTATCAAAGCTACTGACTACTATAAAAAAAATCAAGTGTGCAGAAAATTGTATCGATATAATTTCGATCATACGAGAATCTGTTATTGTAAAAGTGCATGTGAATGGAAACGAAAGGCAAAACTACTTTAATAATAAAAAACAATTTTTTACTGTTGCAGTTTTATTTTAATATAAATTTTGTAATAAATGCGAATTTATGTTGTGTGAGCAATCTCAGCAATGCGATGATAGTAAAATTGTGTGTATAATTATCGTCTGGGTCATTTTCCACACACATTGAAGATGTGTTAAAACAACAATAATAGTGATAAGAATAAAATTACATCTTGATTGTAGATTATTATTTTTCTCTTCAAATCAAACAAGACTTCATTAAACTCAAAACTGTCATTTTACTCTTTTATGCGTTCTTGGAAACTTTTTCAAAAAGTAATTTTAAAAATATAATCATATTCTTGTAGTTAAGCCAATATACTGTGATCATATTTCAAAGATAGCAATAAGTATAATTTGAGACACAAGTATAAGAAAAAGTTTTTTTTTAAGATGACGCATGACATATCAATGAAGAAAGAAAGTGAAATTATTTTCGTAACTTATCTGATGACAAAAAATATGGTCATATTACTAAGGATATTATGTGATAATAATCTAAAACTTTATTATTACATTTCTCTCCATTATATTCAAAAAAATTTCTTGTAATATCACCGTAATAAGGAAATTTACTTCTCTTTTTAGTTAAAGTTTATTATTTGCATATGTGGTATGATTAAAAATATTACTCCTACATTATGTTGAAAGAGAATTCACATCGTAAATATTATTATTATTTTAATTTAATGTTAGGGATACGCGTTAAAAAATTCATACCGAGCAATAAAGTAAAAAAAAACTATAACTCAAAAAAACCGCTTTATTTGAACGTTTTGTGATTTATCATCAATGGAGTTGAGAACATTGGCGCTGAAATCACAATTTAATTTTGAGGCCGATATGTATTGAGCTTTTACTAAACTTTGATTTTGCTTCTTAGAGACATTTGTTAAAATGAAGTGCAAGTTCTCCTTAGGAACTACTTAAATCCAATGCCGGTGAAAATAATGCGTTTAGCACAAACTAAGCTGATAAAGAAGATTTATAAATTTTTTTTCATTTTCGTCTAGACTATGAAGGAGCAGACCTGATTTTTGGTAAAGTGTTTTCAATTATGACAAAAATAATTTTGAGAAAATAACGTTATTATAATTTTGTCCCAAAAAGCCTGCAGGCTACGTTGCGATTTCGCAACGATGGACGTTACAATATAAAAAAAATTCAAATCAGTACCACTGGAATTTTTCAAACAATTCATGAGTTTTATTTATAATAAATTGTGGTTTTTCAAATTCATTTATTTTCACCTCTTTTTCAGGTGTATCTTCCTATTTAGAAACCTTAGTCTTGATCTCTTTTCTTCCCGACAATATGGAGCCCCATAAGTGTGTCTAAATTGTGTATTTTTGTTTTTAATTTCTCAACTGCTTTATTTCTATTTTCAATGCGTTTACGACGAATAGTTGAAACTTTTTTTTTATGCGATTTTTCAGAAAAAACCCTAGCTGCACTTTACAGTTGCAATTGACTTATCATTCCATAATCTTTGTCTAATAGTCTTTTTTCTGATAAAACAAATTTTATATTTTCGTCTTCAACGGTTTCACTCATATCATTGCTTGCAGTCCAGTCTGAATCATCAACTTCACTTTCCGAATGATTATTACTTTCCGAATTATTATTATCTTCAAAATCCATTTCGTAGTGCATGCCATCATATTCTTCATCTACTTCCATTTCATCTAAAAACAGAATTTAACATTTTTTCACGTTTTATTTATATTGGTATATAATTGATTACATACTCAGATTATGAAATTAAGAAAATATTTAAAAAGATAACTGGGATCTTAAATTGACTTGGATTTTGAACTGATTAGTTTCAGTTAAGGAAAAATTAATTGAAAAAATTTATTTAATTAAAAAAAATCGCGTTGGTAATAAAAGAAAATCATCGGAAATGTAACTAATAAAATTTGTGCTGAATAACAAAAATGTGTTAAATTTTTATTTTAAATTGAAAGAATTAAATCAAAGAATTAAAAAATATATGGAATATTATATAAAGTTATAATTTAAAGATTAATTTAATGTCAAATGACGAGGCCGAACAGAAAAAAATATTTCTACTTAAATAATAACTATTTTGATCAATTTTATTCAAAGAAAATACAGTCTACTGATTTGAAATAACATTACCAACAGATTACAGCACACCCCTATCACCGTATTCAAGATGAAATTAATTTAATTTTTATAATATCTTAAAAATTCACCGTCATTACACTTAGCTTTATGGCCACTATATTTAATTTTGCTATATAATTACATTTAATTTCATCAACAAAAACATAATAAATAAATAAAACAAACAAAAAATGTAACCTGTTTTCATTTTATGAATAATACGGTGAAATTCATTGATATATAATTTAATATTAATATTTCGTAACAAAACAGTGTTTATAATGGTCATACATAAGACAAATTGAACTGATGATTAAACACATAAATTTTGTACTGTCTCAATGGTCCAGACAATCAAATTTTATGATTCAATTTCACATCACTTTATTTTCCAGTTAAACTACCGGCCTGTCCAAGTACAATTGGCATTCAAGTGAATTTATTTTCGGTAAATATCACCTGAGGACAATCACTTTCGAAAAATTTAAAGTCATTTTGTATTTTTTTATTTTGTTTGTAAATTTTTTTTTTGTTAACCTTTTTATATATCACATTATGAGAGTTCAAAAGAATTTGGATTATAAAATACCTTCAAGGCAAATACTTCTTATGTATGTGTAACATAATATAGATTAAAGTCGCGATAAATTTATTTATAATTTGTTAATAATTTATTGTAAAACGTGTCGTTTCTGGTAAAAGCGAATGAACTTTCTCAAATCGATTACATTTATCACTTTTGTAATATTTTTATTTTTTTTTAACTTCTTCACAGTTTTAAATGTGAAGGATTGGCAAACAGGTAGTTTTGTAACAAGTTACACCTTTCTCGTATTTTTTTCATTTAAAATTAAATTTAATATAAAATTCAAAAATCATTATAATTAATAATGATACGATCAATGTCAATATGGACATTAATAATGCAAGTTTGTATACAAAAAAAAAGAAATTTACCGGTTTTTTTTTCTTTTTAGTTATTATGTCTTAAATTATTCATATTAATTAAATGGAATGCAATAATGAATTGCAAAATTATTTAATTTCTATCATTATTCATCTCAAAGTTATTTTTCTTTAATATTATAAGCATTATAAGGTGTCAATGGTTGTTTGAATTTAAAATTACAATAGGAAATAAAATTTTTATGCCATAATTTTATTCAATCAATTCATTTACTCATTCATGCATTAACACTAACATCAATTTTTTCACCTTTTATTTTAAGTGAATAGTTTTTTTTTCGTTTTAATATGATAGTCATGATAACAAAAACAAATAAATTTGAGGAAGAAAGTTTCAACTTTTTTTAATTACTTTTATAATTTTTTTTATTACTATGAGCTTAAATTTTAAGATAAATATCTTTACAGATCATCATCACACCATTCATCAAGAAAATTTAATTTTATTTAATTTAAATTTAAAAACAAAATCCACAATAGAAGAGATAATGTCACATTTATTCAGCATAATTTGAAATTATTATATAAAAATATAATAAAAAATGATAATTTTGTAACAAATTAACATAATCTCGCATAATCCGTTTAATAATAAGAGTAATGATATAAAAAATAAAAAAGATGAGAGAGTGGTGAAAATAAAATGTTGAATTAGCGTCATATGGTCAAATTCACAGTTTGGTTGGAAAATGAAGGTAAGCGTTTATCAAATTATTTATGGCTGACAAGTTGTGGAAATACATATCTAAGAAGAAGAGATAGGAGCTTCTTCATGTATCTTAACATCATAAGCTATTGATGCAGAAAACGTGAGAGCTTGACGGGTCTCGGTAAGTTATAAAGTTCTCGGGCTTTTTTAACCCATTAACCGCCTCTCCTAGAAATATTGAGTTTAGAGCAAAACTTTCTTCTAGGATTTGTTCTTTACGTAACAGTGATCACTTTTCGTTTCGATGAAAATTTTGAGTTTCATATAAAAATTTTACAGGAGAGCCGGTTGAAAGTGTCGTATAAAACTACAGAAATACGTACAGAATTCTTGTACGGAGAGGAAAAAATTACATGTTTTTCCATCTTATTTTTGCTAATAATTTTCTTATAATAATCGAAAAAATCAAAATAACTGGCTCGACATTTTTGAAACATGTCTTATTATTTATATGAAAAATTTGAAGAAAATATTTTGAAAACTTCTGGGAGAAATCTGGCTCCAAAGTTAATGGTCGAAAAATCGACCAGCGGCGGTTAATGGGTTAAGAAATTTAAGTTGGAACAAAATTCGAAATAGAAATACAATTTTAGAAATACAAAATCATATCATTGATGCCCTGAGCGATGTCTTAATGTCTAATCTTCCTCATCACAAAGAAAATCTTCAAAATGCTACTCTACTTTCCAACAATTTCGGACAGCAAGAAAAATCACGGAAAAGCAAAGTAATGATATTGAACTGAAAAATGATAATCAAGAAAAGAAAAAAAATTTATCATGAACCAGCAGATATAGTTTCATGTATCAACACAAAACACAAGAAAAATGACAATTCATTGACCTAACAAATATTTTATGCATCATATAATGTGAAAATTATAAAATACGGGTACTCTCTACTCTACACAACATTCAAAGAAATATTTCATATCTCAATTGATTTCACACATTCACTCACTTTTTTTTTTACTTTTTAATGGTAATCCAATATAGATAAATGAAAGAGAGGTGATATGAAGTATATGAAGGTGATTATGAAACACTTTTATGAATGTTTAAATTGATATTTTATCGAGATACGCAGTCTAGATTTTTCAAAGACAAATTTATCGATCGTGTATGAGTATTAAAATATTTAAAGGTATGGCTCACATGTTAAGCAATGTTATGACAAAGTGTCTGATTTATATTATAAATAAAGTGCCTTATGTTGCCTAGAAAACTTGATGAAATTTATGCACAGAAGCAAAACGAAATATTTTGATTAAAAGATCACAAAAATCAGTTGTTGAAAGATTGCTCTGATGTGTTTTACATACAATTTTTAGACTTGTAGTAGCCCTCTGATGTACAAAAATGTTTATTATTATTTAGCAATCAATCTAATAGTATTATAATCATAAAAAGCCTAAGGGATTTCATTACTTGCATATCAATAGTTGCTTTCAATTTTTATTTTTCAACATATTGAGAACATGACATGAATAGCTAAATATTATTTAAAATTGATGTATTAAAAAGTGATACAAGATAATTTAGCTTACATTTAAGGCTTAAATTTATGTAACTTGAAAATTTATCAAAAAAAAACACTGATGACTTTTGTTATTCTAAAATAGTTTAAATCAAATAAAAACCCTTAATGATGACTTTTTTTGTCTTAATGAATCTTAATGAAGTTTTTTTTTCATTCTGTACGCTTCCATACGCTTTGTACTTGATGATTTTTTTTGCACTTTAATACTAAAAAGCGGTAATTATTCAGTTCATGTGCTTTGTTTGCAACTTTTGTAATTTTTTTTTTTACAATTATGAACATTACTGTTAAATAAAAAAAGAACTTTAAAGCAAAAAGAAAAAGACATTACTAATTTTATGGTTTAAAGTAGAAGAGAAGAAGAAAAAAGAGAAAAAAAACTTACAATGAATTTTCTTTCATTAGTGTTTTTTTTTCAAATAAATTTAAACTCTTTGCTCAATTCATTCCCACAAAGAAAATTTTAAAAACGAATTTACATTTAATTTAACATCACATTTAAAATTTTTATACTCTTTTAAAATCATAATCGTTTCACATTAAATCAATCAATCAATTACAATTTATCAAGCAACTTCAAATAACTCTCTCAGTTGAAGTACTTTCCTTCAAAATTTATTCACACACAAAATGCTGCAAAATTAAAGTGATGATGAATAGCAAGAAAGAAAAAAATAACGACAAAATATAATTTTGTACAGTTGTGTGAAAGAAAAACGTTTGCAAGGTTTTAAATTGTTATAGAGCAAGAAATTAAATTCAAACAATAGCAAATTTTATGCTGCTGTTGATGATGTTACAACATTTTATTTTTATTAAATTAAATTATATTAGTATATATTTTTTTTTGCATTTGTTTGAGACTAGAGGACTAATTTTAAATTATGTGAGATTTTATTAGAATGTAACACTCTTGCTCAAGAAATATTTTTTTTGAAATCTCATAATTATTGGTAAACAGACATTAAAATATAAACAGACAGTATTAATAATAGTGTTACACTACTTGTAACACCCATTTATTTATTTTTTGAAATAGAAAAGGTTAAATGTTAGGTTTAAATGTGGAGATCCAAAACTTTCTTTCCTGAGTGATTTTTTTATTGGTTTTGTGTGAATAAACGAAATATAGGATTTATTTAGAAAAAAAAACTAATTAAACCATCAGAAAATAAACAATTTCAAAAAATTTTCAATTAAGATTTCAAAAATTAATAACTCTTAGTGAAAAAGCTAGCTGGTCAAAGTATGAAACCTGGAAATGGAGTATCTTGAAAAAACTTGCATCCTTTATTCCTAGAGGTCGTTGACCGAGTTGGTTAAGTAGCTGGTATGATTGGTAAGAATCCTGTGATGAAGGTTCGAATCCAGTCCCGAACATGATAATTCATTTGTGTTTTTCGAGTTCCAAATGTGCTCAAGTTTTACTTAGAATACATAAAAATTGAATTGGGATTTTTGGGGGCGCTGGGTGAAACCTGAGGGCGACTGGATCGGATGACAATATAAATTGTAGGTCCCACGTGGTTAGATAAAAGGCGCTTATTATGGAAGCATAGTCTGAACACAATAGGATCATTGGGTCGTGGAGCTTGATCATATCTAATCTTATTTTTTTCTATAATTTTCTGGTGCTTTTTGCGCTTTATAGCACTTTATTGCACCCGAGAATCGCGCTTGACTACTTTTCTTTGTTTTTTTTATACTTTTATGTCTTTTTTGCCTGATTGATTTTTTTTTTTTTTTTTCCTGCACATCGTGTTACTCTTGCTTTTTATTGCTCTTTTTAGCGTTTATTCCTCTATTTAGCTCTTTATTGCACCTTATACCCCTAATTCTAAATCTTTTGTAATCTTCATTGCTCTTCTTTGCACTTCTTTACTGTTTATAGTGCTTTATAACACTCAGACAGAAAATTATTCAAAGCCCATTTTTTTGTGTGAAAAAATCGGAATTTGCCTTCATGGCGCTTATTTAATGACATTTTTCTCTTATCTCATTTCTTTCATTGTTGTCTATTTATTATTTTTAAGAGAAAATACTTAAAAAAATTAAATTCCTCTTCAACCACAAAGAAAATGCTCATGACAATAAAGCACATAATTCATAATGATACTTTAACCTTTCTTTATTATGTTTATTGTTCATAAACTGCCTCATAATTAGCTAAACAACACTTAACGACTCTAAAATAATACTCTTACTCATCATAATAATAAATCGATTGTTTATTTGCATTTGTTTCATGCAGTGATCACGTTAATGTTATTTTAACATAATTTCATCATCATCAGAGACACATTTATGGTACTTGAAATGAGAAAGTTGTGAAGATATGATTCATTTTCTTTCACAAAAATTGAGTTTGAATGGTTTTTTGAAAAATGAAATTCACCGTCCAAGGAGGTCTCAGGTGCATTATTATTGGTGATTAATAAATATGATAAAGTGCATCGCTTTATTACCCAAAAAATTTAACATTTTATTTTTATGACTTTCGAACATGAATATTTTAAATTAAATGAACCTGTTCATTTATTTTGAATTGGAGAAAAAAATTGATGTTCATAAATTACAACCTAAAAATTTACTTAAAAATATTTATTTTAATTTTTATTATTATTATATCGCTTTTTTTTAATTTAATATTAAATGTCAATAATAATAATAATAATAATATGAATAAAACAAAAGCCTCCTCCGATAAGAGTCACATTGAAAAGAGAAAATATGTAAATAATTATACACTTTTTATATTACTTTTTTTTCATTTTTAATATGCACTCCACTATCATCATTCGATGCATCAATTCATGTAAATAATTGTTGTCGTCGGTTTTTTTTAAACTTTTATTATTATTATTATTATTTTAATCGTTCATGTACTTTCTTGCTGCGTATTATGTAAGTTAAAATATATATTTTTATGATTAATTTCAAAAAATTATTATTATATTTCACATCATGTCATACAACCCGGTCGAACTATGATATAAAGTAAAAATTTATCGCGGTGTGCTGTCAATATCACCGTACATGCTCTTAAACTGAAATGTCGTGAGATGATTTATATTTTTGCATTTAAATTTTATAATTTTTCATGTAACATAACAACCGGTACAAAAAATTATGACTTTTTTTTCGCGAAAGTCTGCAGGTGAATGTTCAATATTTTATTTATTTTATATGAAATTTGTAAGTTCATGAACCTTGTGCTCTTTTCTTTTGATAATGTTTATATGATGTCGTCGCGACTTATTATAAAAAATATTTAACGAGGAAATCGTATAAGAAAATTTTAAATTCTTAATTGAGACATGAAATAAAATTAGTAAACGTTACTAAGCATAAAATACCATAAATTCCCGTTATATTAAAAAATTATTTAAAAAAAAATAAATAACTTAAAAGAAAAAGTCATCGTCAGAAAATTGACACTAATTTGACTAAACATTCATACACTCTTTCAAATTAAAAAGAAAAATAAACACGAAGAATTTTATAAAAATAATTGATTACTCTCACGTTACAAAAGCCCATGCATATATCTAACTTTAAATAATGATTATCGCACAACATGACTTTAATCGTTTATCTTTTATTGATGATGCGTAATGATTATGATGATCATGACCATCAAAAAAAATGTACAAAACTTTGAATATTAAAATGTAGCTATACAAAGAATTTAGGACAGTACCTGAAGAAAGAAAGAAGACAAAAAATTAAACAAGTTATAGTAATAATAATAACATTAAAATAATGTTAAACATAAATTAAGTTTATCTTCTTTTAAAACAAATTATTTAAAAATTTCTTTCAAAATAAACTGAATGAATGAAGTAAGAAAAATTCGATAACAATAAAAATAATCTTATACATTGTTGACCTCTTTAAATTGATAATTTTGTGATAAAACTGCAATTTATGATCAAGGGAGTGCATCGATATTTGTGTAGGCGAAAGTTCTATTTGAAATTCAAATTAATGGATAGCTTATCAAACTTTGTGTCTCTAATTTTGTTTTAGATGTGGTTTTTATGAAGAAGTAAATTTTTCTATGGTTTAAAAGATTTTCTCCAAATTTTTGTCAATGAAGTTATCAAAAATAATTTTAAATTTTAATAAACAACGAATTTAATGCTTTCATTTGGTCTAAAATTGACTACAATCGGACAAAACTTGATGTTGCTTTGGTCATTTGTTGATAACACTACTTAACAAAATAAAAAAATTGTCTCCGAAGGGAAATTCTTTTATATGGGCTCATTCTATACGTAAAAAAATAAGTTTGGTGTTTCCCGTTTTTGCAAAAGTGATCGTTTAAAATTTTTCTTTTTTTTCACTTTGAACACCCCTAGTAAGTCTAAAAATAGGATCAACAAAATTGCAAGTATAACATTCTTAAAAAAAATGTCTAAACTTTCCAAAAATATTAAATATTTCCCATTACGAACTCTTTATTTGACTAAATTAGCAGTAAAATATACTATTTTACAAGGAAAGTGTCGTTTTTATCACTTTGAACACCCCTATTAAGGTTAGGAAATGGGTCCAAAAAAATGCAAGTATTATATTCCTAAAGAAAATTGTCCAGGGTCCTACACGAAATCTTAAAAAAAATATTACTTAAAACCAAAATCCTGAAACATTTTTACTAAAAACCATAATCCTAAAAAAAAAATCCACAATACGAAAATACTAAAATTAAAAATCCTAAATAACTATTTCCTGAAATTTTAAGGATAAATTCTTAGAACATTTATAATTTTGTCTTTCTTACAAAATGGGGTGGGAGGGGGAGCGTTAAGGGGGCCTTAATTAGCCGGGTAATGAATAATTTAGTTTTTTGTCTGAAATTTAAATAAAACTTTCTTAAATTAAACCTCAAATATTATGTTATCAGATGCTCCGCTGCTCCGCAGCTACGCATTTGTTTTTTTTTATAATTGAGAAACATAAAAAATGGTTTCACTAACATAAAAATAAAATAATTAAATATTAAATTTGTCTGAATTTTCAGTTTTAGTTTTTAAGGATTATTTAATTTAGGATTTATTTTTTAAGGGTTTTGTACACTTTCGGATTTCTGTTTTTAGTAAAAATGTCTTAGGATTTTGGTTTTCAGGATTTTATTTTTAAGGATTAAGGTGGGCCCCCAATTGTCCAAGCTTTCCAAAAATATTATATACTTAGTGTTTTGGACGCATAGTAAGGCCACATATCCATTAAAACAATGCTCTATTTTAAAAAATTTTTTAAAATAGAGCATTGTTTTAATGGATATGTGGCCTTACTATGCGTCCATAGCAAAATTAGCAAAATTGCTCTGAAACTTCAATTCGCTCAAAAATTTTAAACGAATACTTTTGAAAAAACTGGAAACGCCAAATTTATTTTTTTAACATGTTGATTGAAGTTAGTTTGAGATTTTGGTCCAGTTCCAAATTTTCATTTGAATTCAAGGGAACACTTTTGTCAAACATTTTTGATGATACTCAATTTCACAGTGAAATGTTTCAAGTACTACTTTTATTTAACACAAAAATCACTGTTACGGAGAAATTTATTGATCATCATTACAGAAAAAAGGTAAAAGTCAAGAAACTATGACAAATGCTTTCTTCATCTATCTTTCATATACACTTGTAATTTTTTTTCTTCATTTTTTTATTTCAACAACTTCTCCACACAACTCAATAAAAGTAATAATAATAATAATATGATTGATCCACGTTGTTGTTTTCTTATATAAATCTTTTTACTTCTTGTCTTGCTTATTATTTTTTAATCATTTATATCCACATAACTTGTCAATTTTTGTATTGTATTTTCCTATCAACATCATCATCGTACAATTTTATTGTTTTGTGTATTGATTCAATGTCAAGATATGTGTGTTTTTTTTTTGCTTTCATGGATGAATTGAAATAATGATCAGTGAATGTAAAAATAAAAACAACATAATTTTTACGATACATGCAACTTCAGATTCATTTGAAACGCATTTCAAAAAATTAAAAGAAAATAAAATATGTGATGATATGAGAAATTTTACTTTAATTGTTTCAATGAAATGAAAAATTGTTTTATCATGTGTGTCCAAAGACCTCTCCTCTCTCTCTCGGTGTTTTTATCGCTTGTGCAAGTTCATTTCACCTTTTATCACGTAAACATTTTTTAATTTAATTTTTTTTTTTGTATAAAATGTATGTACTTTTATTTTACTCTTATTTTATTGTAATTTGATACTTTTATTACCTTTTACCTTATAACTTTTTAATTAATTTTAATCGTTTTTTTTTGCATCACAATCATTAATTCACTCACATATATGTGATGTGATTATTCGAATAATCATTTACAATGCTCAAGTAAAAGTGCGAACACAATTCTTTTTTTTCCTTTTAAATTAAAAGTAATTTTTAGTTATTTTTTTTTTTTGTTTAAATATTTTATTTGTATACATGATTTGCGCACGCTTTGATGTTTAAAGATTTAATTATTATAAAAAAAAGTTACTTTTCAAGAGTTAATACGAGACTTGAATGGTATATGAATATGATAATTACATATCTCAATTCGGACTTCAATTATGATAGTTGTCCAAAAATATGAATGTGAAATGGTGAAGTGCGTCATAGTTTGGAGGTAATTTTTTTCCACAAAGTCTTGTCAGTTTTGCTTTCAGCTTTTGTGGGCTGATTTTCATCTTGATCAGACAAATTTAACTGATTGTTTTTCTTTTCAAATTTAGATTTAAACACTTTAAGAAAATTAAATCTATGAGAATATGCTGGATTATTTCGCAATGTCTGGTTTTCAACAGATTTCGCTGTAGTTTGAGATGATTCGCCTTCATAATTGCAAACTTCTGAATAGTAATGACCAGGATCTTTTCTTGAATGAGATGCTTTTGTTAGGTTTCTTAGTATTTGATTAGTTTTACGTTCTCCAAGCTCAATTCCATTTGTATCTGTATGATCAGCAACATTTAACTCATTCTTTTTCTTTTCAAATTTCAATTTGAATGCTTTAAGAAAATTGAACCAATGAGAGTGTGCTGGATTATTTCCTGTAGTTTGAGATGATTGGGTTTCATAATTTGCATAATTGCAAACTTCTGAATAGTAATAGTCAGGATCATTTTCAGAATTCGATGCAATTTTTGGGGTTCTTAGTGTTTGACTAGTTTTACATTCAGCAAGCTCAATTCCATTTGCATTTGTTCTCGGTTTATTATTAGCATTATTTGCATTTTGTGATTTTTTAAGCTTGAAATTATAACCAGCACATAACAAAATGATGATAGTTGTAATACAAAGTCCTGAAATGAAAGCTATTATGGTTGGTTTTGAGTATCCGTCTCCATTTTTGATAGCTTTATGGTATTCTTCTTCATTTTCAATGCATTGTCCGAATCCATCATATACTCCAATGTGTTTTTGGCTAAGAAATTTATCCATGATTTTTTGCTTACTGCACAAAAAATTATTGTTTTTAAGTGAGATAATTTCTAAATTTGGAACTTTAGATAAAAGTCCATTCATGTCAATATCGATGAGTTGATTGTTGTGTAAATAAATTTCTTCTAATTTTGTATTTGAATCAAATAATTGCGAAGGAATGTAAGTTAACTCGTTGAATTCTAAGTGTATTTTCTCTAATTGTTTATTATTGGTGAATAAAGCGGCATCAAGTTCTTTTATCTTATTTTTATCCAAACTAATGTTTACGAGTTTCAAATTTGCCTCAAATAAATTTGGAGGTACATGAATCAAAATATTTTGACTGAAATAAACTTCCGTCAATCGAAAATTAGTTTTGAACAAACCACTATCAACTTCCTTCAATTGATTGTCTTGAAGGGAAACTGTTATCAGCTTAACATTTGATGCAAAAATTTTAGATGGAAGATGAGTCAAGCTCAAACTTTTCATTGTAATTTTTTGAACCTCTTTGCAGTTTTCAAAAGCACTCTTGTTAATCGTTTTAAAAACAGTAGAAGCAATAAATATGTTTTCTAGCGATGGGAACGAATTACAAATGTTTGATGTGAAAACATCCATGGTTGAATTTTTGATTATTACAGAGTCTATGCTTACTGATTCCTTAAATTTATATGGTGGATTTAAATTTACATTCTTTAAATAAAGACATGTGGAAAATGATATGCATTTAAAGTTAACAAATTCAGCCCAAGTCACTTTTATCAAAACTTGAAAAATTATTATTTTTAACATCACTGGAATTAGCTTTGCCATATTGCTATTGAAAGACTGAATTAGAACTGACTCAACTAATTTTACTCGAGTTTATATTAAACTTATTATCTCTGATACCGGAATTGGCTGTTTGATAACTTTTGTGAATAAAGATGAAGTGTCGGTTAAGCATATTTAACTTAATATCACTCAAAGCCATGCTTTGCACTGAAACATCCTCAATTATTGATTAGCGGTTCAACAAAATTTATGTTCGTCCCATGTAAGTGTTTGAAATTAATTCATTTTATCATGTCTTGTGAGTCAAGAACAGAATGTTCGAGGTTTTGTATTGTTACATGCCAGACTTTATCTTCAATTTCATATGTTCTGTTTATATTGAAAATGAGAGATATACTCAAAGCCATAAGACTTTTTATTATCATAAGAGCCATTTTCTTAGTATTTTTAGAATTATGTTATTTTTTTTTGTTTAAATATTTTATTTGTGTACATGAATTGCGCACGCTTTGATGTTTAAAGATTTAATTATAATAAAAAAGTTACTTTTCAAGAGTTAATGCGAGACTTGAATGGTATATGAAAATGATAATTACATATCTCAATTCGGACTTCAATTATGATAGTTGTCCAAAAATATGAATGTGAAATGGTGAAGTGCGTCATAGTTTAGAGGTAACTTTATTCCAAAAATTCTGTGGTTACTTTACACGAATATGACAATGTTTGGCATTTTCATCAATTAAGGAAACTGAAGACGATCATAATCATCACCCTCAGTTTGCTGTGATGCATTTTGATCAGTCACATTCAACTGCTCTTTTTTCTTTTCAAATTTTGATTTAAACGCCTTAAGAAAATTTAACCGAAAATAATAAGTTGAATTATTCCCGGGTGTCTGGTCTTCAGCAGAAGTTGCTGTTGGTTGTGATGATTGAATTTCATAATTTTCAAGATTGCCAGCATTTTCATAGTAGTAGTCAGGATCATTTTCAGAATTCGATGCAATCGTCTGGGTTCTTGGTGGTTGATTTTTTTTACGTTCTCCAAGCTCAATTCCATTTGCATCTGTATTCGTTGTTTTAAGAGCATTATCAGCATTTCGTGATTTTTTCAGCTTGAAAATATAACCAGCACATAACAGAATAATGAGAATTGTTATACAAAGTCCTGAAATGAAAGCTATCATGGTTGATTTTGAGCATCCGTCTCCACTTCTGATAGCTTTATGCCATTCTTCTTCATTTTGAATGCATTGTCCGAATCCTTCAAATACTCCGACATGCTTATCATTTAATATTTGATCCATCTTTTTCTGTTTACTGCACAAAAAGTTATTGTTTTTGAGTGAGATAATTTCTAAATTTGGAACTTTAGATAGAATTTCATTCAAGTCAATATCGACGAGTTGATTGTTGTGTAAGAAAATTTCTTCTAATTTTGTATTTGAATCAAATAATGTCGAAGGAATGTAACTTAACTCGTTGAACTCCAAGTGAATTTCTTCTAATTGCTTATTATTCTTGAATAAATCGGCATCTAGTTCTTTTATCATATTATTATTCAAATATATTATTATAAGTTTCAAATTTGATTCAAACAAATTTAAGGGCACATAATGCAAATTATTGAAACTAAAACTAATTACTGTTAATTGAAAATTCTTCTTGAACAAATCACCATCAACTTCATTCAATTGATTCCCATAAAATGAAACCGCTATCAGCTTAATATTTTTTGCAATTAATGATGAAGGAATATGAGTCACTCCAATATTTTCCAATACAATTACTTCGATCTCCTTGCAGTTTTCAAAAGCATTATTGTCAAATGTTTTAATAAAAGCAGAAATAATATGAATATCTGTGACCGATGGAAAAGATTCACAAATGATCGATGTGAAAACATCCATGGTTGAATTTTCGATTATTACAGAGTCTATGCTGATTGATGGCTTAAATTGAAGTGATGGATTTAAATTAACATCCTTTAAATGAAGACATGTCGCAGGTGATATGCATTGAATGTTACCAAATTCAGACCAAGTTACTTTTATCAAAACAAGAAAAATTATTATTATAACACTCACTGGAATGAACTTTGCCATATTAACTATTGCAAGGATGAATTGAAACTATTTCTAACAAATTCTACTCGAGATTTATATTAAATTTATAATCTCTGACACAGGAATTAGCTGTTTGATAACTTTTGTGAATAAAGTTTTAGTGTCGGTTAATGTTACTTTAAATCACTCAAATTCAACGCTTTGCACTGAAACATCCTCAATTATTGATTAGCAGTTTCTCAACATTCATATACGTCCCATATAAGTGTTCGAAATAAATTTATTTTATCATGTCTTGTGAGTCAAGAAAAGAATGTGTTAGGTTTTGTACTGTCACATACCAGAGCTTTATCTTCCATTTCCTTTGTTTATATTGAAAGTGAAAAAATCACTGGCCATTAGACTTTTGATTATCACATGAGTCATTTTCTTGATTCGGTTAAAATTCTTTGATTTGGACTCAGTCAAAAATTTCTACATGAGACGGTTTTGGGGCAAAGGCTTAAATCCAATTTTAAAACTAATGAGATTATTCTTATAAGCTTCTCATTGCAATATAAAAACCTATACCTAAAATGTTCTTAATTGCCTTAAGATAACGTCATTCGATAGATTGAAGCTTCTTTTTAGTGCATTTCGTAAGAAAAAATGCACTATTACAGACGGTTTGTCCGCCGTCACTCCGTCACACATTTAGCTCCATAACTCCGGAATGGTCCATCGGAGCGAGGTCAGGTTTTTTTTATTAGACAGAGGAGGTTTTAAGGATGATTTCAAACTCATTAGTTTTGAGATTGGGCTCATGGGTTGGGGTCCAGAGCCTCCAGAGCCTGAAATCGGTAAAAATACGTTTTGGTCTATAACAACGGAATGGTTTATCGGATCAGGGTCGGGGTTCTTTTGTTCAATAAAGGAGCTCATTAGGATGAAATTTAACTCATTAGCTTTGAGATTGGGCGCAGGTATTGGGCTCCAGAGCCTGAAAACGGTCAAAAGCCCAAAATTTTCCAAAATGGACGATTTTTCCAAAATGATATATTTTTTTAACGGTTTTTTGTTACTATCATTTACAAAAATTTTCCGATTAAAATATTTATAATTATTCATATATATTTTATTTAAAACGTAATTTTATTCAATGAATCGAGTCCCATCGAAATGCACTTTTCTAAACCGCCCAGTGGTTAGGAGTTCTAATTTTTGTATTACTTATGGGAGCTTTCCTTGCTTAAAAAAAATTAGAATAGAAAGGTGTGAATATGTAAAAATTATATTCAACAAAAGAGATGACACACGACTTAAAAATTAATTTTTCATTTTAACAAATACAATAATTAACGACAACAACAAAATCATTCATGTGTTTAGTGTGACCGTTACATTTTAATTGTCTTCAAAATTCGTCATAATAATTACAGTATAAGAGTAATCGTAGTCATCTGAGACTTTTAAAGTCATTACACAAAATGTTAATTACCAATATAATTTAATGACATTTGTTTAAATTTTGTATTGTTTAAACCTTTTTGTTTTATTTTTGGGAAAATATTTTTTTTTATTTAAATTTTAAAGTGTGTATTAAAATTCATGTTAATTTGGAATAATTTGTAAATCTTCCATTCAAAAATTTAAATTCATATTATGATATTTGAAATGGACGGAATAATGCTTGTTTTATTAGCGCCTGAACGGAATGTTTGTCTTATTAACATTTGAGTTAATTATCGTTAATGTGTGAAACATTATATTTTTTTTTTGATTCAGATGAAAAAATTGCAATGGTATCGCTTTTGGACGGGATGTCTTATGATTTATGGTTTAATTTTGACTGTAACTGTCTTTAAAATGGATTCAAGTAAATTTTATTTTTTTTGTGAAGTAATATGTGAGAGTTTCAATGTAATTTGATAGGTTTCACTGAATTGGAACCCGTAAAGTCACAGCCATGGCATCCTTACATTGAGTATCCATTTCCAGCGATCAGTATCATAAGCAGTCTGTTGATGATGCCTGCTGTACTCATTCCGGTAAGAATTTGATTTTTTTTTACTCCTATTAATTCTTCATTTATTTTCAATTAAAGCGCCTTGAATTTCGAAATTACCTCCTTCCATCAATCATTATGAATATTTACTTGGCTCTCTCATACTTAGCAAATGGAATTTTTACAACAATTTTTTTATTTTACAATCACATTCTGACCACATGGCCTTACCAATTCATCCTTTACGTCTCATTAACTCTGATAATTCATTGTTTCTTAATTAAAGCAGCAATTTCTTATTATGTGTTATTATGGCCGGAACAATTGATTGGTGTTGACAATGTTGCACCATTTGTCGAAGAAATCAATGAAGAATCTGAACAAATGGATTTTGATTAAATTGAAATTTTTTTTAATATAAAATTCAACTAAAGATAATTTCTGGTTCAATTATTTGTGTACACATGACGAAATTGTGTAAAGAAAAAGATGGTAATCCGTTAAATTTTTTATTATTTATAGTTGTTATTCAAAAATTATCTTAATTATTATTTTCTTTTATTATTTATGTATATAACACACTTATAATTATTAAACTATTTTTTCTCGTAATTACACAACAACAACAACAACAACAACACACCGCCTCTTGTAACAATTCTTCTCTTCATTTGCTTGTGTGATTAAGTTCACAAGCTACAGAAAACTCATTTACACTAATAAACGAAATACTTTTTTTCTCTACTAGGTTACTGTACAATGCAACTGTAAATTTCTTATAGCATTAACTTCCTACTCAAATTCTATTTACGTTTGTACTCTTGATGATGAGTAAACTTAAAAAGTTTCTTGTGTAAAATCTAAAATATTCATTGTTGTTACATGAGTAATGTTTGTAAAATCTGATGTCTTTTATATGATTTAGTGGAGGAAATGCGCTCTTGTAATGGAATTGGTGTCATTCACCTCATACTAGTGATTTAATACTTACTCTAACGGCTGCTTTAAGCAAGGTATAAGAGTTATAACAAATTCGTATGTGTATAGATAGCGGAAAAAGTATAACCCGCTCTGTACGTAAATTATAAGGAGTTATACCATGCATAAAGTAGCTCTACCTTTAGACTTACTCCAGATGGATATAAGACTAATTTAGTTTCCTAAAGAGTATTTCTCTAATTAAAGAAGAATATTCTCTTTAGCAAGATGAGAATTATAGGTATAGTTGTAGCAACAGCGAGCGTCGAAGTGGAGGTGCAAGTATGAGTCTTGACATATCTAGGGCATGATTGATTCACTCTTAAATGCGAATGTAGATTGAATGATGAGTTTGGGGTGCGTCACTATGTAACAACTCGCAAAGAGCCCTACAAGATGTGGCTTAGGTGGGAAACCCTTCTAACAATCTATCTAAAAGGATTCGCGTATCAATTTAAAGGTTCGTAGTTCATTTCTCACTTCAGTCATAAAACTTTACGATCTCAAATGTCCCTTTTTCAGCTACTTAATTTGAGTTAAAGGCTAGATAAAGGTGGCGGCTCTTTGAATGACATGAAAAAAAACTAACGCCTTCTGATGATAAAAATGAAACAGAGTATGCTAAGTAACGTCATGCCATTTCATGGTAAAAACAATAATAATTAAAGTAAATGCACTTATTTGAATGAACCAGTGTTACGGTTTCCTTTCATATAATAATAAACTATTTTCTGTAATACAATGAATGTTTAACTTTAAACTCAATTGTATTACAAAGAATAGCTTTAACAGTTGCTTATCTTTATTTATTTTTTACTTCACTCTTTCTCTGTTCTTTTTGTTCAAATATGAGCAATTATAAATTTAATTCAATTACCATTTTTTATTACATATTTAATGATATTCGACATGGTTCTAACATAGCGTTTTAATTACTATTTACTTGTATAAAGGCGGGAAAATGTTGTTTAAGTGATTTTTATGAGTGTTTTTTATTTGAACCCATTTTAAATCTGAAACACCTCCGTGGCAAAGCCAAAATCTGTCAGTTTCGTGATAAATCAAAAAAATAAAATAAAAGAATGATGGATTTTTTTTAACATAGAGGTTGATTTGAGTCAAAAATACAATAAAACAAAGCGGTAGCCTGCCGTACAGAACATCGATTAACAGGTCTTAGTAAGAGAAAATGTTAACAGATCACGATTTTATTTTCCGTTTTTATGCCTGGAAGCAATCCACGTATACATTAAAAGCACCCAATTTTTTTGTTGTATTTTAACGCTATTTTTATTGTAAATTTTATTTTATACATATTTTTTTTCTCATTTTCATTGAAATACTCAAAAACTGAGATGTTATCAATCAAAAGTATAAAATAAAGTTTTTATTCTTTCTTTTTTGCTTTCTTTCATTCATTCTTGACATGTGTGCTTGTGTTAACGAGATTACTCTGTTGTATAAATGGAGGTGATCTAGCGGAAATGTACATATAGCGGTTTTTTAAACGAAATTAAATCTATCTTGAAAAAGTGTGTTAAAAGTTTGTGCGTTGTATTGAATGGAAAAATTTTTAGAATCAAAAAATTTACTGTAATCTCAATCTTAACCACTTAAAATTATTGAGCAAAATATAAAATTTTCCATAAAAACATTCAGACATAAACGTTTTTCTTTATCTTTATGACAAATCTCCGAAGAGACAAAAAAACACACACAAAACATCGATTCTCATGTCATTTAATTTGAAAACATTTTCCATTACAAACATTTTCTCATGGATATTTATATTTTGAATCAGTTGAAAACAGTTTGCATGCAAAATTCTACAATAAAGTGCTCACACACACACACAGAAGGAACGAACAATCACAGCACCTTTATCACATAATCATGATTATGTTAAATATGCCCATATACGCCTCATTTATGTGTATGCTTTTTTTACTACTTTCCTTCCTCTTTTATTTTATATTTTTATTCATTTATTTTTATAGTAGCATAGAATGAAAAATACACATTTTCGAAGAAGATATTTCAATACATATTTTTGCGTTAAAATGTGAATAAGTGAGTGAGAATATTCTCTATACGGTACATTAAATAGTTAAACGGTCGTCGTATTAAAGTATGAAAATAATTTCTTTCATGTTTCTTCTACTTTTTATGAAATGCTGTCAGTGTCACACGAACACACACTGAAAATGAGGAAACGATGATACAGAGAATTTCTAACGAGAAAAAAAATTTAAAATATTTTCATATTTTTTTAAATTTTTATGTTAAAAATTCGTTTTAAATGAAAAAAAAAATGTTTTTAACTGTAATGAATTCACAAAAAATATAAATATCTGAAAATTTTAAATAAAATTATTAAATTTAAAGTTCAAAAAATGTATGCGAATAAAATATATTCTGGAGACACGTATCAAATTAAGTCTCATATAATAATAAAATATATAGTCACAAAATACTGACACATAAACTCCCATGTTAGAAGCCATCATCATAGTCATAGAATAAATAAAACAGCAGCACATACTATAAAAACACAACAAGATATCGTCGTTCTGTTGCTGGTTTAAAGAGAAGAATAAACAGTTATGTGAATGTGCAATAAAAATAGCAAGAATTCCTCTTCTATGCTTTTTCATCTATTATAAATATAACAACACTTACATAGGTTTGGTTTTACTGTCAATAGGTTGTCAAAAATAAAAAAAGAGGTATATAAACAATGAGGAAGTTAAATGATAGAAAAAAAATTCTTAAGTGAAGTGTTTTGTGATAATTTAACCTGTTATGGTAACCAGTGGTTAACCCGTGGTATACGGATGGATCAAAAATGACGAAAAGAACAGGATTTGGAATGTATAGAGCTAAAACTGGTGACTCACATTATGATAGTCTACAAATGACAGCAACAGTTTTCCAGGTAATTCCATGTAATTGTAACTTGTGCCATATTTTTGCTTTGTAATGAGATTTTGCTTAACAGGAATATTGTTATTGCTTCAGATAGCCAAGCGGCTCTTCAAGCCTTAATAAAGTACAAAATAACATCTTTACAAATCTACTACTGTATTGAAAAACTAAATGAAATTGGGAAGTCAAACAACGTTAGGCTCATCTGGGTACCAGGACACAGTAGCATACATGGAAATGAAGAAGCAGATTGTTTAGCGAGAAGCGGTTCTGAATTGACACATCCGATTGATACTTATAGTTGTGGAATATCAACTGCCATTATAAAAGAAAATATAAAAAACAAATTAATTAAAGAATTTGAAGCACAATATAACTTCTCAACAGGACTAAGACAGTCAAAGAAATTTATTCGCTATGTCGACCTCAAACGAGTAGATGAGTTATTAAATCTGACTAAACAACAAATTAGGTGGACCATTGGAATATTCACTGGACATGGTAAATTTAGATACCACCTTAAGAATATACAAATAAGAGATGATGATACATGCTGATACTGTTTAGAGAGCCAAGAAACTTCGGAGCATTTACTGTGTGACTGTGATGCACTTATGTACAAAAGAAAACAAATTTTCAAGAAATATTACTTGAGCCCATCCGACATTGATGGATACAAGCTTTCAAAAATCTATGAATTCGTAGGCAAAATCGGAATAGTGAAAGAAGCTGATTAGAAAAAGTAGAAAGCATAGTAGCTTATAACTCTTGGGCATTCCTAAATTTTTATCGAGGAGACCACAATAGGACTCTTTGAGATCGCTGTGGTGCCCTTGTAAAATCTAACCTAACCTAATCCGTTATGGTTAAAACTCGTGGGTGCAGATTTCTTGTGCGGGTCACCGTTAAAATAGGGTTTGATCTGCTTAATTTCGTGTGAAATTAAATCATCTTTTCAGATCGCCTTCTCAAAGAAACAAGCAAATTTCCTTTACCTTTATACCCTTAACTATAAAAACCATAAAAGCCAAAAACCACTTCAAACTATATCATGTCAATTCACACACCCTAATAATTTAAAATCGTTCAAAATTCTTTGTGAACTTCATGGTCAAATCATTAATTCAATCGAATCATTTAATTTTGATCACTTACCTTTAACACCAAATTTATATCCACTATGTTTTACTATGACTAAAAATTTATTGAAACTCTTAATTTTTTTTGATGAAATTTGGCAAATTTACAGTCTGAGTTATTTTACTTTACAAAAGTTATATCATTATTCATTGATTTAATATCCACAAAAAATTTAATTGATGAACTTTCTTTACAGAAAAGTTTTCTGTAATAAATTATTAAAAAAAAACCATATGATTATTACAATTATTTGTTAAAATATTTATCTTCGTCTTTCTCTTTGATTTTATGATGTTTTTTTTTGTTGGAATTTTTTGTATTTTGTTTTTATGAGTTACATTTATTATTTTATTTATTAGTTTTCTCTCTACGATTATTATTAATTTTTTTTTATTTAACTTGGTTTGATGTGTAAAAATGAGAGGTTCACTGTAATTGTAATAAAGCAAAAAAAAATGGAATTTTTGCTATTATTAAATATTTTTTATTGTAATTATTATTAGTTACACAGTTGTTTCAAAATTTGAATTTTTTATTTACTTTTTTTTTCTCTCTTTATTAGATTGTTTCTTTATTTTTTTTTATTTTATCTTCTTAAAACAACAAAACAAAAAATAAAAGTTTAAAAATTTAATATGTATTTAAGATAGAGTTAGATAGGTTAAACATATATTGGTAGCTAAAAGGCATAACAAGACATGAACTTTTCATAAATGAATGTACTTCTTAAAGTCAGAGAGAGATGTTTTTCACCACAAACCTATCTGATGTTCAACATGAATGACTTTTGTGTGTGTGTATGTATAAACATGCAAAAAGATAATAAAGATAGAGAGTTTTTAAAGTAACTACTAGTAGAACAATAAAAAAATATGAAAAAAAGTTTGAAAATGTTCCCTTCGTTTTATTGCTTTAACAATTGTTTTATATTATATGCAGTTTTATTGCATTTCTCTATTTAATTTCAAATAATTTTATTACAAAAGAAAATAATCAGAAAAAAATGAGAAAAAGTTTTTCTACTGTTAAGCGTTTAAATTTATAAGTTCGTTTCAATTCTCATCCATGTTCAAGATATTTCATTGTACAACAAAAGATAACAAACGACAAAATATTCTCATTTAGCTTTATAACTTTTCTAATTCAATTAAATTATGCAGGTAATGCAACAGGTGGATTCATTGTTGTTTTAAAGAAAATATTTTTATTTGTACTTTATTTTTTTAAGAAAAATAAGAAAAAGTCACAACAAAGCACGTACATGACACATTTATTTACTTAATTCAGTGTTATTTTTTTTATTTTAATATTTCTTCTCTTATTAAAGTCTTATATCAAAGAATTCAGAAATTTTATTTAATTTGTGTAAACTTGAAACATTAAATAAATTTGAAAAACTCGTTTCTTTAATACTTTTTTTTTCGAAATTTTGCATACCTTTGACACTTAAATTAGTGGTAATTAAAATCAAATTTGATAAAGTTTTACTAAAATATGAGTTAAAAAAATAATAAAAATATTTTTAAATAAAAAACACGAATTTGTTAAATTTAATTTTTTAACCAGTCAGACCGAGTGTACTATACAGACTAAACAGCTTTTTAACTTTGTAAATATGTTAAAAGTAGAAATTAATATTTGAATGTATTTTTATTTTTTCTTGTTATTATTATGATTTTGTATTGTACAGTAAGTTGTTTATTTACTTTAATAGTGAAGTAGTGAAGTGAATGAAGTACATTTTTTTGTAGGGTGGCTATTTTTGTAAGGAAAATTTTGAGATGAGTGTAATAAGAGCTCTAATAAGATTTGCCTTAACAGACACATTTTAACTTTTACCGTGACTTTATATAGATAAATTCTTAACTTAGCGTAGCTTAAATCTTCGTATTTTTATTTATTTATTTTCTCTTCATAAGGCCACAGTGACCCACAATGGGTCCTTGAAGGTATGTCTTTCATCTACATGAAACTTAAATCTATATTAATCTATATAATGCAAATTATTTTGTTATTGCTCTACATTATCGGCTTACCGTAAAGACCTCTACTTTTTGATGCGTACAGTACAGAGAGTGGAGTATCTTGCTACGATGCGGTAGTATAAATTTTTTTTTCTGCTCTATTCAGATTGGTACTAGCTTGTGATCAAGTTCCATGGTGTATGTTCTGCTTTTTTATCGTACTATAAAATCCAATCAGGAGAAAACTACAGTATATAGTACTGATGATTGTCCGCTCTGAGTATCGAACCCACGCCATCCAGTTGCAAAGCGAATGTTTTAACCACTGGACCAATGAAGCGGATTACATGCATACACCTCGTACAAGTTTTAACTAGTACTAAATTTTATGTTGTGTGGATGTATATGACGATTTAACTACGCTTAGTTAAGAATTTATCTATATAAAGTACCCGTTATTATTAACTATTGATAGTTATATTGATTTAGTTGATTAAAAATTTTGATCCTGTGATTTTACTTAACATGAATGGGTTCCTCATAATCGTTTTCTAGATCAATATACATTGCTTCATCTGCTGGTGATTTTTTATTGTTTTTTTGCTTATTGTCAACATAAATTTGATCACGAGATATTGGTTTCCTTCGTTTCTCAAAATATTTAAACAAGAAAAATGCTGTTATAAGCACCGTATAAATTCCAAGGATGCTTACCATTGCAACTATTATATAAAATATTGATGTTTGAATTTCATCTAATCTTTCCTGATTTTGTATTGCAGTTAAATTGATTGTATTTAAAATCAATTCTATTTTACTTTCAAGGATACTGGGGGTTTCAGTAACTTCTTCTATTTCATTTATATAGATTGTGGTGATTGTTGTCAATGAATCTAAAACTTTTCGATTTAAGAGGGGATCTTTAGTTGGAGAATCCATTAACCCGTTAGTAAAATAGTCCCCTTCTTGATCTTCATAATCTTGATAATCAAGGTGATCATCACTGTAATTATCATCATTATTTCCGATTAACTCCTCTTCGTTTTTTGATGTCTTTATCTCATCTTCCAGCAATATTTTACTCTGACACTCAACGTTTTCAATCGTCGGCAGATTGGAATTGCGAAAGGTTGAATCCTTATACCATACTCTTATTTGTATTCCTTGTCCCTTTAATGTTAATAAAATGATTTTTAAACGATTACAACTAAATAAATTGTTATGCATGTAAATTGCTTGGAGGTTTGGAAATTTTTCAGTTATTCCGTTCGCATCTAAATCAGTTAAATCATTTTCATAAATATACAAATATTTCAAATTTGCTAAAACTGTGAATTGATTAATTGATAGGTCATTCAAATAGTTTTGGGATAACGTCAATGTTTCAAGAACGTTTAGATGTCTGAACAATTCTGAATCGATGTTTTTTATTATATTATTTTGCAAACTAATATATTTTAATTCCTTATTGAATTTGAATACATCTCGTTCAACACTTTTTAATTTATTTCCGGAGAATGAAACATATTCAAGCTTTGTGCACTTATTCAAAGCATCTTTAGAAATTTGTTCCATTAAAAGACCGCTAGCTTTCAAAACAATAAGGTTGCCAAATGTACTACATATCTCGTTTGTAAAAATTTGTATCGTTGAGTTTTCAAAATCAACTTCTTGAACAGCATCATTGTTTATTGCACTTGGTTGAAAATATGGTGAAATTTTGGAAGTGTGAATCTCAGAAAATATGCAAGTTGTTTCTTTCAATTTGCATTGAAGAGCAAAGATGTGGCTTTTCCATAACAGAAAAAAAATAAGAACGTGAATCATCGTTTATCAACCTTTTACTTAATATTTTTCAACTTCAGAAGGTATTACTTGTTCGATATTTAAAAAAATACTACTTCTTCTAACCTTTCAAACATTCACTTCGCAAACATCGATTAAGTTATTGTATTGAAAAAAAAGGTGATAAGGTGTGATAAGATGATTAACTGCAACTTTGTATCGTTAATCAACAATGCAAATTGAAAAAAAACTGATTAATGTCAATATTGGAATGGTATTATTCATATATCATCTTATGCATTCAGTCCTCTTTAGTTCGTCTGAGAGGTGTCGAACTTTTTTTTCTAAAAAAATGTTCACTCTATCTCTCATAAAATGAACATTTTCATTATCAATAATAAAAAAAACTGTACATTCAAACCACAGTCATATACAAAACTCCACGAACTAGTTCAAATAAACACACACACATACGCAAAAATCATTAAAAATTTCACATAATTTCATTCCAGTTTAAATTGTTAATCCACAATACAGAACTTCTGAAGAGATCATAGTATTAGTTGATAGTAAAAGAAAAATATTTACATTCATAATACAACTCTTTTTTTTAATTCATTTGATTTTACTCCATTCATACAATCATCAAGTACTCGACACACTTACACCTGAACCATGCTTTTTAATGTAAAAATATCAATGAATGACTTTAATGTTGTTGTATGTGTGTTAAAAAGATAGTAGTGTATATGAGAATAACGTAAAAATGAGTAGTGTTCATTTTAAGTACTGTTAAAGTACCACAAAGACATTGAAAAACATATGGTAGTTCATTTGAGTGAATTTTTAAGTGCATTCAATTAAAAATGTGCTTATAAGACCATTTTATTTGTCGGTTCATATGAATACCAGCTTATAGCCAATTTTTAACAAAAATGATGGAATTTTTTTTGAAAGTGCTTTGTAGAAAAATGTGGGGTTGATCTCTGTTTTTATAACATTGAAGATCAGATCAGATTTGTAGGGCGGCTATTAAGCCTGCACTCAGGCCATCAGTTGGGCTCATTGTGAAAACCTGTCATCATCATTCGAGGGGCTTAGCTTCTATCCTGTCATCCCAAGCAGTCGCTACCTTTATCTAGCCTATAATTAAAATTGAGTAGCCGGAAAAGGGTACATTTGAGATCGTAAAGTTTAATGGCTGGAGTGAAAATCAAACTGCCAACCTTAGAATTGATAGTCCAATACGCTAACCACTGCATTGTACAATCACTTTTGAGCTTTGAGGATCCTATTATTTGGCTATCAAAATTAAGATGGTAAGCCCTATTTGATAGTTAATTTTCGTTATTCAAAAACACTTCATATGACGTACCCTAATTATCAAAATTCACCAAGTGTGACGTTATTTAACATTTCTCTTTTATCTTCTTTTCGCTTGAAGTTTAATGAATATCAGAGAAGTAACGGTTTTTATTCACATAAAATTTTGAATAAAATATTCTGCTGAATAAATCTAGGGAATTGAATGAAATATTTGCTATTAAAACGAAGATGGCAGCGTGTTTTAAAATAATTGAATTGAAGCATGTTGAACAAAAATACGTTGAAAGAATAAAATTACTGTTTTAAACTTATTAAAGCTAAGCAATTTTCCTTATCACATGACAACTACTTCTTTATACTATTTGAACCTTTTTAATCCAGTAGAGCAAATATTTTGATAGTTCCAATTTATAATTTATTTCAATAAATCTCAGTATTTTACTATTGTCAGAAATTGGCCTTAACCGTTTCGATCTGTAAGTTCATCCATAAGTTTTAGCAAAAGTGCATCCGTGTTTTTCATACATTGAACTGACAGTATGATGGAATCATCACTGAATGTAAAGCAAAATATCTATCAAAATGAATCAAATAAATAATGATGAATCATTAATAAATTTTGACACGAAATGTAATAAATTCATACTAGACTGCGATCGTGATTGGTTTCATTAATGTGTAATTTTAATTCATTTTTTAAAATGATTATGAAGTTTTCGCTGATGATTTGAGAAAAAGAAGGATACGGTTACTACGTTTGATGATCAGAAAGACATCAGAAAACTGACGGGTCTCCTAAGAGGACATTGCCTTTTGCGCAGTCATCTTAAAATAATAGGAAGGAGTTATTCAAGCACCTGCAGGCTCTGTCTAGAAAAGTATGAAACATCAAAGTACATCTTCGGTGAGTGTGAACTTCATCGGCTAGAGTGAGGATTTGCTACTTCAAGGAGGGCTTTCCATCTCCATTTACTGTATTTATCACAAATCCTAAAGTAATCTTAAGATTTTTTGACGAATTGGATGTATTGAAGGAGAACTAAGACCTCTTCGTAAGGAGAAGCACAACAGATCTCATGGGTCGAAGTGCGAGTACTGAGCTTCAGTGCACTCCACTCAAGGAAAAAAAAATAAAAATTCATAATAAAATTTTCAACAAAAATTCACAACTTACAAGGTACAATCGAAAGGTAATTTCATTATCCATTTCCTCAGATTCTTCATTGCAATTGTGCAATCTTCACAATTTCAATTGTTTTTACCATTTTTAATTATCAAATAGCCGTTAAATGAATGACAACTTAATAACAAATTATTTTACTGTTTTCACTTCTTCAAACACTTTCTTTTCAGCTACTGTCTGGAAGTTTTTATGATCATCTCATAATATTTTTTTATTAATTGATGCAAATTCATACCCTTTGCGTAATTGACTGAAAAATAATTCATGATAAAATTAAAATTTTTACAGAAGTTTGAATATAAAAAAAAAATAATATTGTAATGTCCACTCTCCCTCTTGATTGAAAGTTAAATATTTACATTTAGAGTGTTTGTTTTGGTTCAAAATGTAAAACAATATTACTGTCACACATCATTTTTTGCGACTGACTTCATTTAATGATGCTTGATTGTAAATGGTTGACATACTAACTGAAATTGATTTTAACTGAAAATTGATTGAATTTTAATTTTAATTGAATGTTAAACAACGGATTCAGATGATTATTTTTTTTTTCATTGTGACGTCACAACGCTTATCATGAATCGTGCAATTACTAGGAAAATTCTTTGTCACTAATTTTAAATGAAGTTGCAATTTATTTCAAAATAGGATACAATCACCAAAAAAAAAACAATTAAAAAGAAGGTGAAAGACCTCTACAATGTATTTTAGACACTAGTAGTAGCACACCCATTAATGGCATCTTCATACAAACACACACACACACACACACATTTGTACGTTTAATAAATTCATTTATTTTATTTTTTTCATGAATGTCAATGAAACATAGGCTCTTGTTATTATTATTATTATTATTTACTCCTTCTATATCGTATTTCTGTAACTGATATCACACATTTTTCGACAAACACACACACACACACACACTCTGTTACAGATATTTTAAGTTGGAGAAAGTTTTATCGCACATAAGTGTTAAAATGAAAAGATAAAAAAATAATGTTGAAAAAAAAAATCTTGTTTTCAAAGTTATACAAGTTAAAAAAAGATTTTTATTTAACGATATCGTACATTAATGGTAATGATAATAATAATAATAATAATAATAATAAAAATAAGTTTTTCATATAATTTTTTTCACAAATATCTTATTTATTTTCATGTTGTTGAGATGAAAATGTCTATGAAGTTTACTAAATTAATGAAATTTTTCCCAAAACAAATTTGATTGGAATCGATTTTTTTCATACATTATTTATAACATTATCATAATTATTTACTCATTCAATGCGAAACCTGAGTATGAATGACCCAATATTTTCATAGAAATGCTGTAACAGTGCTGAATCTTGTTTAAAAAACAAAAAATACCATGATTTGTCTTTTTAAACAGAAATATGCAAAGTTAATTTGAAATTTAAATTTCACAACAATTTACGAAAAAAAAATATGAAACTATTTCTGTGAAAAATCATATTATTATTAGTTAACAGACAATTCCACGTAAAAAAATATAAAATAAAATCATACACAGACACTGAAAATAATAAAAAAAAATACAATAAAGAAAGTAAGAAAAACAGTAATTATATTGTTCGGCCTTGAACTTACTTACTTTAAATGAAATATCTCAAAATGCATCAATATTGAAATTTTAAATAAATGAATAAAATAAAATTACAAGTGTCTTTAAAGTATTATTATTTTAATTTTTTTATATACTTATTTTTTAAAATACTCATTTAATTTTAGAGTCGTAACATGCAATAAATTATGGTATTTATGAGAGGAGTAGCAACAAATGTAAGAAAAAGCGAGATAAAATGAAATAGCAACAACAAAAATCCCCACTTGTAAGAAACATTAAAGTGTCATGGTGATGCCAGAGAAAGTAACAACAACAACGTTACGGACTTTTTTAATGTTTATTTATTTTAATGTTTTTAGTATTTTTTTTTGTTGGAAGCCACAAATGAATGGTAAGTAACGTGGTTTCCACTGTTGTGTGTGTGTGTGCTTGTATTTTTGTTTGTTTGTGTAAAAATGTGGTTTTCAAAAGAGTTCTAAATTAGTTTTGCGAATTCATTTTAGTTGTAAAAATTGAGAAATTTTAATGTTAATATCAAGAGGTCATGAGTGCTAAAAGTCTTTCTTAGATTAAAGGAGTGACATTTTCTTCCTGCTGAAGCCACAATTACAGGAATTTTAAAAATTTCAGGATAAATTGCAGCATTAGATGAGAGTATGTCTAGCTAAAGATATCCAGTTCAATGCTAATCTTTAATTTCAAAAAATGTCATGTGAGACCAGTCGCTTTACCCTGAAGAGTACAAGAATAGGCGAATGCTTAAACCAGTGGACAGGCTCAGATTTATGGAGAGGTTTTGGAATTCAGTCCATAGCACATCAGTTGTTTTTATAGATTTTTATCACGGGCTTTAGCTTAAATTTTGTCAATCCTTGCATCGCCACTTTATATAGCTGGAATAATTTTAATTTAATCCGAACGAGAAATTTACTGCTTATCTTAAGAGATAAAATAAGAGGGAAAGAGAGGCTTAAAAAGGAGGAAAAATTAACAAAAAAAGGAACAGAGCTAACTTAACGAACTCGAGCGGGTTAATTCAGCCAGAGGAGAAAAAGAGGAGAGAAATGGAGGATAAAATAAAGTTGGAAATATTGCCAGTGGACATCAAGGGGATAAAACGACTTATGGACGATGAAAAAAGTGAAAAAATATACGATTATATTAGCGTTAAGAGGTCTAAATCGGAAGACATGGAGAGGATAAAAATTGGCAATTTTTTCTTTGAAAAGAAGCACAACAAGGTGGTGGTCAGTGCCGAGGACACTTTTACTAAAGATTGGTTATTGGGACTCAAATTCGAGTTTCTGGGGCTGTCACAAGTCAAAATAATTGTAGACGCCATCCCCCTTGAGAGATGTACTATAAAAATAAGAATACAAGGAAGAGGAAGAGTTAAGGGGCAACTGACCTCGGCGAACTCGGGATTGGTATTCAAAAAGTTCAAAATTCTAAACAAAAAACTGCTCGAAAACAATTTCTGGCTTGTCACCCTTGAAATGGATAAAGAGGCTTTTGAAAGTATGTTGGCTAAAGGGGGGAATGACTGCTAGTAACCTAAAATTTAAAATGTGCAGAGGAGCTTGTCATTACATCATCTTCAGAATAAAATAAATATTTATTCTAATATGTGTTACATTTCCATAAATTTGAGCTAATATTTTATATTTAATACGAAAGATAACGCTATTTTAAGGATGAGAGTAAAAAAGATTAATAAAGTGGTTTCATACACGCATCACGCAATTATAAATATATTTTTTTTGCATGTACAAAAGTGCTTAGAAAACATTTTTTTTTATCATACGTGTAACAGAAAGCAACAACAATCATGGGATTAGCAGAAATGTTCTGTTGTAGGAAATGGACTAAGGCTAATTTCCCTGTTTGTATTAAAAAAAAAATAGTTATATCTCTCATGTATGTTAATTTCCATTCAGATTAGTGTTTAGAGAGTTAATAGTAAACATTTTTGCCTTGTTATAGTACAAAAACAGTTAATGAAAAATAGTCAGTTACGATATTTCAAATGGATAATTCGAGTTTTATTGGGGTTTAAATAAAATAAATAAAAACAACAACAAGCAAAAGAGCACTTGTGTAGTTGAAATTCAAATAAAAAGAAAAAAAAACAAATATTAATTCTTTCACGATTGTTGCAACAACGATGTGGTTCAGTCTCACAAAACAACAAGAAAGTTAACTTAATTTGGTTTCATAAACTAGATACAGGTAATCAATGCATGCATTTAAACACATATCTACTTACACATAAACACACACACACACACATATATAGACACTTAAGGTACTTCACTTCGTATGAAATCAGTTTCAAGTTGTGGCAGAATAAGAAGAAGAAAATGTGTGTAAAGAAAGAAGATGCGATATGTGAGTCTTTGATTGTTGCTCATATTTAAGTGTTAGTTTTATTTAAAGTTAGCAGTTGCTTTTCACATACATACAGCTATACACACACACACACACACACACACACAGACACACTAAGAGGCTTTATACGATGAATTGAAATATTGTTTAACTTATTTATTTTTTTTTTTAATATAATAAAAAGTCATACAATATACAAATTTTTTATTTTCAAACATTCTCAAGTCTCATTGATATATTGGTATGAATGTTGTATCGAAGACTTTTTCGTAGCCACTATGCAATGCTATATAAGTAAGGAAGATAATGTAAAATTTCTCATATTTGTTGATTTGAATTTGTTGAGTAAAGAGTGTTTCTTCGTTAAGAATTTAAGTTTTTTTTTTAATCATAAATAGTTTCTTTTTTATTTATTAATATCTTATTTTAATTATAAATTATTAATTAAATAAGAAAAAAATAAAGTTAAAAGTAAGTGAATACTAAATTTTCATGTACTAAATATTTCATTGAGAACCAGAATCAGAATAATCAAATCAAGTTCAAGGACAGAATCATAAAACATAAAAAAATACAAAAATGTTTCATTTAAAGATACAAGAAAAAAAAGAATATTTCCTTTAAAAAAATTTAAAATTATCAAGAAAAAAAGTGCAATGCCCTTAAATCATGCAAAAATAAAAGAAAAAGAACGAGTTAATTGAACACACATTTAACGGATACATATTTTAAAGTGAATTATTTGGATGAGAAAGAAAAAATTAACTCCATGTCGGAGAAATTGATCACTTATCGTGTTCATTACACACTTATAACGGATTATTATTTAAATATTGAAGATATAAAATGATTGAAAATTAATTAAAAAAAAACCTGTTCAATAAACTGATATGTGGATAAAATAGATAAGAAATCATAAAATGTGTTAATGTGTCAATGTTAATAAAATTACCGATAAATTGTATGATATTGGAATGAAAGAAGAAATAAAGAGAAACAAAATACAGTAAATTATGATTAACCCTTCAAGGCATGCGGGATTTTTCTTAAGAAGATTTGTTGAAATATCTTTGATTTTGAAATTCAAAATTTGATTTGGAGGCCTTTGAAATTTATAAACATAAAATAATTTTTTTGCAAAAATTTGCTTTTATTCATATATTTGACCCCCTCCTCCCCCAAAAAAATCTTATTACTGATTATTTCAACAAATTTTGTGGAAAACATGGAAAAAATGCATGAATCGGTAAAAATTATCATAAATATGTCAATTTATTTAAAATTTTCAAGAAATTTCAAGAATTTTCAAGAAATTTAACTGAAAATTCACTGAAAAATTTTGCACTGAATTAAGGAAAATATTAAAATTTATTTAAGGAAAAAATTAGTCACTTACTTTTTTTCCAATTCATTTTTAATAAGAATTCAATATTAATTTCAGTTTAAAATTATAAGTTCCTTCACTAGACTCCTTACGTGCATTGAAGGGTTAAAAAATGAAATGAAATTTAAAACATTGCACTTAAACCGTAATAAAAAACATAATTGTAATGCGAATTTATTTATTTAAGTTGATACCAATTTTGTTGTGAACTTTTTTTATTTATTTATTTTAAAAATGAAATGAATTTCTTTCTTTCTTTCCTCTTTATTCATGTTTGTTTAAGTGTGTCCGGGTAAAGTCATAAAAGAAAGTTTTCGATTTTCGATGAAATATGTGTGTGACAAATGTTATCGTCGTCATGGTTGAATGTAAAATTTAACGGAAAATTCGAATCATAGACAATTCAATGAAAAATAACGGAAGCTCTCAATTTTTAACTCATTGTGATCAGAAATTTGAAGAAATTACTTCAAATTAATGATTTAATTTTCAATAAAATGACAAGTTTCAAGTCATCACGATCTGATACAAGACAAATTTATTTCAAAAATTGGCCCTTAATGGGTTAAAGCCCAATATTTTAATCGTAAATTTGATTAAGTCCTTAATATTATTCTGATTCAATGAAAATAATATCAAACTTCATTTCAAAACCAATAAAATTCCACTCATTATCAATATTAATCAGTAAAATAACTGTTTAAAAATTGAAACCAGATCAAATTACATTTTTACTCACCGCAAGTATTTTATTTTTTTTTTAATTTTTCCTTTAGTATGAGATTATCAATAGTGTTACTTGTGGCAATTAGCTGCTTAATTATCTCAATTAGTGCTAGCCCAATTCAAATTGTAGAAAAAAGTAAAGAAGTGAAGGAAGTTGTGCCAAATGAAGCAAGACAACAAAGTGGAGCTGTTCCATCAGGAGGTGACGATGATGATGATGATGACGACGATGATGGTAATGAGACATTTCATGTCATTTGAATAATTTTTAATTTAAATTTCCTTTTCAGATGATGATGACGACGATATCGGAGATGTTTTAGATGATGACGATGATGGTAAGTTCAATTTTTGATGATGAATTCATTTGAAATTGAAAATTCTTATATAATTTCGTAGATGACGATGATGATGATGATTCCCCATCTGATGATGGAGATGATGATGGTAAGATATTTTAAATTATTATTTGAATTCAAGGTGATTCCATTTCAAGAGTAGCGTGAATTGCATGTTCAATTTGACTTAATTCTAATGAAATTCAATTGTTTCAATGAAGTAATTAAGTTATCTCAAATTACTTTCCGTGTTAAATCTGATACGAAATGATTGATTAATGAATGAATTTCAGATGATGACGATGATGAAGATTATTTTGAACGATTCTTTGATGATATCTTAGGAGGTAAGAATTTGTGATTAAATGATGAGAAAAGTGATTGATGATTTAATTTCCACTGAAGGTGAAGATGATGACGATGATGATGATGACGATGTCAGTCCATCTACCGGTGTTCAACAACCAATCCAACAAGATTCTGCCCAACAAGCTGTCAATCAAGCCGCTCAAAGTGGTCCAGTCTTGTCAGTTGGTGAAGATAACGCCCCATTAGTTGCCGAAGATTATGCTGAAAATGTAATCGAAGATGCTGCCGCCGATGGTATTACCAATGTTGATAACTCACTTGATGGTACCGCTAAGGAACCAGAAATTCAAGGTAGTGTACAACAAGTCCAACAACAAGTTCAAGCTGATGAAGAAGATGATGATGACGATGATGAGGAAAGTGATGAGTTAGATGATGTGTTAGATGATGGTAAGTGATTTTGTATTAAATTCCAGTGAAAGTTTGTGACAGTTATGTTTTCTATTGCTTTCGCTCCAACTACGGATCTAGATGACGAGGATTTAGATGATGACTTGGGTGAAGTACTCGAAGCACGCAAAGCACGTGAGTCAAACAGTGGCAAAACGTCAACTGCACGTCGTCAAAAGAACTCAGCTAACATTAAGAATGCCAAAAAATCAACTCAACCTATCAAGGGAGCACCACAAAAGCAACAACCAGACAAAAAAAGTAGCTAAATTCTCTCAAAAGTCAAGTCATGATAAAATCGGTGATATGACCTCTTAATAATTCTGATTCAGAACAGTTATGGTTCAAATTGAACTGGAATTCCACCCCCCTTGATTATTATTTATTCATCCCCTTAATTTATTTATTTAATTTAATATTCAATTCAATTTAAAAGAAAAAAAAAATAACGTTTAAATTCAAATTTTTAAAAAGAAGTGACCGTTAAAATACTCAATTGAAAAAATGATAATAATTTTTAATTTAAATTGCTCGAGTGGTGTAACCTTGACAGGTAAATTCTTAAATTAAATTAAATTAATAATTTTAGATTAAAAACGGGCCAGAATTTTCTCCACCTTTTCATAGTTGATCTATAAATTAGAATCTGTCTCTATTTCTGTTAAAATTTTATCTTAATCGAGCATTGAAGTTAAATAGATCAAGCCATTATTTGAAAAAAAAAAGTTTCTCAAAATTTATTTGTTGTTATATGTTAAAAAAAAAATTGAAAAAAAATTGTCTGTTACATAAAATGATTGAAAAAATAATTAATGTTGTTTTAATTTTAATCAAACACACTTTAACTCTCATTTCTTTATCATTCATTACACAGACAGTAAAAAAAACAAGCAAATCGGGTTAGAAATAATTTTTCGGTTTAATTATCTTGGAACATGGTTGCAAAGTGATGTATTTAACTTGAATGCAACATTAAAAGAAAATTAACTCTAACATTTTTTTTTCCTTAACATGAGATAATTTGATATGTAAATTAGTTTGAAATTGTGGTGAACAGTTGCAATTATTATATTAAAATAACAGTAGATTAGCGTAGTAACTAATATAATTTTGCTTTCTACTCTCTTTAACAGTAATTTTTTGCACTTCATTATTATTCTTATCAATTATTTCTGTATTTGCTTGTTTTTTTTTTGTGTTCATATAAGAAATATTCAATACAAAACACTTTTCATTGAAATTCGTTTAGCCAACAAACATAAAAAGAGAAAGAGTTGACCTTAATCCCCTTAAAAAAACATACACACACAAAAATTCATTATCAATATCAACACCCGTAAAACAAATTTGAATAAAAATTCTCAATCGGAACTATCGTTACAAATTCCAATCATCCAAAAAAAAAAAACGAAACAAAAACAAAATAACACAGACACGTATTAATTCCATCCAAATATTTACATATCAAAATCATATATGTGTGAAGATGAAAAGAGGAAATACTTAAATGTTGTATTCAGGTTAGTAGTACAACGACATTGCATATTATATTTATCGATATGTGGTTATCATTCACATCATACACAAAAAATTAAAAAAAAAGAAAAAAAAAATATGAAAATGAATGTAAAAGCTGTTATGTTCTGTGAACCAACTCACACTGTTAGTTGATTTAAATAAATGAATCATTTATTGTCAATATATGGACACACACACACAGTTTGATAGTCAATTTTTTAGTTTTTTTTTGTGACAGTGTGTTTTACTTTCTCCCAATAAATAAATTCACGTTTAATGATTTTTTTTGTATGATATTATTTTTTGTATGCGAGTCAGCTTGTTTCAGATGAAGCGGACACGTATGAAATATTAAATTAATGTGTAAATAAATAAAATACAAAAAAAAAATTAAACGAGAAATGCAAATACGAATTTGATGTTTGAAAAGTAGTGTGAACTCTCAGTGGGTCAGTTTTGTTTGCAGAAACAATTAGAATTGATTAGTTGGTAGTTTTCATGTCATACAATGTAAAGCTTAATGAATATTATTAATTAAACAAATGGGATTTTTTTTTGTGTTTGAAGGTGTGCGTGCAAGTAATTTGCGGTTAAATGGTCATTTAACGCCATAATTTGGCATGTTTAAATAGGGATAATATTTACCCGAAGTGGCTGAGGATTCAGAATTGAAAAAAAAATTGGTATTTCTGTAAGATGGAACTGTCAGAAAAAATATTTATTCTACGACTTTGGACATAAATTTTTGATATTTTCATATGAAAGTGTGACTTCAAGGTCACTTTCGTCTAATATGGGTTAAAGATTAGAGGGATGTCATCACGCCACAAACTTCATTTTAGGAGGATCTAGAATTGAGTGTCATTAACTTCATCCTGTCCAGGGACTTTTTTTCCCTGTAACTTTTTAAGATAAATTTTTGATTTGATTCGTGCTTCAATTCTACAAGACACTGTCGTCTGAGCATATTTCATACAGAAATTTTAAGGTAACCGACCTTTTCGAACTTTAAATCCTCTAAAACCGAACTAAGCTTTCAACTGAGGACAGGATGAGGCTTAAATTCGACAATTCTCGAGACATTTCACAACTGCCAGTGGTCGAAAGATAAAACTTGAGGTGCGACTGGAATTTGGATTTCTTAAAACCAAGATCAGTGATAGGTTTGGCAAGGGCACCTCCGCGGTCTCGAAGAGTCCTATTGTGGTCCGTGATACTAGTAGACTTTGTGGGTGCCCCATATTAATATTGGATTTACTGGTAGTTGTTTTTTCTCTAATCTTTCGTTTATTGAAATTTTCATCATTCAATTCATTAAAATCTAGTAAGCACGGAAATTTTTTTTAGATTTTTCGAAATTTTATGTACGACGGATCCAAAGTAAAGTGCACGGTTGAGTCTTTTGATTTCTTTTAAAGCCTAACATTTTCCTATGACATGCATCTTTTTATTAAAATTTCATATCATTGTCATTTAATATGCTAAAAATATTTCCAAATATGGGTTAAATAACCGTTTTTTTTTTTGTTAATCAATAATGAGATGCGTCATCTCAAGAATTCATATTTTAAAATAGTTAACCAAAAAAAACTGTCTTTAAAATTTAAATATGAAATTACTATCAAGTCAATGAACTCTCTTTGATTATTTACACTTGAAATTGTTTTTTTTTGTCAACTGTCTGACATGGTCTTTGAACACAAAATTTAAGCGGAAAAAATTAATAATTTGTCGTGATATGACATTAAAACGTTTAATTTATGAAAATAAAATTACTTCTTTATCTTAGTAAATATTTTAAGCGAACTTTTACTTTCAATTAAATTGAGTTGAAAGTCAAAATATTTTTTTCATTTATTTCACAATTTGTTGACATACAGTGAAAAGTTTCGTGAAGAAGCGTTTTATCAAGAAAACACGTTAAATAATATAAGCTTAAATTAAGCTTAGTATTAGGATTGTCTTGGATCTGTAATTTTGAGGATCAGTGGATATTCGAAGGAAGTTACAGTCAAAATTCTTCAAAAATTATGAGAAACACAAAAATTAGTTTCACATTTTCACTTATCACAAGCACATGACATTAAAAATGCACGATTTTAAAATTGGCTCGTTTTTATTTAATCTTGTATAAAATTTCTACGAAATTTATTTTTAAATAATTTTTTCTCCAGTATTCAAACAAAAATAACATATTAATTATCACATAATTTCATCCGCTTCTCTTCAACTTAAAAAAAAAAAATAACATCGAAACAACATTCATCATCAACAACATCAGCCAAATCCAAGTAGAAAAGAAAAACTAACACATTATTGACATGAGTGACGTGATTGAACTGATCAACATTGAGGCAAACGAAAAAAAAACATAATTAATAACATATTTAACATTATTTAGATGCTACTCACTTTTTTTTAACACTTAACATAACATAACAAGAGCTTATAACATGATTAGTTAATCATCTTCTTCTTCATCTTCTATGCTTGAAAACTAATTATAATTATTAATATTAACACATTTTTTCTAATAATGATTATTTGCTTAGAATTGACAAAATAACGGTAACATAATTTGAAATTAACAAACATTTTTTTTTATAAATTTAATCGTTTATAGAAAGAAATTAAAAATAATTTTCATTTCAAATTTAAAAATAGGATCAATTGATGATGCTACAGCTGCCCCACCAGCACTCGTACAAAAATACAACAGATTTGTTGATCAAATATTCGGGAAAATTAACAGGATTCTTGGAAGGTCATACGACCCCGTGAGTGTGCATTTAACGAATTTCGAGGCCAAAAATAACAATCACAAGGCAAAACAGAGACAGAGGTGAGATGAAATTTTAACATTTACATGAAAAATGTTTGAAATTTTGTTTTGTTTTCTCAGATCTAACAGTAAACGTCACAGTAATTCTGGTGAACCTGAAATTGAATCAAGTATCAAATCTGATGAAAGTCCTTCAATTGAAACTTCATCCATGTCATATGAATCTGGCAGCATTGAATCACAAGAGAAGCCCGTCAATGTTTCAGCTGTTCCTGAAGAGACAAGTCGTCAACAGAAAAAGGAGAAGAATCGTCGAAAGAACACTGAAAAAGCTGAATCAAAACAAAAACCAAAGCAAGCAAATGTGCGTGCCAGTCCAAAAGGAACTTTATACGGTTTAAGTTCCATTAAACGGAGTGGCAATGTGAAGTTGAATCAAATGGCTGATTATACATCGGTTAAGAGTAACTTTTTATTGGGACCACTAATTTTGAAAGTTGAAAAACAATTTGGAAAGGGAACAAAACGTGAATTGAGACTCGCAACAGCTACAACACAGGAAATGATTGGAAGAATTACACTTAGAATTGTGAATGGAGCTGCTACCCTTCACAGCATCAAAGTACAACAACCCAAACAGGTACCGAAACGTGTTATGTTTAAAGTTATAAAATAATTTCAAATAATTTTTTCCTAAAAATGTACCAAATTATTGACATTAAATACTCTTTTATGAACAGGTCAGAGTAGATACACCTGATAATCATGATAGAACACGGGAATATGTATGGAAAAGGAGCTCTAATATTGCACCACTTGTCTCACAAAAACTCACTTCGGCAGTCAGATCCATGCTCCGACCACCACCAAAGAACAAAACGTTGTAAATAACAAAGCACTTGTTTTGAAATGCACTTCAACAGCTCCCACGAGTAATCACTTTTTATGTATTTGCACGTTAAATGTACTTTTAAATTGCATTTAGAATTTATTTATTTTTACATTTAAACAGTTCATTCAATTTCACGCAAAAATCTTTTTGAAAGAGAAGATTTTCACATTTGAATAGAACCGAATTTTCACAAAACAGAAAATTTGGTTCATATTGCACCCATTCACACAAACACACACACAAAATCCTATTAGCAGTTTTTAAAAAGTTCGCTTTTTCAGTATTTCTGTAAGGGAAACAACACAGAAATATTTGAATTAAAGAAACTTTTTAAAGCACACTCACCCTCAATAAACAATAAAATACTAATTCAAATTTCATTCGTGATATAAAACTACAAACAACTCATTAGACTTTAAGATTATTTAGAATTTAAATTAAAAATATTTAATTATTATTAATGTATAAGAATCGGATAATTATATTTATTTTTTATATATTTTATTAAAATAATATCAATAAACAAAAATAATAAAATTAAATAAAATAATTAATTTTTAGAATTAAGTTAACAGTTTTCTAAAAGTTCATGGAAATAGGCTCAACCAAATTAATTTGTTTGATTTTTATAAAAGTGATGACAACTATCAAAACAACATTAATTTTAGTATTGTGGATCTTAAAGGTGTGTCAATTCAATCAATATTGTTCATCTAATGCTATTCTGATAGTCATAAAACGTTTGGTGTAATATAAAAATAAAAACAACCTGATTTTCATTTAGTTTGACATGGAATATAACAAATGATGAGTGTGAAGTTTTTACTGGTGACCTTTCAAATAAAAAAAAAAATTAAGCTTAAAATTTAGCGGGAGTAAGGTTTTTAAGGGTGCCATTACAATATCGGTAGAACTACAACGGTCACAAAAAAACCTTCAGAACAGCTATCCATTTTTATACAGAATCATAACTTTTGATTCCATAGCATTTGTTTCAACGGTAATTTTTGTTGCTGATGAGTTGATGAATGCATATTTGTAAATACAACTATTGTTGCTGATGAGTTGATGAATGCATATTTGTAAATACAACTATTGAAAGCTCCAATTCAACTGAGAGCTGATTAAGCAGCCGTTTGATGCCATGTATGTGATATTATAAATCCGCTAGTTCGTGCGACAAGAAAAATTGAACAAAATCGGATTTGACAGCTGAGGCAAACGCGGAAGTGACAGCTGAAATACCAATACTATGATAAAGTAAAGTAAAGTAACGAAAATTGAATATAAATAATAAAAAAACTAAGAAGTATTTTAAATAAATTAAAAAAATAATTAAAAATAATTTAATTTAATTTTAGTTTTTGTCAATTATTAGGAAAATTTATACACAAATATGCTTAAATGACTTGATAGTACTTATTTTTTATGAGCTGTCACTTCCTCTCGTGTGAATGTAAACAAATTCTGATATACGGCAAGTCTCAAAATTGAATAAATTCACAATACCTGATACCAGGTAACACCAGCAATTAAAATATTTTACAAGAGTGTTCATAAAAGATGATTTTTGAATAGAATGAACGAAGATTTAACCACCTTCACAAGATATTTTGGAGTCAATTTGCTCACCTTGAATGAAAAAAACCAAATTTATGCATTTTAACCACGCTAATGTCCAACTCAGTGTGTGTCTCTGTTAATAATTCTTCTATTGAACAGTATTTCTGCTATCTTGGTATGATGCTTGACACCCATTTGACATACAAAAAGCGTTGTGACATGATTGCGTTGAAGATGAGTGTCGCAGTGGGAGCTTTGTTCAAAGTGAAAAATTTTGTTCCACAAGATGTCCTTCGAAAAATTTATTTTGCGTTAGTACACAGTCATTTACTGTATATGGTAAATGTTTATGGTGTTGCACCAAATGTTCATTTGTAACCTTTACAGGTACTCCAGAACAAAGCTCTTAAAATTGTGCCTCCATTGACTCATACAATGGAATTATTTAGTACTCACGCCAAAGGACTTCTGGAATTCTAATTCAAAAAAATTGTGTTGACAATTATGGAAATCCGACATATGGTTTTTGTGGGTCCTTCTTACTTCAACAAACTGCCACTCTCTTCGAGACTGATGAGTAACACTTCAGCAGTTTTGGGAGCCGTTAAATAATATTAACTCAATCAATTAAAATATCAAGATTTCTCCATTGAATCTGTTTTAAAATGTACACATTTTTCGTTTGATTGCCTCTATCTTGACTTACAGTAGATCCACCTCTGAGTCAGCCTCTGGATTTTGGACTCTACAAATAATCTGTATGAATTGATTATCCGCTTCAACCACAGGGCGTTGTGGAAAACCACTAAAAGCTAGAATAGTTAAAATGTAAAATACTTTTTAGCAAATTGTCAGAAGAAACCATTACAAAAAAACACAAAAAAAAGAGGAATAGTTTTGATGCAAGCTGGCACTTTTTCAAAAATGTTAATTCTCCAAAAAGAATCAACTTGGATTTTTATGACAAATTTCCCTAGGACAATCTTCACCCCCATTTATAATGCACTGAAATAACATTCAACGAGTATAATATTCTACATTAAAAAAGGCAAAAATAAAATACAATAAGTCCAAGTCCATTTATCAACTCATGATAGTTAAGATTGGTAAAATTGATGAGTTTGATTGTGTATTGACTTGAATTGTGATAGATTTGCAAGTAATCAGGTTTGGTTTATCAGTTTTTCATTCAATCCCCACAATATTATATAGACATGAATAGGAAAATAAAGATCTTTTTTTTATTTATACTTATTGTTGTCAATTTGATAGGTAACAAAACATAACAATAATAAAAAAAAGAGGGCACAGATATATAACATTTTAATGTCCAGGCCCACACAACTTTTCATGACTGTTTGTATAGAAGTGTGTTTGTGTACTGGAAGAATCATGGTTGGCAAATAAAAATAAAATAAATAAATTATAGAGTTGGATCAAATTTCAAGGGTTTTCATTTTCAGAGAAGAGAATCACTAATAGAAATATTTCACGACATCTTATTACTTTTTCACTTCGACATTACTAAAAAAATGAAAAGTATCTTAATAATTTTAATTTATTCCTCCCTAATATAAGTAAATTCATTCATTAACGTGATTATTTTAAAAGGAACACACCTTAATTTTTCGTGTCATGCCATTAACTTACCTTTAGACACAGTTCATACGTTATTCTGTTATATTTCTTCTGACACATCTATAGTTCTAACCAATAAAGATGCAAAATTATCATTTATTGTTAAATTAACTGACAAAAAATAATCATAATAAAACTTATTCTTCTAGTAACTAATGACAATTAAGCTTAATTTAGACTCAGATTTAGTTTTTATTTCTTTTAAAGTCTTGCAACATTGTTATAAATCAAAATTAAAGGGTTCATAGTATGACATTACAAAAAACAACTAGATATTTTTCCAAGAAAAAAAAACATTAACCGTTATCTCATTTCCTTTGATTGTTTATTAAAAGATACAATTTTTAACTTGAAATCCATTGTTCTATTGTGAATAAATATAATTTTTATAATTAAAATGTGTCAAAATGAAGTCAAAATACTCTTTTTTGCATGGTTATTATAATTATAAGAGAAAAAAAAAACAATTTCTTTCTTCTACTCTTTGTATCTATTAGAAATTATGTTGTTTTTTTTCTTACTTTTTTTTATTTGACGACTTGCAGTTTGTCTCTTTTGGCATGACCGGTTTAGCAGAACTTTGTCATTTCATACATGAGTGCCTTGAACTGAATTGACGAAAAAGTTGAGTAGAAGTAAATAGTAGAAAATATTGTATTATTATGCTTTAACTGTGAGTTGAAATTACTGTATATATACAAATAGAATGCTATGAAAAACAACATGACATTTATGAAATGATGAACAAATATTACGATATTAAAGCGTTTATTATTTTATCATTATTATTATTATGATTATGGTGACGATATTTCATGGTTATTGTTGGGAAGGAAAATTGAAAAACTTGGGTATCCCTGATAAAATCATGAGCGTAATACGTGGTAGCTACCAGGGTTACACTTGCAGAGTACTCCACGATTCGAACCTCTTTGACCCTTTTGTGACAATTTCGAGAGTCCGACAGCACTGTCTGTTGTCTCAATTACTATTTTTGGTAGTTATTGACGAAGTTATATGGGACCTTCTTAAATCACGAGAGCGACTTGAGTGCTTGGATTATGCCGATGATAAATTTGAGCTGTCTTATAGGCACGTTGACATGCAAGAAAAATTATCTGACTTGGCCACGCAACTGGGTAAGGTTGGAATGGATGTTAACGTCAACAAGACTAAAGAAATGTGAATTAAGTCAGAATCAAAGCAGCTTGAGATGCTTGTTGGAAATCCAATAGAACAAGTCAACGAATTCACGTATCTAGGCAGTGTGGTGAGCGTGGAGGGGTGCCCTTACGATACTTAACCGTATATGGTGCTCTTCAGTCTATAGCAAACCGGTAAAACTTAACATCTTTAGATCGTGTGTACTCTCTGTCCTTCTGTATGGTTGTGAGACATGGCTTGTTATGGGACATTAAGAGATGGCTGCAAGTATTTGTCAACCGATGTCTAAGATGAATTCTGCGTATTTTCTGGCCGAATAGAATTTCGAATGAGGATCTGCTGAGAAAAGCCAAGATGCAAAACATGAATATGGAGATACGTAGAAGAAAATTTGGTTATACTGGGCATACCTTACGAAAAAATCATTCAGAAGTTTGCCACCAGGCCCTTGTATACAACACAAAAGGTAGCCGTAGAAGAAGTTGACCAAGGAACACCTGGCGACGCTCCACACTCTCTGATGTCAACTTGGCCAGAGAGATAAATAAGGCACAATTTAACAACCTGGGGGAACTGAAATAAATTGCAATCCGACGTTCTGGATGGAGAAATTTTGTAGATCGCCTTTACTCAACATGAGGACAATCTGGACTCTATGAGGAAGGACAAGACGTAAAGTAATGTAAAGTAAGTTGAGAAGGAAAATATTAGAATTTAAAAACCGTTTTCCCTCAATTGAATATTTACTGTGAGTTTCAAACGATCAAACTCTTAAATAAGGTACCTCAAGATTAAGGTCTTACTCTCTCAATTTCTCTCTTACTGTCATTCTCTATCCACTGTCCTCGTACTGGCATTCAATTAACATTCAATTAAGGACGTACTGTCGCTTTCTCTCAATTGAGCTCGTACTGTATTATCTCTCAATTGTTCTATCACTTTGGTTCGTTTCAATTGTACACCCACTTTCGAGCTCTCGCTATTTATCGGCATCATCCGTAAATATTTCAACCTCCTATACAAATTATGAGTCATAAGAAATTGTCGACACTCTAATCCGAACATCAGTTTAACAAATTTAACAAAATAGTGATGAAAAAAGGTGAAATATTCCGCTTTGTTGATTTCCTTCAATTTTCACTACATTCAACCTTTCAGTTTTCTAACATTTAACAATAATAACAATCATAACTAAACAAAAAAAAATTATAGATACATATATTTCATTTTATTCCCTCATGACACATTAAAAAACATCCATTGTGAAGAACAATTTCATAAGTGGCGTGTAAAATAGTCAGACAAATAAAACACTTTTCAAGTAATACATATTAAAAATCATAGCAAAAAGACGAATAAATATAGATATGCTTTAATGATGTGCATATTTTCCTCCTCATAATTCTTTAACAAAATGAACATTATAATAATCATTTCAGTGATTTTTAGATTGTTATATTACAGTTTTATTCTACGAAGAAAAAAAAATAAATGATAATAAAAATAATAATAATATCACAAAAATAAACATAGAGCATCAAATTACGAACAAAAAACACACACACACAATGGTGTGTCGCGAAAAAAATGTTTGAAAATGGCACCTTCTTAATGTCAATATTTGATGATTATTATTATTATTATTTGTGTGAACTGTGTGATATTTATCGCTTCTCATTATAAATGAAAATAAAAAAAAAGAAAAACTAATTTCCTGAAGGTGATTTTGCTGTTTCTTGATAACATTTTATTTTATTTTATATATATATTTTTTTTAATTTAATCATTTTAATGACAAATTTCTAACGATTAATTGGATTGGATGGACATGAGTAAAATGATGTAGTTAATTATTGAATAAAATGAAATAAATGTTACTTTTCAATGTAAGGACGAGGTGTAAGTTATCACTTAATTTGAATCATTTAATCGTTTCACAAGGATATTAAAAAAAAAGTTTATCATTTAAGTTACGATGTTTATTCAATCTGGTCAATAAAGGTGAGTCATGCAAGAAAATGTCTCGTTGTGGTCTAAAATGTGGAAAAAGTACACAATCAATAAATAAAAGTACGTTGCTATCTCAAATTGTTATAAAAGTAAAAGGGCCTGCACCCTCGCAGTTGATATTTAAGTAATAAACATTATCATCGTCATCATAGTCATAATATTGTGGCAAAGAAAAAAAAACACATTCATGGTGTTATGAGACCACACCTAAACTTCCATATTTATACAATGGGGAGTATTTTATCACTAGACTGACATGCTAAATTTCCTTTTCTCACTCAACCATGAGAATGATGATTAAATTTAGAGGATATAAAATATCCTATCTAATCACAATAAAACATCGCTTAGGAAGCTCAAAGGTTGGGCTTTGCAACTCATTTTTCATAATTTTCATAATATTTATATACACACACACAACATAAAAACTTTTAAATGGGTAATAATCATCATGGCAATAATAATAATAGTAAAAAAAATATAACTCTAGCCTGTTTTTTTCCTTTAAAAGCATGTGAACAGTTAAAATGTTTCAACTATGTGACACTTTGTAAAAAAGTTTTTTTTTTGTTTTTAATTTTTATTATTTGTGATATAAAAAAATTAATTTAATTTAATTGTCAAACAATTATGCCATTAACGCTTTAACTTGTGAAGGAAATGGGATAAGAAGAAAATTTTTGTGGAAAATAGAGCGAATTGAATTTTGGTATCCACTTGTATACTTGTGATTGAAACACTCCCGGTTTTCAAGTGAAATTCCGAAGTTTTTGATTTTCTGTAAAATTTCGTTGAGTTTTTGTTAAAAGTTGTTAATAAAAGTTCCGGTATTTTAACCAAAATCCCGATTCCTATCAACTTAACCTGATTGTTTCTCAAAAATCTCTGGTATGCGTAGCAATGGTTTAGGATCATCCTAAAAAAAAACTTAAAAAACAAAAAAAAATTGATCATCGATTTTAAACTTTTCTATAGATTTGAATTTTTAATAGGTGTTTAAAAAAGGAAGACAATTTTAAAATAGTTTTTTTTATTTGTCAATTCATATTCACGATTAGAGAATCATTTAGTTTTGATTCAATAATTTTAAGAGCATTTTTTCCAATCTATCAAACCTTTCTGCCATTTCAACATAGTTTTGTTCAATTTTATTAAATCGTTTATCAATTTTATCAAATTGTTTTCGAATTTCTTCACCGATCTTTTCAATTTTATTTTCATGTTTGATTAGTTGATTTTCAAGACCGCTGCCAAGAATGTTGTTTTTTCTGTAGTTCGATGCCATCCAATTAATATCAGCATTACATTTTAAGGTACCAAAAACTATATTTTGAGTGTAATATCGAATTTTACTTGAGTGAGCATAATTAAAATTAATCGACTTCACTGCAAGCTTCTTATAAATTTCAACTATTCTTGTACATGCAATTTCGGGGTACATGGGCGAATATTCAAGAATTGTTTCAACTTCGATGTCAGATAAATCATTGGAGTATAGATTTAACGTTTCCAATTTATCGTTATATCTAATTAATTCAGGTGAAAAATATGTTAAATTATTTCTTCCAAACTCCAATGCACTTAAATTTGGCATATATGCAAATAGAAAATAATCATCCAATGCTTTGATTTGATTTGTAACTAGAATTATCGTTTTCATATTGGTTGTGTGTAAAAATGTATTTTTAGGAATTGATTCAATTTTATTGTCATCAAGCCGTAAAAAATCCAAATTTTTACAGTTGTCAAATGTATTTTCTTGAATTTTCATAACACCCTGTCTTAATATTTCCATGCTTTTGATCAATGGAAATGTATCACAAATATCTTTAATTAAAACCGGAAGTGTACAACTTGTAAATATAATTTCCAGTATAACTGATGGCTCATCTGCAGTCGGTTGCCAATCAAAGTTTTCTAGAGTTCGTTTGATACCAGTAAATGTACAAGTTGTTCCTGATCGTGTGCATTGATGAACTGGCTTGTCGCACTTTACTAAATTAGTATTATGTAACACGAAAAATGTAATTGATAATATTAATTGCAATTTCATTTTTTTTTCGTTAGCGATTCTGAAAAAATTTATCAAAACTGACTAACTTTTTATAATGTTCAGCTAAATTTATACCCCAAAATTGATAAAATTAACTCGTTATCTTGCTATCATGATAGTTTTTATAGATTACAAACACCAAATCTTCGATAATGTTCAATTTAAATTCGATATAGCATTGTACTCTGTGAAACGGAAAAACCTGATTTTTTAAGTCAAATTTCGAAGTTTCTGATTTTCTGTAAAATTTCGTTGAGTGTTTGTAGAGTTTTATATCGTTAAATGGAAGTTCCGGTATTTGGACCAAAATCCCGATTTTGATCAACTTAACCTAATTTTTTCTCTCTCTGGTATGCGTAGCACTGGATTAGGATCAATCTTTGGAAGAATTTTAAAAAGCAAACAAAAAAAATTGAATATCGATTTTAAACATTTTATTTTTTAATATTTAAAGAAGGAAGACAATCTTAAAATAGTTTCAACAGGATCAGTGATCCTGATTATTTTTTTTATTTGTCAATTCATATTAAAGTTAATTCAACAGAAAATCATTTAGTTTTGATTCAATAATGTTAAGAGCATTTTTTCTAATTTATCAAACCTCTCTTCAATTTTATCAAACCGTTTTTTATTATTTTTCAGTTCTTCTCCCATTATATCAAGTCTCCTATCATTCTTGATGAGTTGGTTTTGAAGAATTTCCCCAAAATTTTGAAATTTTTTCAATGTATCAGTCACAAGAATGTTGTCTTTTCTGTAGTTCGATGCCATCCAATCAATATCAGCATTACATTTTAAGGTACCAAAAACTCTTCTTTGAGTGTAATATCGAATTTTGTTTGAGTAAACATTATTAAATTTGATCGACTTCAATACAAGCAGTTTACAAATTTGAACCATTCTTGTGCATGCAATTTCATTATCATCTAAATCGAATAGCTTAAGATTGGGCGCATGACCAATAATTGTTTCAACTTCGATGTCAGATAAATCATTAGAATATAAATTTAAAGTTTCCAATTTATCGTTGCGTCTTATTAATTCAGGTGAAAAATATGTTAAATTATTTCTCCCAAATGTCAAATAAGTCAAATTTGGCATGTTTGAAAGTAAATAATAGTCATCCAATTCTTTGATTTGATTAAAATTAAAACGCAAATCTTTCATATTAGTTGTGTATAAAAATGTGTTTTTAGGAATTGATTCAATTTTGTTCTCAGCAAGTCTTAAAACTTCCAATTTTTTACAGTTAGCAAATGCATTTTCTTGTATTTTTATAACACCTTGACCAGCTATTTGTAAATTTTTGACCAAAGGAAATGTATCACAAATGTCTTTTATTAAAACTGGAAGTGTACAACTTGTAAAATTAATTTCCAATACGACTGATGGCTCATCTGCAGTCGGTTGCCAATCAAAGTTTTCTAGAGTTCGTTTGATGCCAGTAAATGTACAAATTGTTCCTGATAGTGTGCATTGATGAACTGGCTTGTCACACTGCCCAAAATTAGTATTATGTAAGACTAAAAACGTAATTAAAAATATTAATTGCAATTTCATTTTTTTTTCGTTAGCGATTCTGAAAAAATTTATCAAAACTGACTAAATTTTGATTATGGTCAGCTTAATTTATACCCCAAAATTGATAAAATTAACTCGTTATCTTGCTATCATGTTGTATTATAGATTAGATTGTTTATAGATTAAAACCATAAATATTGATATGGGAGCTTATAAGTTTTCTTCTTACGCTATTTGATTTTAAATTTGAAAGCGGAAGGACTCCACCAAAAATCTCGATTAACAACCCATTTAAGTGGTTTAATGTTATTTTTAAATTGAATTCCGTCCAAACATTCATCTTTAAACGTCACACTTTTGATTTGATAATGAGATAAAACATATTTTTAATGTCACGTAGTAATTACCTCATTTGAATTAAAATTTAATTAACGCTTGCATTGTTGTAATTCTCATTGTTGAAATTACAAAAAAATTGCATAATTATAGAGACCATTCCTATTATTTTTGTATCAATTAAATATTAAATAAAAAACAAACAACCCAGATTAATTCTAAAACTTTAAAATTGAATTGAAACCATCAAACGACGATTCATTGCAATATCATACATTTTTTTTATATCATGTCATGCGAGCAAGTAATAAAAGATTCAATTCACGCCCACGATTACCAGAATACCGAACTAATTCAAAGTCAAATAATATAAAATTACAAAAAAAAAATTAAATAAAATAAAATCATTGAATTAATTCTACATTATATCGTATTCAATAAAGTGATGTGCTTCAATTGAAAACTCATTATTGCTTTTGCTCTATAATGATAATTGTTTGAGGCAAAATGGCATCAAGGTTGGAACATGTTATTTTTATATATATATTTTAATTTTCATTTGTATATTTAACGTACAGAAATGTTTTATTACTTTAATGAATGAACAATTACCTAACAATTAACTTTTGTTAAAAAAATAAAAAAAATGGGAAATTCTAACCACTTGGCGGTTTAGAAAAGTGCATTTCGATGGGACTCGTTTTATTGAATATAATTAAGTTTTAATTTTAATAATTATACTGCCATTTTTAAAATAACGCTCATTTTGAAAATAACGGCCATTTTGAAAATTTTCCCCCATTTTGAAAATTTAACAAAAAAATATTTGAAAAAATCGGACATTTTGGGCTTTTACCATTTTCAGGCTCTGGAGCCTAATTCTTGAGCCCTACTTCTGAGCCCAATTTCTGAGCCTAATCTCAGAGCCATTAAGTTAAAATTCATTTTAGTAAACTTATCCACCCAACAAAACAAATTATAAATATTTTTAAAATTTTAGCCGTTTTTAACGGTTTTTCAGGCTTCGGAGGCTCTGGAGCCCAATCCATGAACCCAATCTCAAAACTAATGAGTTTAAAATCATCCTTAAGATCTCCTCTATCTCATGAAAAAAACCCAACCTCGCTCCGATGGACCATTCCGGAGTTATGGATAGCGATCAGTGGTCAGACTTACAGACTTACGGAGTGACGGCGGACAAACCGTCTGTAATAGTGCATTTTTTCTTACGAAATGCACTAAAAAATATATGTGTGTAATGAGTGAAGTGGGTGCAGTTTTAAATTAAATTTAAATATTTTTAGAATTTGATTTTTTTAAATTATTATAATTTTTCGATACTGAAATCTTCTTTTCATTAAATTATTTTGCTCAATATAATTTTCATTTTATTTGTACTATAAAATGATATGGAACCTAATTAATTAAAATTGAGTTATTTTATGAGGAACATTTTAAATTTTATGTCTTCTAAATATCACCCTCATACAAAAAGTGTATTTATGATGAGCGTTTGAAGCATAAAGCATGTTAAAAATGATATATCCCTAAGGTGATAACGACAATAAATTGCGCATATGATGATTTTTGTGATGACAATAAAATTAGAGTTTGCATTAGAGGTAATAAGAAAATGACAATATATGCAGAGTTAAAATGAGGTGGGTTGGCAATTTACAGGCGATTAATTTATTTCATGACTCATATAAATTAATGATATGATTTTCTTTTTTTATTATTTATTTTGTATTTTGTGTTACTTAGTTTAATTTTATGAAAGGGAAAGAGGGGTTTAAAGGAGCATGGGGATTATGCTTGAATTTTCGTGAACTTAGGTCCCATTTTTTCTATATAACACAGATATACAAAATTTATCACTTGGTCGGACAAAGTTCAAACTATGAAAATAAGAAAATACACTAAAAATAAACCGACACGTGTTTCACGGTTTGGCCATTAGAGCTTATTTAAGCCTTTCACAGCTAGGAGGCTCATTTTTCTCAAATAACAAATTTTTTATTAAATTTATTTATTTTTTCATTTGTTTTTCCAATTTTCCCCAAAATTTTTTTCTTCTAGAAGTTTCAGATGTAATGAAGCTGTTTGAAACGAGTATCTCCTGGTTTTTGTATCTTTAAAACTAAAGAAGTTATGAGTAAAAACGTTAAAAAGAGCCTCCTAGCTGTGAAAGGCTTAAATAGGGTCAAACCCCGAAATACGTGTCGGCTTAATTTTAGTGTATTTTCTTATTTTCATAGTTTGAACTTTGTCCGAGGAAGTGATGCATTTTGTATATCTGTGTAATTCATCTAGAAAGCAAAGCAAACATAGACTCTGCCAAGAGATTTAAAACTAATCATCCTGTCAATTATGTTTTGTCAACTTTGATAAACGAGAACGATTTCGCTCTCGTTTCGTCATTAATAAAATTGCCTTGTGTTTGACTCAAGTCTTAAGAAAACACCCGTGGAACTTGTCAGTGGGACATTTGTGCGAAAGCGAAAATCATCTAAATCCTACAATCAATGGCAGTAAGGTGAGTCCTGTTATGATCATAGTATTTCCACTTTTAAGTTCTCAGAATAAACACCAGAGCCTTAGCCTTCGAGAGCGATTGCATCTTAATGTTGTTGTTGTTGTAGTAGTGGCATTTCGTCACTCGTCTAGATCTCAGTAATTAAGCTCAAGAATTTTGCTACCTCCTTTGGGTGGAGCCACAGATCCTCGGTTGTCAGTTTGGTTGAGTTGCTGAGACAATTAAACAAATGTGCCAAGTCGTGCGGCGAGTCATTACAGTTTGGGCATGTGTCTGCAATAACTGGGTCGATTAGGCTCAAATAATTGTTGATCATTTTTGAATAACCTGACCGTAATTGGGCTAGAGCTGATCTTACGGGGATTGTTAATTTTTCTTCATCTGTGGACACTTCGGGTGGTGTTGTGTCTAATACTTTGCTCACTGCATAGGTCTTGATTGTTTCTGAGACTGAGTTTGTGTGAATGTCTTTGATGGTGTGGCGATATGTGAGCTCGTCAAAATTTGTGTTATTGTGCAGCAAGTTGGCTACTTCGTTGAGGTTGTTCCTGCGCTGACAATGTAGGAGCTAGGATGTTGGTGTTTGTGACAGGCAGCAATGTACTGTTTTGTGATGAATTCATTATGGCATTTTATTAGAAGCGTTTTAGTTTCTTGATGAGTCATGATGTAGCATCCAGTGGCTATTCTGAGAGTTGCGTTTTGGGTTGGTGAAAATTGAAACTAATCTGAGCTTGAAGTTAAAGCTCACTAAATTCATTCTATTAAAATTGTCAACACAAAATTTAAAGCTAGAACCTTCATTTCAACTTTCCATTTTGTGCCATACTTTAAATTCAACATTGATCTCTAAAAATTAAAAACATACTCATATCATATAAAAAAAAGAGAATAACTAATCAAATTACAAATTAAACCAAATGTGGAAATGATTAGTGCTGCTTTGTTATAACGTCAACGCAACTCACAATATAATGCATTCTTTAGAAATGTCACGATCTCACCATATGATATTATTAAAAAAAAATACACATATAAATAGACATATTGTTTTAATAAATTTATTATATATTATATATCCGTATGTTCTCTAATACTATTATATCATCGAACATACAAAATACATATTGAACACACCCGCTGAACCCCACATTCAATATCATTTGATCTTCTCATCTTATGTACAAAGGCATTAAACAACTCGCATATGGTTAATTCTAAAAATATCAGATATGATCAAGTTCCCTTTATGTATGTTATTTTTTAAATGGAAGCGTTAGCATATTATTAATTAATTAATGAAAAAAAATGTGTGTATAACAAAATATGTGTAGAAATTATTAACAAGAAAGAAATTTAAACGAAAGATGTAATTTCTTAGAGATTAAATGATGTTTTATTTAAATTTAATTGTTAAAATTCTAGAATTCAAATTTTCACAACCGTTACAAAATATGTTTTGTATTATTTTTTTTTCATTTAGATCCATTCATTTCCATGAGCTAAGTTACAATTAAATGAGTTCCGTTGTACTATTCTGCTATATAACGTTGTGGTTTAGGTAAAACTTTATTAAATTGAATAGTTTTGAAATTAAGCGTCTTGAATTATTCAAAAATTAATTGTTAGACATAGATCAAAATGACAACTATCAAACAAACGTTAAAATGTCAATTGTCAAATTAAAGTCAAATAGCTGTTTTTAGTTGTCAGCTACACTAAAGTATTATTTTTTGATGAATTGTGGTAGTTTGTTGTACAGTGATAAACCCTTAATAAGGAGACTATTATGAAGTATGTTCAATCTAGATTTTGGCATTATAAAGTCGTGTTTTTGTCTGGTACTGTACTGGTGAATGTTATGAAATTTTTTTAGCTCAATGGAGTTTTTAATCATGTTCGTATTAATTTTTCTAATTAAGAGCAGACTATCCAGCACTTTCAATTGATCTACATTCAGTATTTTATGTTTGATCATTAGATGAGATGTTCGTAAATTTTCTCGTTTATATTCAGGCCAAAACACTGATCTGATTATTTTGTTTAGAGTTTTTTGCAGTATATTCAAGTTAGCATTATTGATGATGATGATGATTATATGCGGGTATACCCACCTCAGCCACTTAGTGTTGGGCTTTTTGTGGGCTGTCTTACGACTTACCCAAGATTGTATTCACTTTTCGCAATTGGAATTCCTGTTAAGAAGTTGTAAATTTCGTGCAAGTTGAATTCAAATAAGGCTATTGGATTTATTTGTCCGTTCAAACAACCAAAATACTTTCTTCTTCTATTTTATAATCCTCTACAAGAGCACAGTATATGTTCGGCAGTTTCCTCTTCCTCTTCACAAATTCTGCACAAGTCTGTATTGCTAAGATACATGTTTTTCAAGTGTTTGAGCACTCTGGCATGTCTCGTTAGGAATGCAACCAGTACCCTCACTCCTACTACACTCATTCCCAGCAACTCTCTTGTGCGTGTTACTGACCTTTTAGGTATAAAGTTGTGTACATGTTGTGAATGATACATCCTTTGATCTTCCCAATACAAAGTTGATTTGTCAATAAGCCATTCAAATATGGCAGATTTGGCCGTTTTTAATGCGATACCTAAGCAAGGTTCTTTTCCAAATGTAGATGCTGATCCTTCTCTAGCTAACCTATCAGCGACTTCATAACCATCAATATTACTATGTCCTGGTATCCAGATGAATTTTAAAGTGTTGGTTTTAGTGAGTTTTCAAACATTTCCAGCATTATTAGAGTACCCCCATATGATATCAGATAAGTGAGGTGTGAATGTACATGTGAGTAGAATAACATCAGCTTTGTTTCAGGATTAAGTGCATAATTGGTACGTCTCATTATAAAAGCCAGTGGTAAGTGCCAGTTGAGGTCATTGAGGATGCGTTGGAGTTCGTGTTTAAATCATGCCAAATAAATATCAGCTGTCAAATAAACGTCAAAGGGATAACTCCAGATTTCAGCAGCCAACAAATCTAGCAAATGTTTTGAATAAATTTTTTTCTGGTGAATAAGAGAACTGCCCATCAAAACCATTTTTACTCAATATTTCAATGTTTTACCCATTCAAACCACTCTAACGCAACATGATATTTATACACTACAATATTTTTTCACTATATGCTAGTAGTATTTCCTACACAATACTACAACTCACTCTATACAAATTCTAATGAATGGTTGAATCACTTTTTTGTGATGTTGTTGTTGTTATTGTAATACTACAACATACATTCATGTATTTAAACAATGGCTCTGCGCAAATGCGGCTCACTACAATCCAACGTGAATGAGATAGAATGTGCATTCATAGAATGAGATAGAAACAATAATAAAATAAAATACAATTTTCACTTGAAATGCAGATTTCAGTTGACTTTTGAACGTTTGTGCGGGTGGATGCAAATCCAAATCTTGCTCCAGTTATAGTAAAAAAATATATATAAAAGTAAAATATTCATATATTTAGAGTCATTCAAATAATTAATCACGATTTTGGACTTAGAATATTTTTTTTCTTTTGATTTCAAGAAATTCAATTAATGAAAGAATACCACAAGAATTTTTATTTTCAATATAGAACATTTTTAAATGAAAAAATATGTAAAAAAAAAAATTAATTAATCACATATTTCAAACAAAGAAAATATTTTGTGATTCATGACATTACATATTTTATTTACCATCAAAGATAAATTTAAAAGATTAAAGTTCAAAAAAATTCATAAATATAAAAAAAGACATTTAAAAATGAAAAACATTAAACAAACTTTTTTTTTCAAATATATAATTTTATTTTTCCATCATATATATGCATAAAAATAAATAAAATATATATATGATAATAATTTTTGAATATAACACACACACACAACCACACGTTAATACACCATTTGGCAGCCACATATATAAAAAAAGTAAGTAAATAGCAACAAATGAATTGAAACAACAACAATAATTTAACAACTGGATCGGGTAATATGTTATTTTTATTTTTAATATAATATTTTTTTTCATTGTTATATTTTTTTTTTCTTAAAATGACTTCATAATTTATAATGGTTTTTTGGCTCTCATTTAATTTTTTTTTTCATGCACATCATCATACATGGATCGTAATATAAATAAATTGATTTTAATTACTCTCCAGTCCTATTAAAATTTTTCATTTATAGTAAATTTAGATAGAATTCGTTAAGAACTTGAATCCATTAATCAAGGCAATAAAATGTTTTTAATTTTTTGTTTAAAGATGGTCTGTTAAAATTTTTGAAATTTAAAATTAAATTGAAGAAATTTCATTTCAATTTTTTTCAGACCAAATTATCAGATAATAATGAAATAATTATTAAATTAACAAATAACTTATTTTATCTTTTTATTATTATTATTATTAAATTAAATCACTTTGTATCTTTTCTATTTCTTTTTTTTATTATTCGACGTTAAATTTTTGTATTGTCAGTGATTTTATATGATTTTTTATTCTTTTCATGTTATAAAATGAGGAATGTAGCTACAATTTTAATCATATATGCATTTTTGCTTCACTACAATAGGATTATCTTCTTATGATGAAATAAATATATAAGTACAAAATTCCTTTCAAAAGAAAATAATAATAATATTATAAGAAATTTTGTTATTTTTCCCTTATTTTCTTACATTTTTTGATATTTATGTTTTTTTTTCTTCTTCTTATTTTTTGTATAAAAATGTAATGATAAGAGTATGATGAACTCATAAATGTATGAATTCTCTTTTTTTTCATAAACTGTTTAACTTATTTTTTTTTTTCTTCATCTAAATACATATTTTGTATACATTAGTATATGACATGAAAATGTCTGTTTTCTTTCTATTCAATGTTATTTGAATCTCATACAACAACAAAAAAAAAAGAATTTATATCTGTTAGACACATTGATCGAAAAACGTGTAAGCATATTAATATGAGAGAAAATCACTTGTGATGCAAGAAAAAAGTGATGGATGTTATTTTTATTATAATATGATGTATAAAGTTTTGAATTTAATATGCTGAAAAAAATTATGTATGTATTTTTATAATTTCCGTATTAAACAAACATATAAACAAAGAATTTTTTGTTAAATGTTAAAAAAAAAGAACTCAAAATAGTTTTTTTTTTATTAATATATACTGTTAATGTGTGTGGCTTTCCATTCTAAAGTGAGTGCGAATCACAAGTGTCTCTCTGAGTCCATTCTATTTTGCCAATTTGACTACACAGGCATATAGTCCATCAAAAAATATATAACTATTTTCTACGAAAAAATTTTTGTATCTGCCCTAAAAACCGAAAAACAAGGGTATCAATTTTTTTTTATTCTTAATTTAAACGTGCAAAAATGACAGGGTTTTGTATGAAATAAGTATGATGTTTGTTCTTGAAAGTTGTAGATAATGGTTTGGACCAAAAAGTTTTTATTTATCATTTTACATGTTTTCATACAAAAAAACTGATTTTTCGTCAAAAAACAATTTGTATTAAAACTGATAAAATAAATTTTTGTTTTTTTCTAATATAATCGTATGTTTTTGATGTATTTTGACGAAAACTCAACGTTTTTGTATGAAAACATGTAAAATGATAAATAAAAACTTTTTTTTCCAAACCATTATCTACAACTTTTAAGAACAAACATCATACTTATTTCATACAAAACAATGCCACTTTTGCATTTTTTTAAATTGCAGAATGAAAAAAAAATTGAAACACTTGTTTTTCAGTTTTTAGGGCAAATACAAAAATTTTCGTAGAACAAAAGTTTCATTATTTTTGATTGATAATAAGCCTGTGCATTCAGATTGACACTTGTGATTCGCACTCTCTTTAGAATGGAAAGCAACATTTACTGTTTAAATGTATTATAAATTATATAAGTACATTTAATTTTTTTTTTGAATTATGGTTTTATTTTATTTTATATTATGTTTGTATATGAAATTATTAAAAAAATGTTTATGTTATGTTTACATCAATCAAAAACAAAAAAATGTCAACATTATCAAATTTGAATTGCACTTTAATTCTTGTCAAAAAATTTAAATTGAATATTATGAAATGCAAAAAGTTCATTTGAAATCGTTATTAATTTTTGTCATTGAACATGATTTTGAACGAAACTTTGTTTTTTTTTTTGCTAAAAGTAGTTGGATCTCGTGAATTCTACAGCAAAAACACTATGAAAAGGTATTTTTAATTTTTTTTACATATAATTTTGGATTGATTCTAAATTTATTAATAAAATAGATATTGAAAATTGAAATTTATGGTAGTCTGATTCAAGTAAATCAATTACTTTCTTCTGCAAAGTTGTTGCTCGTATTATAAGCTTCAATGTTTTCTTTGGCCACTTTTTTGGTTTTGATACAAAACCATCGAGAATTAAAAGACATATTTTTCGAAAATTTCAATTATTAAGACTCAAAAAAGTTTTTTTAAAGTGTTTCAAATTCGAATTTTCTCATGAAGACCCTTAAAAAAGCACGACATACCCTAATAAAAAAAAATAATATAATTAGTTGCAAGATTTTTCTATTCATCAGAAATCTTGAATAATGCGTCCCTCGAGTTTTTAAGGTTGGCCCAGTCAGACCCGTACTAAGATTGCGTTGATGGATTTTTTTTTGTTCGAAATTCTATTTTCAAAAATTCGAAATTGAATTTTGTGCTAAAATATGCATTGGAGGCCAATTACTCCCAAAGCAAACTGACTCTTAAATTGCTTAGCGAAATCACTTATTTTGGTCTTGTTTAAAAAACCATAGTAAAATTTGCCAAAAATTCTATTATACGATGCAAAATCGAATTTCGAACAAAAAATTATACCGGTGCAATTTTGACACGCCTGCTAAGTCAGGCGATATGAGGCTCTTATTAATTGATTATTTCATCTAAAATTCATTAAATTAATATGTAATTTATATTGTGTATAATGTGATCATGTTAGCCCATTTAAGGAAATAAAGGTCATGATATTCCAATAACGATTGCTGATCATCAGAAAAACTCTCGAAACATAAATTTCATTGCATAAAATATAAAACTTACATTTCAATGATTCTTTTTATATTTATGATTATATTTATAAAAACAACAAAAAAACTTACTTTAACATAATTTTTTTTTCTTTAAAACAATTTAATCAACATTTATAATTATTACTATACAATATACATTCAAATGTTAGCATGTAAACCTCACGATTTATTGCTTAACCTTCTTTAGTTACATTTTTACAGTTAAAAAAAGGGAACTTTTTACTATAAATGTAATTGTATGAGTTGATTTTTATTTTTATTATTATTATTTCTATAAAATAAAAAAAAATAATAATAATAATAAAACAACGATATACAATTTGTATCCATTACAAAATGTCTTGCATATAATCTGTGTGACACACATAGGGAATTATATTTTTTTTCATTTTACGTGTGTTGTGTTCTTTTTATTATGTCTTTCAATATAAAATATAATAAGTTGTTAGTTGTAGGAGTTTTTATTCAAAAGTAACTTTTTCCTTTCTTTCTTTTTTTTATTATTATTATTTTGATTTTAACGCTGTATAATAATATTCAGTTACAGACACGTTCCGTTCTTTATTACACGAATAATAATAATAATAATAACAATAATGCACAATCGCGTTAAAGAAATATGAATAAAGGAACGACATAGTGAACTTTTTGTAAAAGTAGTTTATAAGCAACTTTATAAAATTCTATCAAAATGTAACTAATTTTATTTTTAACATAATCAGTTCAAGTTAAAAGTTTAACTTGTGTATGATGATGATGATTATTATTATTATTAGTATATTTTCCCTGTCTAACAAATATTTACTCGAAACTTGAGCATATTATGTATATTTCTTTGTTCTATCATAACATAATATTATACTTTGTTCTACAGTTCTCTTTGAATTCCGCTGAAAAATAAACTAAAAGTGTCGAAACATGTTTGATCATCAAGAATAGACACACACTAAAAATAACGTACATTGAAATTTTTTGAAGCTTTGTTACAGTTAAAAATGGAAAAATACGGAGAGAGAAAACAGCTGAAGAAAAAACATATGCTATCACATTATTCCTATTAATACAATAGAAGTGTTCTGAAACACGTAAATTCATATAATGAAATAAATGAAAAACTGGTTGATTTTGTGTATTGTATGAAATTGTTGTGATTGTAAGATATTGAGTTAAATTTTGTGTGTATAATGTAAAAGTGTGATAATTTACAAGCTGCTTTTTTTTCTTTTATACGCTTTTTTTCTCTTAAATTTTTTGTCTTTCTTTTTTTATGATATCATACATAAATCTTTCTTCACAAAGTTATGGATATATGAGTACTTGTACCTTTAGAAGAAAAAAAGAAGAGCACTTATGTATTATATTAATTTTTTTCCTTTGTTATGTTTTTTTTTCTTTATGTGTGTGTGTACAATGTACATGAGTTGAAAGAAAAGAAAAAGAAAATTTACTATAAAATGTTTTTTTTTTTGGTTTAATTTGAGTGGGATTTGGCTTGCCATCCCAGCAGATTTTTATCTGGGTCGTCATTACTGGATAGCACTAATACTAAGAAGGAAACCACTAGAGTAATATTTCTTTTAAGGTTATGTGAAGATGATTAAATAAAAGTTTTACTTTACAAATATGTGAGTCAAAATTTTTAAATTGGATCGGTCGTGCTATGTTATGTTTTATTTGGGGTTGAAGGTAAACAATCATATTCGAGTTCAAAAAATTTAATTGTCCGGCTCTTAGGGAGGCAACTTCAATAGGAACGGTGGTGCCCCTAAAAATCATCTGCTCATTCAATAGAACTCATAAATTGGGTCATATTAACCAGGTTGATAAGCTTGAATTGCTTGAAAAGAGCTCACCAGAGACTTAAAAAGTCTTTGTTTCCTTCGTTAATCCGTCTCTGGTAACTGCAATTAAATCAATAACATTAAAATACATTTTCCTCAATCTTTCAGTGGATCTAATTTCTCATTTTTTGAGTATAATACATTGGGGTACTTTACGGTGCAGAGGTTAGCGTGTTGCACTATCAATCTAAAGGTTGGCAGTTCGATTCTCAATTATACCATTAAACTTTACAATCTCAAATGTCCCTTTTTCCGGTTACTCGATTTGAGTTAAAGGCTAGATAAAGGTGGCGACTTCTTGGGATGACAGGATAAAAGCTAACTCCCTCGGATGATGATAACGGGTATGCACAATGGGCCCGACTGTTGGCCTGAGTGCAGGCTTCATAGTCGCCCTTCAAATCAGATATGATCTGATTATCACATGAAATTTTGAATTCGCCCCTGTATTACGCTAATTCATTGATTTTATCTCTTAAATTTGATCGTCCTTAAAAATACAAGGAAAAACTTTACAAAAGTTTATCCTAATCAGTAATCAGTCCAAAAATCAAAAAAAAAAACAAGAAAACCTGAAATTTATTTAACTTTTCAATGTTTTTCCTTATCTTTATCCCTTTTCACTCCTTTTCTTATTTTGTTTTTTTTCCAAAGATATTCAATAAATATTATTTTTTTTATTTATACATTTATGTTTCTCCCATAATTTACTTGAACTAAATAATTTTTCAAGTGTAAAATCTTATATTGATAGATCATGTAAAATCTCCATAAAAACCTATCAATTTTCATCTATTTAGCATTTATTGAGATGTATTATGGGTGTTATTTATGATTCAAATGCGATTTCAAGGGTTTTCCCTCTCAAAAAATATACTCAATAGACCACAAAATTATGAATTTTTAAGTTCAAACGGAATTTCATTTTATGTCAAATCAATCAATAATGACTTAATTTTGTTACATCATCCCATTGAAATTTGATTCACTTCAGTTTTAATGAGGGAATTTTACATTCATTGACCTCTTGATCATCCACAGAAGATGACAGACATTGTATTGCAAAAAAAAAGGAATTTATATAAATTCAATTAAATAAATTTTTTTTCATACATAAACAATGAATTAAATGTACGTATAAAAGGAAAATCTCACATGAAATTATAAACATTTCTTTACTCATACACTCATTTAATGTGTATTATTTTTTTGTATTAACAATATTTAAATACATGAATGAACGTTTTGTATTTTTAATATAAATTTAATTTAATACTATAACAAAATAGATTCGCATAAATTTCTGCTTTAAAAATAAAATGGAATGAAAAATTATCTTGTGTTTAGCCATGTTTTTTACTCTCCATTTTATTCATCATCATTATTATAAATAAAGTAAAGTTATTGAGCAAACAAAGATATTTTTGTATGAAATATTGTTCTAATGCATTTTTAATAGTCTTTTTTTTGCTTTAAATGGGAGTCATGTTGAATTTTTTTGGTCTTTTTCCAAAATGATACAATTTGATGGGCTGACATTGATCCATTTAAAGTATTTCCGTGAAGTGTGGGCTTTAAAAGCCATTTATCAGCACAAAACCTCTCAAGGTACTTTTAAACAAGAGCCATTTAGATTGTTTTTCGTATTAGAGCCCATTTTCAATTGTCACCCAAAAAACCTTATTTTTTTCTTTTTAGTGCGATTTTTCTTCCTTTTTTACTTTTTAGTGCGATATTTCTTCACTTTTGTTGTAGTAACGCTCTGGCAAATCAACATATATATACCCCATTGAATTTCATAAAATTTTTGTGAACATGCCTCATAAAAAACAACACACAAAATTTGTGGAGTTCTCCATTTCAAATGTTTATCTTTCTTTTTTTTTCATATTCTTCCTGTGAAATCGTGTGTAGTAACAATTACATTCTATATTTATATTTTTCCATCTTCTCTATTTTCTATTCACATACACTTTTTTGAACCAAAAACATCTGTATGCCAAAAAGAAAAAAAATTGTATGTTGTAATATTAAAATTATTACAGAAATGTTCCATTTTCGTGCAAGAAAATAAAGAACAACATTTGAAATGAAAAAAAAGAAAAGAAAATGTGTTTATTCAATGAAGGGAATGATGTTTCTGGTAGAGTTTTAAATAGATAAATAAATAAATGTGTTGCTTCAGTGTACAAAAAACTAAAAAATGAGAAGAAAGAAAGAAAAAGAAATAAAATGTTGGAACTAGTATTTTGTAGATACAAATCCATTTTAAATTTAAAGTACGTGTATGAAATAGTGCAAAAAATGATAGTAAACGTGAGAACAAAATAAGACACTTTGAATGCATTTATTTGTTAATTTTTATATTTCTTATGTTTTTTCTTCGCTTACAATTTTTTTTTTCAATGCAATTTTATAATAAAATAATAATAATAAAAGAGGCATTAAAGTTGCAAGTCAAACCTTTTTGACAGTGTGCTATAATGTGCGGTATAATATTTTACTTTTTTTATGTTACAAATTTAAGAATCATGATTTTGCTCTACTTTTTAATAGGCTTTGTTAGTTGTAAGATGTACTCAATATTTTTATATTATTTTTTTTATAAAGAACTATGAAAAACAAAATATTGATGCAATTTTACTTGTGCAATAATACTCTGTTGATTATTATTTGGAGATCAAAAGAAAAAAATTTAATGGATATTTTCAATATCTTGTGACTTTGAAGAGAAAAGTGATGAAAGTTAACTCTCATCCAGATGATACTGAAGTCTGAACTTAAGGAGCTCAGTTTTTGGTAAGACGAAGACTGACTGAATATTTTAAAATGATCGGGCTCTGGTTTATATAAGTTTGATTAATTTTTTTTTTAAAGTATGACCATCAACCACAACGATGTTAGTCCCTTGACAGCAACTTACTGGTGCAGGGCATCATCGCATAGTCCGGTAGAATACTTTATATTTTTTTTATTGGTATGTTTCTCTATAATTTAATACATGAACCTTAATTCTATTTTGTACAATTTCTTGTTGAATCGTCTTATCCTTGACATACACCATTTACTCAATCGCGTCATCCGTTGCGTCAACGCAACACCTACTTTGAGGTCACTTTTCACGTTCAAATTAAAAAATTTCTTTGTAAATCTTTTTTAGAATCTTAATTCAAGATGTTTTACATCAAACAGTTGAATCGTTTTTGAATTTAAACCAAAAACTAAAACATTATGAGCTAAACTTTAAAGGAAAGTCGCGTTTTTTTCATTCTCGTACAAGATTTCTGTATGTATTTGTTTAACACTTATACGTATTTTATTTTGGCTCCCCTGTAAAATTTTTATATGAAAACTGAAATTTTCATCTAAAAGAAAAGTCTTGATTTTAACCTAAAGAATAGATCATAGAAGAACTTATTGTTCAAAACTCAATATTTCTAGGAGCGGCGTCGAATGAGTTAAGATGGTTGGTCGTCTTTACTATGGTGCATCGAATTTCTACGTCATAGATCCTGAGGTCCACGAGAACTTACAATTTTTCGTTTTAGTTTCATGCTGTACTAATCCAAAACTGGAGAAAAATCACGATTCAAGCACTATTTGATTTTTTCTGTCTGCTCCGAGTATCGAATTCGTGACATCCAGTACAGAAAGATAATAGCTTAACCACTGTACTATAGAAGCAGGTTGACCTGTTCTAAAAGGACTTCGGTTCTCGGTGGACCCCTTTTTATATCGAATCTAATTTGAAAACCCTTTTGAAATGTTGAAAAAATCATTACTGTGCCGTGGTAAGTTTGGGGTGTTAAAATGACTCACTTATATTCTTTTCAGGTATGGTATCAAGACATCAATTTATTTACCTTTGTGTGATGACTCCTAAATATGATTGGATTGTGACTTTTTTTAAATCAGGACTTGTTCCGTTTTTTGAAGGCCACGATAATAGTTCTCATGCTCTTTTTAAAATTTCACCTCATAACACATTGTGGTCACATGCTCTTCATAGCACTATTTTCTTAACCAAGACTTTCACTTGCACTGCTGGGATTATTCATGTCCTGTTATGTTGAATTTGACCTGTAGTTAAGAGCCTTTCTATGTCTTTGTAGAAAATGAAGCTCCATTCAACGGGTCACTTTAACAGATGCACCACATTTCTACTAAAGCAGGATGATGATGACAATATGACATAACTCCATCAAAGGCTCAAATTGTCACCAACCTCGATCTACCCTTAAACTCACATTGAGTATCCAGAAAACGGAAATTATCTTAAAACGACATCAACAGATTCACTTTAACACGACCCTTGAAAAACGGCTAAGCCATGTACGACTTGTAAACTCACCTTCTTCAATTCAAACAAAACTGAATTAGAATTAATGGTAACGACTTTAAATAATAATAAGATAAGCAGATAATTTACAAAAAAAAAGAAGAAAATAATGATTTCAAAGAACAATTGAATAAGTTAAAATAATACTAACGACCAACATTGACTTTACTTGAAAGAAAGAAGGATAGAAGACAAGACAAGGTACATAATAAATTGAATTGACTTGAATTATTTTCTTTTGATCTACTTTTTTTTGTGTATATAAACATTTCCCATTTAATATCTATGGTTTCTTCATGAAATTACAACTTCAATACACTTCACAAACCTTAAGTTTATATTTGCCTGTTGAATATAAATTTCAAATAAAATTGTAACAATTCTGATTTTCATTTTACATTTATCGATATTTTTTTTTGATAAAGTCACGTAACTGTAAAATGAAACGTCTTTACCCTGGCATGCCATCATCATTATTATTATTATTAAGAGAAGTATGAAAACAGAAAACAACAATGAGTGATTTGATTTTGCTCTAGAATTGTGTAATTATTGATGAGGGCAACTATGCTTGGGTGGTTTAAGGTTGCTTGTTCTCACGATTTTCTCTCTTTTACTTCTACTAAAAATAATGTGATGTGTCATTTTTGCAAAGTTATCCCATTTAATATCGCTTTAAATTGAGAAATTGGAACAAAATAAAGAGTAATTGAAATGCATTGCAAAATGAAATGTAAAAATAAGATGATGAAGAAAAAAAATTACATTTAAGTGAAATAAGACATTTATTTATTTATTTTGTTTAGGATTTAAAGTCTAAATGCGTAAAAAATTGTACTAATAAGTGAAAGACAATGCAATATTTAGTTGTGTGCTGTTTTAGATATTTTTTTCAGTTACAACAATAATAATGGGCTTGTAATCATAAAAATAGAAATAATAATGGTAATGATGCTCATAATAATAATAATACGAAGCACTTTGTTTCTTTTACTTTACTCTCTTGACCATTGTCAATGTTTGCATTGATATAAAAGTATAAAAATAAAAAGTAAATCAGCAAAAATGAGTCTATAAAATGAATTTCTATAATATTTTTTGTCATGACTTTAAGTTTTACAATGTACATTTTAAATGAAAAGTTTTCCATGAAAGATGTTTTTAAAAAAAAAGAAAACTTTTAAGAAAAAGAGTCTCTTGAGACATTAAATTTATGTTATTTTAACTCATTTGAATCTTGAATTTAATTGAATTTGGAAATACGAATAAAAATAATCAGTGGCACGTCTGAGGGATGGGTCACCTTTTTAAGATCATCTTAGAAAATTTAAACTGTTCTGAAAAGCTGAAAACGCCCCGCAGTACAAAGTGACTTGGTCCGCAGACGGAGATCTTTCATTGACGCTTACAGGACATTTAATGAATGAAATTTTTATCACATTTCCAGTTAATTTTGAACAAAAATTCGAGCATTTGAACATTCTTTTAGTCAATGCATTTTATGCGGGGTGGTCTGCGGGGCGTTTTCAACTTAGAGTGTGATATTAATCTGATTGTTTTTGGACAGAGAAATCATAACAATGAATTTAAACTCATTAGCATTGCAACTGGGCTAAGGTTTTAGACTCTAGAGTCAGTAAACGGTTAAAAATGCGAAAAAATGGTCAACTGTTTCAACATGGCAGATTTTTTAAGTGCTATCTAAGGCAGGGTCGCTGAGCAAATTCACGTAAAAAATATGTTTTTCATTAGGCATACCATTTGCGCACTTTTGGGCGACACAATCCCGATTTTTGAATCAATGTGTTGATTCCCGATTTTTAACATTGAAAAATTTTATTATCAGGAAAATCCAAAACTGGCCTTAAATTCACAAAACTTTCCAGAAAAATTTTCCAAGAAAAAAGTTGTTGATGAGTTTGCAGATCGATAGAGAATCAAAAAATTCAGCGTCTTGTATCTGCATTTTTCGATTGGACACTCCAGAGGGCGCTGAGAGCTGGTTTTCTGATTTACACGAAGAAAAAATTTGAAAAACAATTGAAAGTCAGAATAAAATTGTTGATGACCATGCGAGGGTGTAAGGGAAGATCTTGGAGGTCCGAAAAATCACTCCTCGAGGCTGACAAGGTGGTTGATGAGGTCGTTGATAACTTCAGTCTAGTAAAAATTAATTGTTTTTAACTGTCGCACTTTTTGTTTTCAAATCTCAATTTTTTATTTCACTAGTCCCAATTTTTCATCAAAGTAGTAAAATTTACCTTTTTGGGACTTTCAAAAACGTCAAAATTTTCAAAAAAGTCAAAAAACTAAAAAATTTCAAAAACTCAAAGTTTTCAAAAGAGTCAGAGAACTGATTGGCCTATTTTTCATTAAAATGAGCAAAAAGTCACATGATTTACTTGAGGCAGTCAATTTCATAGTATAAATATTTATTTTAAACCATATTGCAATTAAATTGTTGCGAATCCAAAAAAAAAAAAGAATTAAAAATAAAATATTTTGCTCATTTTTAAACAAAAAAAACATGGAGAATATTGCAAAAAATCATGTTATTTTAAAGTAATCACAAAAATTTAACGAAATACATACTCAACCTGAATAGGACGAAAATTCAAATTTTTGGACTAAACCGTGACCTGTTCAGTTTATTCAAGTTAATAGAGTAACAAAATATTTTTTAATTTTATACATTTCTGCATGACATTGCATTGCCAAAAAAAAAATTTAACAACTGAAACATAAAATGAATAATGAACACATTTTTTGATACTTTTGATTTTGCAAAATGTTACAAAGTTTACGTACTTTGAATATTTATTAATGCAGATGGTTTTAAATCAATTTAAATGTAATTTTTTTTTGAAGATTTTTTCAAAAAAAATGAAGTATTTTGTGTTAAAATAACTGTTAAAATGAAGAGATTAAGTTCAAGCTAATAAATCAATGTTTTAACACTTCTCCAGATTTTTTTTAATGAAATATTTTTTTTTTAATTCCCACCTTCCAGTCTTTGTCTCGGACAAATATCATTATTGTTACATTTATATTAAAATAACAATAATAATAATAATTATATACAAAGTAATCAGATACGGTCCTCATACACATTCATTTTAATATACATCGACTGACAGACAAAATGGAATTGTTAAGGCGTGAAACCAAAAATGCATAAAATTATTGTTTTGTTACTAATATGAAATGTATTTTGGAATGTAAATCAGTGTGTGTGTGTGTGTGTGTGTCGGTATCACATGTTATTAGTCATACAAATTAAATGACGAAAAAAAAATAATAAAATTATTTAAATAGGTATGAATTTTTTTTTTTATGTTATGCAATATTAAAATGTGGACTTCATTGTTACACGTTATTGTGTTACTAACTGTAGGACAATGAAAATAAAAAAAAAATAACACTAGCTACAGATTATTACAATTATCATTATTATTATTATGTGTAATAATAATAATATGCCTGTAATAATAATCGTAATTCCGAAAGAGAAGTGAGAAGGCAGTTTATAATATATTTTATATTTATAATTTGTGTGTGACAATAAAATTTACAACAATAATAAATAATAATGTTGTATAGATTTTCATTTTTTTTGTTTGCTTTTATTGTGTGTGAATAAGAAATCTGATCGAAAAATGTGTAACTCATAAATAAATAAATAAATAGTAAGACATTTCAATATGTACGTCACTAACATACTTAAGATTATTGGATTATGTTCATTTCATTTTCGTACTAAATACAAACAAAAAATTGTATCAGAGACGTGTTCAGAGTTCAATAAAGTTAAATTGCATCGCGATTGATATGAAATTTTTCGTGATCATGACCTTAAAATGTACTAAATTTAGATGATTAGACCCAAATTTTGATTTGAAGTTTTTTTTAACATTATTTTTTTTTTAAATGAACAAGAACACTGATGTCACATCTCATTTCAGTTGCTTGGAATGAATTTATTTGTACAAAATTCGACATAATCACAATGATGGATTACTTAATCGATTTAATCGAATGTATTGTGTCGGTTAATACAAATATTTATATGATGATTTATATGTATGTGCTTCAGATACAGTTGTAGATTATTGTTTGACTATAAGTCTTATGGTATAAGATAAATCCTTTCAAAATATGTATTTATGTTTCACAAGACGACAATTCATATTGTGATAGAAATTGACCCTATTTTATTTTATTTCATTGAAAATGTGATTCAAGTGAATTTTGAAAGACAAATTTATATTCTGGGCAGGAAAGTTGAATTTTGTTCGTTTACCTTGAACATCGTAGATATGAAAAAGGCTCCGCCGCAGTCCCTGCGGGTCCTATTGTGGAGATAATAAGAATCAATAAATTCCTACAGAGTGTCTATAACCGTGGGAATTTAATCCGTGTGGTCCTGCCTATTTCTCAAAAACTCACAAATCTTCCATAAATTTAAAGATCAATTTAAGGCGATAACCATCAAAATCTTGAGGATCTTGGTATGACCTTCCAAATCGCTCAAACCTTTTAACCTCTAATCTCTCGCAATCACATTATAACTACGCTTATTAGTTATTTTAAGCTTTACTTTATTCATCTCAAATTACTTAAATACAATTTACAATATTGGGAGACGTCTTGTCTCGTTGAAAACACGACCAGAAAGAAAAAACCAATGCAATGTCCCTTTGACATTCCATTTGGCAGCTACACTGCGGCGGTCTTATTCAAAACGACGAGTTTCACAGTTCTCTTCGCAAAATTTTCATAAATCATTTACGATCAATTTCATTTTGAACATCGTAACTTCGTATATCGATTTGATATGAATATGGAAAAGGTTCTGTTTAATTTCAGATTGCTTCTTATTTTTTTGAAAAAAATTCCTTTAACCAGTTTATAACAAGGATTTCAATCGACAGGTTGAGCTTGAATGGCAAGAATTACTTACACTTGAGCCAAATTAACATTTACATCACGAGTGAATTAATCTTCATGCTGTCCAGGGATTTTTTTTGTCGATTCTTAAAATGAGCTGAAATGATAACTTTTAATTTTGTTATTAAGCTCAAGTTTCATTCAATTTCTTTTCATTTTAAAACTAAAAGAAAAATCAGTTTTTCATGGAATTGGAATTTTTTTTATATTTTAGGAAATTAGTGTCAGAAAGTTGACAACCATTCTGACCAATTTAACACATTTTTTGTTGATAATTTGTTAACATAACTGATTAATTATTTTTTTTTGCTAATTCATATCAAAATTTATTCATCTGAAAAACCTGAGTTTTGATTCAATAATTCTAAGAGCATAACTTCTAATTTATCAATCTTCTCTGCAATTTTATCATATTTTTCTTCGATTTTGTCAAATCTGTTTTCAATTTTGTCAAATCTGTTTTCAATTTTATCAAATCTGTTGTCGATTTTACCAATCTTATTATCACTTTTGATAAGTTGTTTTTGAAGAATTTGTCCATCATTTTGTAGCTTTTTCAATGAATCACTCATAAGAATATTCTCTTTTCTGTAGTTCGACGCCATCCAATCAATATCAGCATTACATTTTAAGGTACCAAAAACTCTTTTTTGAGTGTAATATCGAATTTTTATCGAGACAACAATATCAAATTTAACAGACTTCAATGCAAGCATTGTATAAATTTCAACTATTCTAGTACATGCGATTTCATTATCATCCAAACCGAATTCTTTAACATTGGGCAGATGTCCTAAAATTGTTTCAGCTTCAATGTCAGATAAATCGTTAGAATATAGATAAAAGTATACTAATTTATTGTTGTGTTTAATTAATTCAGGTGAAAAATATGTTAAATTATTTCTTCCAAACTCCAATAAAGTTAAATTTGGCATGTTTGAAAGTAAATAATAGTCATCCAATTTTTTTATTTGATTTGCATTTAAACGTAAATCTTTCATATTAGTTGTATATAAGAATGTATTTTTAGGAATTGATTCAATTAAATTGTTATAAAGCCATAAAAATTCCAAATTTTTACAGTTCTTAAATGCATTTTCTTGTATCTTTACAACACCTTGGCCAATAATTTCCAACTTTTTTACAAAAGGAAATGTATCACAAATGTCTTTAATTAAAACTGGAAGTGTGCAACTTGTAAATTTAATTTCCAATACAACTGATGGCTCATCTGCAGTCGGTTGCCAATCAAAGTTTTCTAGAGTTCGTTTGATACCAGTAAATGTACAAGTTGTTCCTGAGCGAGTGCATTGATGAACTGGTTTGTCGCACTCTCCGAAATTAGTATTATGCAACACTAAAAATGTTATTGAAAATATTAATTGCAATTTCATTTTTTTTGTTAGTAATTCTGAAAATAATTATCGAAACTGACTAAATTTTGATTATGGTCAGCTAAATTTATACCCCAAAATTGATAAAATTAACTCGTTATCTTGCTATCATGTTGTTTTTTATTGATTACAAACACCAAATCTTCGATAATATTCAATTGAAATTTATTAGATTGTATCAGTTAAAAATTAAAATCCCCGTTTAATGATATCAAATTTTATAAGCGAAATAATTTCACGATTGCGATTTTTTTTTAACAAACTGAAATTATTTTAACGACTCATTTTAAATTTAATAAAAAACAAACTTGAACCATCACGTTTATGAATTTAATTTTAAAATATCTGTAAAAAAATTGAAGCTAATCATCATCGTTAAATTATTACAGTTTTTCCACTTTGATTTAAATATTATTTATTTTATTTTTTTCATAAAACAAACCGCGATCTGTTACATTTTTATAAAAAAAATAATTTTATATTCAACTCTGATCTAATCTCCATTCAAAAAGAATTTAAAAAAAAAATGTAATTGTATAAAAGCCACAAAATTGATGATACGCTTGATAGGTTTGTGGTCATTACCAGATCCGCGTACGATTTGATCACATCTAAATCAATGAAGCAAGTGATCTAGCTTCTGTTTGTTTAATTTTAATTTTTTTTTTGTAAAAAAGGTGTTATGTCAGTTTATTAGAATGTGAAAAAAATGAAATTACAAATATCAGTTACAATTGTTTCATGAGTTGTTAAGTACTTGATAAGATTTTTTTTTCTTCTTTTTTAAGATCACTTGATAGTGGAAAGAAGAAATTAAATTTTATTCACTTATTTTTCTCTCATTAACATAAAAAAAAAACTCATTTTTACTATTAATAAGAGGAAATACTTATATGCTTCACTCGTTACACCATCACTCGACTTTTTAAATGAATGTTTGTATGTATAAAATTTTACAATAAAGAACAACGACGAACCCTCCATTTAGTATAATTTACCATACATTCACATACAATCATGGAATACATCACAGATAAATTAAGATAATTAAAATAATTTCTCGTTCTATTGTTCTGCATTCAAGTACATTCAAGTGATGGAACATTAATATAAACATACATGTATATATGAATAAATACAAAAGACAAGAAACTTCAAACAAAAAGTCAGAAATTTATTCATATTAAATTTTCACATCACTATTCAATATATATCATGATAACAATAATAATAGTACAAACAGTATTGTTTTATTTTAATTTTTTTTTATTTTAAATTTGCTTACATGAGTGAGATACAGAGGAAACTTTTAGTCATGATTATGTTTTTTTCATGCTAAAATTAAACGTTTATAGCGTTTTTGTGTTTCTTGGTTTTTTCTTTATGATAATATTATAATAAATAATAGAAACCTTTTTAAATCTAATTAGTATACTACTGATATTATTAAATATGTGAGATTAAATCTACCTTGAAAAAGGTCTTGAAGATAAGTTTGAGGGTGTTTCAATTTTAATGTTCGTTTAACGTTTGAACTCTTACCCTAAAATCGGTGAAATACTAGTTCCCCCCAAATAAATCTTATCTGCGAAATAGTGTGGATGATTATCCAAGCATATGAAGGGTCAACTAGTCGTACCACTCTATCTGAGGTTCCAGTTTTTATGATAAAATAGAATTAACAGTGAGGTCGACTTAAGATCTGAAAGTGTCTTAGATTAGTCTGAAATAAACTTTTTAACTTATTCGTATTGAAATTTACATAAGAATGATTAATTTCTAGAAATAACTTCAATTTTTGTGTACCGTGAAATGGTCTGAGATTGGCCACCCATTTTTAATTAGAATGCTCCATATTTTTAAAATAGTGATTATCATTTTGATGTAGACATATCTTGAACTGATGATAAATGTTTTTAAACATTAAAAAAGTCTAGTAGTTTAGCCTAAAATAGGGTGGCCATTCTCACGACTGGTGGCCATTCTCAGACCATTGACGATAAGTCACTGGAATGACAACTGAATGATATAAATACAAATTAAAAGAAAATAAAAAAAACATTAAACATTTCACGGTATTGATCGTTTGTAGAGGTACACGCCAGAAATTTTTTGATATATCATTTTACGCTTTTATTAAAGTTTTTAGTGCATTTCTTAAGAAAAAATGCACTATTACAGACGGTTTGTCCGCCGTCAATCTGTCACTGATCGCTCTCCATAACTCGGGAATAGTCCATCGGAGCGAGGTTGGGTTTTTTCTGTAAGATAAAGGAGCTCGTGAGGATTATTCATAACTTATTACTTTTTAAGTTGGGCTCCAGAGCATCCAAAACCTGAAAACCGTTATAACGGTTAAAAATAAAAAAATATTGCTGATTCTTTTATTGCATAAAGGAGCTTATAAAAGTGTATTTTAACTCATTAGCTGTAAATTCAGGCTCAGAAATTGGGATCCAGAGCCTTCAGAGTCTGAAAACGGTTAAAAGCTTTAAATCCCAAATTTATCCAGAATGCCCGATTTTTTTTCTCAAAATGACAAACTTTTTTCAAAAAATTCAATTCTAGTTATGGCGGAATTTTTCAACATGACGGTTTTTTCAAAAAAATCAAAATGGCGGATTTTTCAAAAAATTAAAAATGCCGGGTTAGTTTATAAAAAAAAAATTGATTTTATTCAATTAAAAGAATCCCATCGAAATGCACTTTTCTTAACCTCCTAGTGCTTAGAATTTCAGATTTTTTAAAAATAAAAATCTCAGTTATGTAAAGTAACATCAAATTCGTGACAGCCTCAGAAATTTTCACAAAATGAAAAATGTCAGTAAAAATATAATAAAACACAGGAAATCAAAAAAGTAAAAAGTATTAATAGTGTATCAAGAAATTTAAATTATTTTACATTTATAACAAGAAGCTCAGTTACTTTGTTTTCCAGGTAAAATTTGTTCTAATTTTAATATATTTTATTTTTTTTTACATTTCATTATGTGATTTAAAAAATAAATAAACAAAGTGGCTTTTAAACAAAAATAGTGTGTAAAGTTGTAATTTGTTATTTTTTTAACTTCTTTAAATTCTGTCATTGTGTATTGTTATTTAAAAAAATAAATTAGTTACATAGTTAAATCATTTCATGTTAAAGTAGCATGTGTATGTTTTTTTTTTATTATTATTTAAATTAATAATGTAAAATAATAATAAAAAAAGTAACATTAAAAGGTCTCATCAAAATAACGGTATTCCTTTTAAATTTATGACTATTAATTTCATTTCATTTGTTTATGTTCATGTGATTTAAAATTAAGAAATTTTTTCCATTGAATTAAGTACGATAGTGGAATTTGATGGGATTAAATTCATTTTGTTTTTGATTTTGAAATGAGAGAGAGAATCTCTCAATCTCTTGTTCTCGCTTGACTTATTCACTGCTCTTAATTTTTTTTATCTGCTGTTCTGAGACTCATCAAGCGCAGCATTATAGTCCTTATGAGTTTGTTTGAGGTCATCTAACTCTCTCTCTCCCTCGCCCTCCCTCTCTCAAAAGTCCCAACTGAATTTGTGAACCAATATTCAATCCTAACATACATTATTTAATCAGATAAATAGATTACGTAATTTGAAAATTAACTTCCAACAACATCAATAATAAATAATTGTATAATATTAAATAGCACAAACATGCAAACAACATTCCCCTAGCGATCACCAGTTCGCATACACTCTATTATAATGATTTGTGACCGCAAAACAGTTTTATTTAACATTTAATATAGTTAAAGGTTATACCTGGTAACAGAGAACACAAATAAAAATTTAATACATGAAGGTTTATACAAAGGTGTGCATAATCAAAAATAAAAGAGTAATATCATTATACTTAGCAATTGACTTGTGACGGTATCCCGTTGAGAAATATTTCAGAATGGCATAATGAATTAGAATATTACATCAAACTAAATTTTACATTTAAAATTTTGTACTGTAAATATTTTTTTTGTATTTTATCAATTCTAATCAATTTATGATATAAATCTAATATTTGAATCACTCGTTTGATACTTGGCCAAATATAATTATATGGTATTTTGACATTTAATATCGGTTTTCATTATCTAATTATGATTATTATTATTTGTATTAACAATAAACCGAAAATTGAAGAGCATTTTCTAAATTAAAATTTTACATGAGGGGATTTTGGTTTCAAAAAATAAAAGTTGTGTATATATTTGTTTGTTTCAACTCAATTTTATTAGCAAATTGTATGTTGATGATGATAATTATTGTTATTATAAGTATAACAGAGAGGTTTGTTTTATGGTGTAAGTTCATGTTAGAGTAAGGCACGGCATTTCAAATTTTTAATGGAAAAAAACACCTTTACATGATTTTTTGTTGTTGTTTGTGTGTTTTCATGTTAAACGGTATTTTGTCCTAAAAATAATCAAAAAAAAAAAAATTAAAGATTTCAGGTTCAATTTCAATTTTTTGCTATAGCAGTAGAAAATTTGATGTAACTTCAATCATTTTACTTATAACAATAAAACCACTTCTCATTCATTACATGTAATTGATAATTCATGACATTATAAAATTACTCCTCTCTATCACTTCACTTCAAAACGTGTATACTTGTGACTTTAACAAAGACTGTGGTAAAATAACAGTCATTCATGAATTACATTATCAAGACTTGATTTTTCAAGAGATGTCTTTTTAGTACATGGTCGTATTATTCTTATTATTATTATTTTATATTATATAATGATATGAAAAGCCTTCACAGTTTTCTTATAAAAAATTTTTTTTTACATAAAATGTGGTATGCTATACAAGTATTACTGCAATAAATTACAAGGAATGCATGAATCGTACATCGTATTTATAAATGGAAAGTCGTAAAATTAGAAGGAAAATAAATTTTGCTGACTGCCACGAAAAATTCTTGATTAAATAGAGATAAGTTCCTTTCGTATGAGTACAATCGTAAAGAGACAAGAATTACGACCACAAATACCATAAACGAGCTGCTTTTGTACAAAGTGAACTTAAAGAAAATGTGTTTGTTGAAATTTTCATTATTCTAATTCGCTTTTGGATGTTTTTAGATTTTGTAAGGCATAAAAATATTAATGTAATGTTAAGGATGAGGGACTCTACACTGAAAGCTGGAAACGCCCTGCAGTACAAAGTCACTTGGTTCACAGATGGAGATCACTGATTGACGCTTACAGAACATTAAATGAATGACATTTTTATCGCATTTTCAGTTAATTTGGAATAAAAATTCGAGTATTATGGGCAATCTTTTAGTCTACACATATTATGCGGGGTGGTCTGCGGGGCGTTTTCAACTTAGAGTGTATGTGTTTCGATCAACGTGTTTGTCAAATCGAAAACTAGCCGTTAGAGGTTTTGATTATAATCATGGAGATTTGGACGTCAAGAGAAACGTTGGCACAGCTTTAGCCATCAATGTGGCTCTACAGCGGTCCTTATTGCTCTCAAGAGGTGTTGGAGTAACAATGGATTCCAATCTAAATCTAAACGACCATACTGATAAAATTATAAAATATGACAGTCGTAAAACTTTGGTATTTGTAAAACGTAGCTCCAAAGAATTTAAGGACCCATATGTTACTAAACTGCTATTCTGTTTTTGGTGAGATCGAAACGAGAATATGCTTCAGTTGTTTGGAACATGGTTGGCACTGTAAATTCTCCAAGATTTGAATCAATACAAAAACAATTCTTGTTATTCACCCAACAAAACCTTGGGGGTTGAGAGACACTTGAACTACACATTTAACGAACCTTTTAGTAGGATTGCAAGATTTTTTAATGCCCTGTCGGAAGTAAACACCTGAATTTCAGGAGTTAAACTCCTAACGTAGGAGTTAACTCCTGAGTATTAGGAGTTAACTCCTTGAAATTAGGAGTTAACTCCTGAAAACTAGGAGTTAAGTCTTGAACGTTAGTAGTTAAGCTCCTGAAATTCAGGAGTTTACTTCCGACAGGGTGAGGTATCGGCCTTGACTGAGGATAATCCTAGCAGAGCTGTTTTCATCCCAAAATTAAAATTAAATTAAATAGATGCCTAATTAGGATAAGACAACACAAGTACATACAGAATGATCTATATGGATTACAAAAAGCCCAAAAATATTAAGTAGCTGAGATGATCTTGGGAATTTGCGTTCCATCCCTGGCTTGTACACTATCATTACATAACATTCAATTCTGAGCTCTATTCGATCCAATTTGATAAATTTACTGGAAATTCGAGTCAGGGACCTGACTTGAAAAAGCGAGTCTGTCAGAGTCATCAAAGTAGGGACCCCAATCGATTATTCGATTAATCGAATAATCGATGATTTTTCGATTATTTCGATTAATCGATTAATCGACTTTTTAAAACGATTAATCGATTTTTAAGTACTTTGTCATTTTAATAGTTTTTCTCAAAAAAGTTTATATTTTTTTTGAAATTTAACGATGGTTTTTGTCTTTTTTCTACTGCAGCAAAGTCTCCACTCTACGTGATGTTTTTAAAACGTTATTCCCTATAACATAATTTTTTATAAAACGTAAAAATTTAAAATAATTTAAAAAAAATTTCCGGGTTTTTATTCAAAAAATTATGTAGCTCCAAATCGCACAATTTTCAGATTTAAAGTTGACGAATTTCAGGAATATTAGAAGCTTAATAGATTATGAACTGTGTGTTTTTAAAAAGATGGATATAAATAATTTGATTTATCTCAGGAGTTAAAGCTCTTTTGGAAAAAAAAAGTGTCGGAAAACGCATGTTGTGTGTTGAGAATCTATATAAAAAACTTTTAAGTATTCTGTACTTAAATTAAGAGTTAATTTGATGAAACCTATTCTGAAAATATTCTTCTAAATGTTCTTAAAATATTTTTTTAACCCTCTCTTTCACAGGAATAGATCAAGCTGGAATTTTTGATTAAATTGTATATTTTTTAGTAGGTTTTAACCCAAAAATGAATGGTCAATCAACAAAATTTGGTTGTTAGAGTAAAACATTTTCAAGGGGAGTTAGTGAAAATACGTATAACTCCTATAGAATTAAGTACAGAAATTTCACTATGAAAATTGCTATAATAAATTTTGGTTTTTCTGACATAATATTTTAGACCTCGTAAGAATTTTTTTAAAATCTAATACAAAAAATATCAAATAACCCTTCAAAGAATCTGTTTATTGTGAAAAATATACATTAAAAACGTATTTTAAATGAATGTTCCACCGGTGGGACACTGGGAAAGTAAGGGTTAAGATAGTTCATATTAAACTGCATGCAGTTATAGAAAAAAATTAGTTTTTTTATACAAATAAATGACTTAGAATTAATACAAAAAAAATATAAATCCAATATTTTCGATTAATCGTTTTTTTCGATTAATCGATTTTTTTTGAATTTCGATTATCGATTAATCGATAATTTTGAAAATCGATTAATTTGGAGTCCCTACATCAAAGTAAATCTCAAGAACCATTCGATAGATCTTACAAAGGTAAAATTTCCTAGCACATCAGTTCTGCTCAATTACTTATATGAACAAATTTATAATATTAAACAAAAATCCACCCTGTTTAACCTTATATAACAAAACATTTTATTTAAATTAACATTACATGCAACTTTGGTACCCTATAAATTTAAGTCCTACACAAAAGCAACAACAACACGGTGTCCTAATACGAATTATAAAGGCACTCCTATATTACAAATTACAAAAAAAAAGTAAAGAACCTACATAATGCTACATTGTATATAAAATTGCTATAAATATTTTGGGTGGGTGATCGCGTGTCATCAATTAACAAAATGTAAAATACAAAAAAATATATATATAAATGAAAGACAAAGTAAATGAGGTCTCATTTTGTTTGTAATTTTTTAATTAATTTTATAAATAAAATAAAAAAAAATAACCCAAATGAATTCAATGTTCAATATGAAAAAATCAATATGAAACTAACATGAAATCATCAATACAATAAATTTGATAGTTAACAGAAGATGAAACATCATGACGATGAACAAATGTGCATCAATTCAGCTGTGTTTCTTATTTGAAAAGAGAAAAAACTGTGTTGATTAAATTAACGCATTAATTTATACTTTTAAATGTGAGAATAATTGATTCTATGATAGTTATTTTTTTTTTGTTTCATTTCATTTGAAATAATTACGCGTTATCTGAATTAAAGTACACCAGAAGAATTTCATTTTAAAAGGGGTCGAAACAGAATGAAATTAATGTATTTTGATCTATGACGGTTTTTATTATTTAATTAACATTTTGATTGACCCGTAGTTTTGTGTGTTCGACCGTTTTGTTTCAAAATAACATGTCAGAAATTGTTTGAATTGAACAAAACATGAAATAACGTGAAATGAAAAGTGAAGTGCAAGCGTGTAAGAAAATATTTTTTGAAAAAACCACATTCCACAATAAAACTCGTTTATGATTAATTTCTTTAACATGGGTTTTTGGCAATAAATATGATTCTTAAATGCAATGAGAATAAAATTGCATTTAAATAAATCATGTTTTAAATGTTAAAAATAAAATCAAACCACATTTTCATTATAATCGATTAGCTATTTACAAAAAAAAAAATGAAAATATTAAATTAATAAAACAAATGTTGCTAATCAAGTCGATGATTCATAATTCAACAATTAAAGGTGTACAAATACATTTGTGCCACACATTTCTTATCTCAAATTCTCATGTTTATACAATTGTAATTATTTATACAATTTTGTTATGAATTCAATATAATAATAGTAGTAAAAAATTAACTCAAATGAAACATATGTGACTGAAACCCAATATTCGTTGAGTGGGATTGAACAATAATTTTTTTTTTATTTAATGTCCAAATCGTACTTAGTCACATTTAATTATTATTCATTAAACTGGTTTAAAACTCAATTAAATGCATTCAGTTTTGTGTGAAAAAAAAAGTTCTTTTGAAGCTTAGGAAGTGTAAAGTTTTAAAGGCAGTTCCAATTTCAACAGTGATGAAAAGATAAGGAGCTTAAATTACTGTCATTAAATTAACGATATGCCATTAATTTGATAAGATCTGATAATATTTATATTTTTTATTCATAGAACTCATAGAATGGAAACATTGCTATTGATTAGTGGAAATGTAACTACTGGTGACTTAATTATTACATATGTTGTTAGTGTACTGCTAAAATAGAGACATGAACGAGATTCTCGGTCGGATTGAAAATTATTAACGGCCCTGGCATTCTGTATGATTTTCTTCAAAATTTAAGCTAAACTTTCTTTTACAAGACAACCGACTGCGGCCTTTCTGGAATTTGCCAGATTGTCACTATGGCTAATTCGCCACTAAACGTGAAGAACCCTCTTTGCCTGTCAAACCTACTTTCAAACTGATTTTCTGGAGGAGCAATTCAAACGAAAATTAAAATTCATAATCTAAATAAATCAAAAATAAATCGGAAAAAAGCAAAGCCAAAAAAGCCGTTTCATTTTGGCTTAGCTACAAGCTACAATTAAGGCCTAATTTATTCAAATTTCATGAGATTTGTTTAGTTTTTTATCTAAGTGTGTTTCCCAAACAAAAAAAAAGTCGAAAAAATTAACTTGGTAGTAACTTAAAACCCCTTTTCTTTAATTTTTATAACCAAAAGTCAAAATTTAATTTGCTTTGGCTTTTTTGGCTTTGCTTTGGCTGTAGCAAAAGCCAAAATAGCCAAAAGTCAAAAGCCAAAGCCAAGCTTTTTCCGAGCCCTGAAATAAATGTATTTTTATTTAGTTGACCAAAACTAAAACAAGACTATCTTGCATCATGTTCAGAGAGAAAATCAAGGAAGAGTGCTAGGAATTGAACAAGGTTTTGTACGGGGCTATTTCCTTTGGAGCAATCCGAGCCCACTGTGATGGAGCTCTTTCGCTTCGGGCTACACGCCTAGTCCTAACGAGTGCAAATCTCCCTCTCAAAGGGTGTTCTTTGGAATTTTTAGAAGTGTGGTGATTGGCAGTTTGAGAAGATATTTTCAGTTTGTCCAAACAAGGTCCAAATGAATTTCCTTTACACTACAAGTAATAGCAAAAAAAAAACCTTTATAATAAATATAATTTACACATTCCCATAAATATTTAAACTCATTTCAATTTTATTTATTGTTGTAAATTAAACAACCATTTTCTATGTTTAAATGTAAATTATTTTAAGCTCATTCCATCATATAAAAGAACATATTGCATCGATATAACGATAAATTATAAACAAAAGAGAACTCTATGTGACGAGCAAAAAAAATTATTATATAAAATGAAACATTTTGCTGTTTCTGAGATTCAAAAGCTGTGACATTATTCGTTTGATGCAAAATAACACAGTGATTCGGTCATGCATAGTTCCTCGTTTCTGTATCTAAAGTCATGCTTTTTTTAATATATTTAATTCAGATATGTGATAATACCGTTTTTTTGTTATAAAATCCGATAATAGATAGATTTTTTTTCACATTAATTGAATTTTAAGTCTCATTTAATTTGAGTGAATTTATCCCCCTTTTTCTCCTTCTAATATGTTAATCAAGTGATATCAAAGTGATTTTTTTCTATTCATTTGAAAAATGCCTTTCACAGATTGTGTGAGAATAATGACGACACAGATTTAAATATATGTTAAATTTCTCACAACATTGTAGTATTACTTCAATCCATTATTCTAGTAACAGACACAAAGCTTTAACATGCAAAAAAAAACAGTATAATATTATGCATATGATTTTAATTTTATCATCCAACATCATCATCATCATCATTCGTTGTGTTACTTTTATACACACACATTCATTGGAAAAACAAAAGATTTTATATTTTCCTGTGTTTTTTTTATATATGTCATACATCAAACATTTTATTGTTATAAAAGTGCAATTTAGTAACAACAATCATTAATCAAATGTCTACAAAAGTGACTGAATGATAAATCTTGCAGTTTTATCTACGTCCACACCATCAATGTACATGGTAAGTATTGTTTTGATACGATACTTGGAAGATAATGATGCTGAAACTGCTGTTTCTGAAAATGCATTGTTTTTTTTTTGTTATTAAGGAAACTGGAGGATGCTGTAACCATATTTTTTCTGTATACATCTAAAAATTTGCTATTTTACCTGTGCATTAGACGAGGTGAGCAAATTTTCAGGTGTGTATGAAAAGGTATTTGAACAACAATGATCTAAAATGAAGATGCAAGATTTGAGTCACCATAAATTTTTTTTTGTTTGTTTAATCAATATGAATTTTAATTCATGGTTTTTTTTCGTCATTGTCATCAAGATTCAAGATGAGATGAAAACTCTTCAAGTATCATAAATTTTTATACAGTAAGCAAAATTAATATAAAAGTAAAAGACATGTATTTCAATTTGTCACGCGCGCATATCTTACAAAACTTTCCTTTTTAGCAAAATGAAATAACCACAATCAGAATATATACTTGGCAGTGTAGAACAAGGACATTGAAGAGAAAATAGAGACGAGAATAGATACAGAAAATTATTTTCAAACTGTTGCTGATCCTTCATTGATGATAAAATTGAGTGGTTTTTTGTTTCATATAATACGTATACGACTTGTTTTTTCCTTGTATGGAGAAAAAAATGTCTGAAGTGTAATTATTTACAGAAAAATATAGACCGATAATGTAAAAAAGGTTGGGAAATGAAATGAAAGAAAAAAAGTGAGACGTAACAGTGAAACGGAAATGAAAGCGCATTTAAGAATTCGTTTGAAATACGAATTGAGGCCATTTTGAGATACACTTCGAATTTCTAATAGTTTCCATGATCTGAAAAAATGCTTCTTGGATTTCGAACGAGCTAGAGACCAAAATGTGGAAGCCTTCTTACTTTAGGGTACTTCTAAAGTACATTGAAATACTGTCTTCTTCTACATTTTTATTACCAAAATTTCATATTGACCTCATAAAATAAAATTTATTTCCTTCATCTTCTGAATCCGCTAGAAGGGTTGCTGTTCCTTGGCCTCAGATGTCTCCTTGACATTTGTAACTGCATTTGTTGTTCTTGCTGCTTATTCATTTGAGCTACGAGGTACTTTTTGGTCTTCGTCTTCTGGTTTGTCTTGTAATCTCGGTGTTTAGTGCTTGTTGAACTGGATTTTCTTCTAGCCTTCGCATGACATGTTCATACCAATCGCTTCGAATAAAGTAATAAAGTAATAATAAAGTAATTTTGTAACAATTGACTCTTTTACGTGTAACCTTCCATGGATATATGAACTTCTTATATGGTCCAGTTTTGTCACTCCATAACTAATTTTCATTTTCATATCAGCTTCTGTTAGTTTTCGTTCATAATCCTTATATAAAGTCCAGCACTGAGTACAATAAAGTACTGTCAATTGTCAAAAATTACTTAGATTTTTGCCGCACGTGCATTTAGCGTGCTATATCAAATATTCCTTTGAAAATTTTGACAAACATTTTTCACCATATTTGGCACCATAGTTCCCGAATCCTTCAGCAACAGAAAAACTTTTTCAATGAAATTGCTTGAATGCTCAGAAAAATTCAATATAAACAGACGGACAGACGGCCAAATCTCCTTAAAAGCGCATTTTCTTCCAAATTCTAGTAAAAAACTTCGATAAAAAATAATGTAATCGTAATAAATTCATATTGAAAGGAATAATAAAAGAAAAATTACTGTTTTATCGTTAAAATAGATGTATTTAATAGGATAACGTCAAACAAAGTCAAGACAAACAATGTCCTGGCCTCATTACTATTATTTTTTACAATATCCCGTCCATTTTTATTCTTTCAATAACTGACAGCATTAATAAACTGATATGAAAGCAACAACAACAAAAAAATACTGATATCAAATATTTATTGTTCCAATTTTTTCATTTTAATTGTAAAATGTCTTTTCTCCATTGTGAGTCACAGTATGAAAATTAAATTATTATCAAGATAATACAAAATGAAAATGTAATTTATATATGGGACAAAAATATCAAAGCAATTATTTTCTCATCGATATGATATTTATTTTTATGTAGTAAAAATGTTTTTTTTGCTCTCATCATCTAAATAAATGACCTAGTTTTGTTCCATTTTGTAGATTAATTGATAAAAAATTAAATTATGATTATCAAATTTTCTTGTCTGTTCCTATGAATCGAGTCCATTCGGCTAAGGACCAATTTTTGAGAGTGTGTATCAATTTCATTGTAATTATATGAAAATATTTACAAAAAAATGACCTCAATAAAAATTTACGATCATTATTCAAAATAATGTTTGTACTTTAATTGTCGCCAAAGTGCGCATAAACAAAGCACATCCAAACAGATCATTTTCAATTATGCAAATTTGTTTTTGTCTGAATCATTGAGGACAGTTCGCTTACATTCTTGTATGTCATTATTATTATTATTATTTTTATCATTGTATAAAGAGTAGAGAAAAAAAAACTAATATTCATAGATTTTAAACAGCTAAAATAAGAACAGAACACATCCGTATTGTATTTTTCATTTATCCTTATTACACTTCAATATAAACACACACACACACGTATGTAAATACGAGAAAAGAGTATATTAAAACAGAAAAACATTATTATAACAGGGAGGTTGTGTAGTTGGCGCCAATTTTATCGAGTCCTCATCATCATCATCATGATAGTCATACACAAACAAGACAAATATCACCCAACTGTTTTTTATATTGAAAGTGTATGAGGAAAACATTGATGGAAATGGTGGCGATTTTCAAATAGTTTCTATGTTGAGAGAGGAATACAGAGAGATTTTTATTGACTTACATTTTTATGTGAACTAGATCTTTAGTTTGATTTGTGGTATGGTCATAAAATGCAAAAAAAAAAAAATGAAATGAGGCGAAAATTACATGCAGTTTTTTTTTTGTCACAATGGATAATTAATTATTAATTTGCTTTTTTTCATAGAAATTGAACTAGAAAAAAAAATATCTAATTTTAACATATTGTTTTATATATTGTTATTGAGGCTAACGCACTACGATAAATGGAAGTGTAAGGAGAAAACGTGATTTATTTTCCTGTTGAATGTGTACAATAAAATTTAGTAGATAAATTTTGAACTGTGAATTTCAAGGAAGTTCAAGGTTTCTGTCTGACATGGTGACACTCTGAGATTACCTTCCATCACTTTAAAATGATCCACTGGCCAAAACTTTAGTAAATCAACTCAGGGTTTGAACACCACACTCTCAACCCAAAACCAATAAAGTTGTTGGTGTATTTCAAGAAATTTGAAAATTAATCCCAAAAAGACAGAAGTGATTACTTTTGGAAAAGAACATCAAGCGACTTAAACTCTTTGGAGCAGAAACTTCAGTCAAGAAAAAGTGTTCAGACAGTGTGCAATATCTAGACGTATACAGAGATACTGAACTTACTTGAAATGCTCATATTGAATATGTTATTAGTAAAGCAATAAGAGTAATCTGGACTTGTAAAAATATGATTGGACAAACCTGAGGTCTTAATTCTAAAATAATGCTATGGATGTACAAAATGTTAGTCAGACCTGTGATCTCTAATGGAACAATAGTGTGGTGGACCATAACCGAGCAAATTGCAGTACAACAGAAACTTAAAAAGGTACAATGGTTAATACTTCTATAAATCCAACACCTTATTTGAATTCAACTTGCACGAAATTTACGACTTCTTAAAAGGAATTCCAATTGTGAAAAGTGAATACAATCTTGGGTAAGTCGTAAGATAGCCCATAAAAAGCCCAACACTAAGTAGCTGAGGTGGGTATACCCGCATATAATCATCAATATTTCTCATGATGACGAGATGTATGCAAACAGCACCAAGTACTTCATTAAAAATCCTACTTGATATAGCATCACTGCATTTGTGGATACAGCAAGAGGCTATTTAGATCAACTATAAAAACAGTGTAAGTAATAAAATCGAAAATAGAAAGCTAGTCGACGATGATCTTGTGCATACAGTTGCCTACCAAGATGTACTTACATTTCCAGAATCTGACTGGATGATACCAAAACATGATTTCCAAAAGAGCTTTGAAGTCTTTATACCTTTAAAAGAGGAATGGTTAAATAACTCAATAAATTTTGGGGCTAACTCGGTTATCTGTTATACGGGTGGATCAAAAACTGAAAGCAGTAAGGGTTCAGGAGTATTTACTGTACTGCAACAGTGAGTTGGTTGAAAGTGCAAGACCTAAAGTCCAGTCGTCATTCTGTTACTTTATATTTTCTTAATAGCTCATTCATCTTCAGACCATCGAAAACCATGCTTTATATATATCTTTTGTCAGTCCTCACTCATTTTACATCGTGATTCTAACTCCTGAAAGGTTCTCAGGAGCAAGCTCGGGATTTCAGAGTTAAAAAATACCCAAAACTTCAAATTTCAAATATTTCAGAAATTTCTTTGTTTAAAATAGTTTCTAGTGGTAAAAACTCTTACATCTCAGCTTCATATGATTTTCCTATTTCACATAATCCTATAAAATTTTCAATCAAAATCATGACTTGACAATATAATTTCACATATTAAGTTCATACGGCAAACAATCTCAAAAACTTTAACTTTTTTTTTTATGACAAAAAGAAAACGAATTTCTTTCACAGTAAATTTCTCTCTATCATCCCAGTTTAATAACATCAATTTCATTGACAAGTTATAGAATAGAATATTCAATGAAGATTCAACTATATCATGTCTCGACACAAAATTTAATTAAACTATCTTACGTAGTACAATAAACTGCCAATTTTGTCACAGTATGGATCAGTTTATGTATTTATTTATTATTATTATTATTGTTGTAGGAACATGTAATTAAGTGATAAGCCAAGGATATTGTTATCAAAAAGTAGTTTTCCTTGAATTTTTTTTTTCATTGAAAATATTTTAATACCAAATTTAATCAAAAATCTCCTTAAATTCAATATTATTTGAATCAATCGGAACCATGAAAAAAAAAACCATTTAAACTTATTTCCCTTGATCATTCTAAATGTATATTTAAAATAAAAATTTATCACTAACATTCAAAACTAATCAATGAAATTTAAATCAAGCTCTATACAATTTTTTTTTTGTTATTGCAATTCAATACACGAATGACAAAATAATTCAAGACCTAAATCAAATGAACCGTGATTTTATACTTCATATGAGTTTGATATTAATTTGATTAAAGTTTTCTTCTTTTATACAATGTATAAGTTTTGGATTTGTGGTATGCGAACAAAAAGTGCATTAAATTTGCATTTAACATTCAATAAATATTGAAAATTATACATTAAAGTTTTTCGTTAGGGTTGAAAAGTACTCACTAGAGATTAAGGAGTTTTGAAATAAATCAAAGTTTGCGATTTTTAAGGATGACGACCCCATGTTCGAAAAACTCAATGAAGTGACATCTTATCCTTACAAAGAAGCTTAAAAAAAAATGTTATTTGAAAATTCGATGATTTGCGACAATTTAACTATCTAAGAAAGTTCGACCATTTCGGAAATTCAAACATTCAAGAAAATTTTTTTCTTAACGAAAATTTAACCAACTTAACCATCAATAAAATTCACTTTAGATATAAATTCTAATAAAAGTAAAAAAATTCACACTTAAATGCAATGTTTTGACTTTTATTAATCGTAATATAACAAATTGATAGACATAAATATGTGTTGGAACACTCCTTCATTATCCTTCATTACACAAACACACCCTTTAACTGAAAGGTACATGACTGCGGCAATGTTTTCAGTGCAGAATGAAGAAGTGCTACCCAAATCAAAAGAGTTTCTTTAACAACTTCATTCCATTTTCACTGATCCTTCAATTCAAACATCATCACATGCTTCGAATATATACACGACAAGTACTCCACTGGTGCCATATTTCTTCCATTCATTTACTATCAAAATGAAGTTAACAACATACATACACACATTATATAGCAATAATCATAACAGCAACAACAAAAAAACGAACATATATCATAACACATCAGAAATTTTCTTAAGCGTGCATATAAAATTGAGTGTATACCAACAACAACTAAATAATAATAATCGTCATAATAATAATAATAATCATCATCATAACACTTACTTACTCATATGTGTGCCTCTTTTACTTTGAATTAACAAATAAACTTCTTGTATTCCATCGTCAATTTTATGACAAAATATTTTTAAACACCAATGTGTCTCACTTTGTGACATGAATTACATTTGAGCTTTATGATTATTTTATTATGAAAGAAACAGAGAGAGAGAAAAAAAAAAGTAGAAATTACTTAAATGAAAATATTACAGAGTTACATGCTTACATTTTAATGTTACTACTAGGATAATATGCTAAGAAATTTTTTAACATGTTGATTTCTTTATGTTAAGTTGATTGAAATACCAATGGAATTTTAGTTCATGGTTTGATCAATAGGTGGCGTTGTTTAAGTAGTTTGATTATGCTATTTGAAACTATGTAGCACTCAAAGTATTAGAAAAAGCTATTAAATCATAGAGTGCGCTGAAAAAAATGTTTAAGTTTTAAATTTTTTAACGGTTTGTGTAGATTTGAATTTTGTAAAACATACGAGTCAAGAAGCCTTAAAAGCTGTCTTCAATTTTGTATCAATCATTGCTGAAAACATGTATTTCAATGTATACGTGATAAGCATCAACGAAATCCGAAAAGTTGATCAGCAACCTGAGATAAAGATGAGATTTGTCATTATGACTTCGAATATCATCTTTAAAGAGAAAGAAACAAGTGAACTGAGAACCTGCCTTTGCCATGAAGAGGAGATACAAAGAAGACCGTTCTTGGTCAATGTGAAGCGTAAATCAGAGGAAGTTAAATATACATCAGGGACAATAATAACTAATTTGAATAGTGATGTGAGTTTATCCAATGCGATGCAGAAGAAGATAGAGACCCAAAGCACAACTAGCTCTCAACACTCAAAGACAGAGACGCCATACAGAAAGAAATATATAATAGGACAAAAAAATTGTTGTACATTTCAACCATTCAAACTTACAGTGAGTTTCCACAACCCCCTCTGGTTGGGGCGGATATTCAATTCATACAGATAGTTCGTAGAATCCAAAATCCAGAAGCTAATTTAGAGGTGGATCCACTGTAAGACAAAATAGAGACAATCAAATCAAAGTAGTGAACATTTTAAAACAGATTCATTAGAGGAATTGCGATTGATTGAGTCAAATGTTCTTTAACCGCTCTCAGAAATGTTGAAGTGTTACTCATCAGCCTCACAGAAAGTGGAAGCTTGTTAAAGTAAAAGAACCCACCAAAGCCATATGTCGGCTTCCCATAATTGTCAAGATAAGTTTTTCCATGAAGTGTCAGGCGTTGTATATCATTAATGAACAGTAAGAAGAGTGTGGGCCCCAGGACAGAACTTTGAGCTACTTCACTTTTGAATGTCCTTTCTGTAAACCATTACATTGTATTACTTGCAAGAGGACGATCAGGCAGCACCAGGAGAGGCTGTCCAGACAAGGGTAAATATCAAAATTTGCATGCCCTTTTCCGAAACTTAAATTAAATCTTAAAACTTGTCTATCTTGGTCTGTTCCAGTTTAAAATTGATGCAGAAAACAATCGAATAGGAAAAATTCTTTGTGGCAAAATATGGCACCAAACCATTGATACCTAGAACGGTGTCCTAATGTCTCATTTTAATTAATACGATAAAATATTTCAAAATGCACCTTCACTTTCACAAAATTTCGAAGAAGAAGTACTACCCACTGTACCTTCACTTTCCTGGCTTGCAACATAAATGTAATTCAATTAAACAACATTCTTTTCAATAATTTTTTTTTAAATATGTTCTTTTTTATTTTAAATTGAAATTTTTTATTAGATTTTGTATTTATTTTAGATTTTTTTTATTAAGAAAACTATTGCATTATAATTAATTATTATTTTTTCATTTATTTTCCCTTTTATTTATTTTTTTTTGTATTTATTTAAATTTTTAAACTTTTTTTTTATTAATATTTTAATTTAATAGATTATAATTATTTTGTTTTCTTTTTCAAATATATTTGGTCTATCTAAATCAAGATAATAATTTTTCTTCAATATTAATTTAATTATTATTTTATATTTAATTTATTAATTAATTTTAAACTTATTATTTAAAGTTAAATTTATGTTCAAATCCTTATTTTTTTCTGTTTTTGTAACTTTATTTATATTTTTTTTTGTTAATTTTTCATGTTTTTTTTTTAATAATAATAATGTTTAACTTTTTTTATGATTTTTGAAACATAAAAATTATAACAGAGCAAACGTGGATTAATAATAATTTTTTAATAATTATTGATGAAGAACAGACTTAATTGTAAATATTTACATGAAAATGATGTTTTCTTTTAACATTTTTTACGATATTTTCATTTTGAATATTAAAAAAAAGAACTATTAAAGGAACTTAAATTACACTTTTAGTATTGCACATTAAATTATTTTAAAACTCAATTTTCTTGTTTTTACTAAGGAAACGTTTTATTGCTCTATCGTTCCATTTTTTTTCAACTATTAACTTAATCAGTCTTTTTTCTTTGCCAATTGTATCTAATTGAATCATTTTCCTAAGAATTTAACTCAATGTCAAGCCTTTTCTTCTTCAGTTTTAATGAATGAATTTTCATGGATTAAAGAATTCATTTTGAAACTTAACACTTTTAATGTATTCTTGCTAAAAATCAAGAGTTTTAAAACGTAAATTTTTAATTAAAAATATTTAATTCCAATTTTTTTAAGGTTTTTGTAGTATTTTTATAATTTTTCAATGTTTTATTTTTTATTTTATCATTAAAGGCCAATAATAAGACCTTAGTTTTAAACTGTACGGCAGTGCTATTATTTCATTTATTAATTTAATTTTTGTTCTTAGTTGTTAGATTGGTTTGTTTTATATATTTTATTATCTGAAGTAAGAATCGTGTTTATGTTATTATTTTTCATGTTTAAATATATTTTTTAATAACAGTTTTTGAATAATTTTTCATGTCAATTTTTAACTGGATTAAATAGTTTATTTTTTTTATTTTCTGAGTGAATTTAAGGTAGTTATTAATTTTTTTTCAAAATTAAATCAACTTTTAGAAATAACATTTTCAAATAATTTTTTTTTAAATTTAAGGACAAACCAGAAAATTCAATTAAAAAAATGGTTTGAGGTCAAGAAGTGATCGATTCCAAGGAGAAAATCGTTGATGAGCATACAGATCGATAGAGAATTGAAAAATACAGACACATCTACCAGGGTTTTTCGATTGGACCCTCTAGAGGGCGCTTGTGGCAGTTTTTGTGAAATAAAGGTCGGTTTTTAAACTTTCCTGAAAAATTTTACGAAGAGAAAGTCGTTGATGAGTATACAGATCAAAAGGGAATGAAAAATTACAGACATTTGTATTAGGGTTTTTCTATTAGACCCTGCAGAGGGTGCTGAGAGCTGATTTTGTGATTTACATGGAAAAAGAAATTGAAAAACAGCAAAAAAATAAAAAAGTAAAAGTCAGGGTAAAAGTCGTTGATGATGACACTGAGAGGCTGATGGGGAGGGTCCTGGGTGTCCGAAAAATCTCTCCTTGAGACTGACAAGGTCGTTGATTACTTCAATGTAATGATTTTAAGAGACCCATCTTTAAAAAAAATAAAAATTTTAGTAAAGAAGTTTTGTAATTATAGACTCAGTTTGAATTGAAAATGGAAATATATACAAAAATCTAAGTTTTTTATGTTTGTACGAGAGTTTGGTATTTAATTTGATCATCAGGTTTATGTATTTTTTGGATTTTTTGGCTTTTCAATAGTATTATTTTTTGTTCATTATAAATTTATATTTTTTTTACAATATGTTTAAATTTTTTTATACATGTTTAGAAGTGGTCTTTATTAGATTTGTATTGTTTTGTTTTTTTTTTGGTATTTTAAATGTTATATTTTATAAAATATTTGGAAAAACTGTAATTATTTGATTTTTTTTTAAGATAACGTTTAAATTCAAAGATAAATTTAATAATATATATTTTTTGTTAAATTTCATATAATCATAATTTTTTGAAAGATCAAAATTGTGTTAAAAATTTTTACATATTTTTTTTATTTTAATTTTAATTTAGAAGCTATTTATATGATTAATATAGCGTAAAATTTAAATTAGTGTCCAAATTTTATATAATTTTTTAATTTTTTTTTTTACTTATTTACACAATGAATCTATAATTTTTTGTTTATCTTAGATTTAATGATCTTATACGTACAAAATATTTCATTTAATTATTTTTTGTAATATCACAGACAGTACTTTTTTTTTAATTATGTTTAATTTTAATTTAATTTAAGGACACCCACATTCATCCACGACCATTTTGGGTAAATCTCGTTTAATGATTTTCTCGTCAGGACCATAATAGATGAGTGACATACTTGAGAATTTGGTTGGAGCACAACATGGTTGCATGCCTTCGAGTTTCTCGGCTTTTCTGTATTCTTCAATAAAATGTGCATGATATGAGGAATAAGTGTCGGGTGTACGAAAAATGCCGCCACAATCACCACGACAATAATTGGCATAATATCCGGGTGGTGCAAGAATCCAATCGTCCCATCCAATATCCTTGAAACTCACATAAAATCGTTGTTTGCAACATTGACCTTCGAGTGCGCCATTACATTCAACGGCACGCCTTCGAACTCGCTTAATCACATTTGGATCGATGTGCACAACAAGGAATGGCCGATTTTCCTCACTATTACTTTTACTACTACTCGTACTTTGTCGTTTGTAGCTACTTGTAGTTTTATTATTTGTGTTATTAATATTAAATTTGAGGTTACTACTCCCGCTATCTATTTGAGAAAATGTATGATAATGATTTGGTGGAATTGAATTTCTCTTCCTCGATAGATTTTTTGATGCTGATGAAACAGAATTGTATTGATTATGCAAATCAATTTGATTTTTTGATTTTTTACTTTTGCTATTATTCTTATTATGATTGCTTTTCATTTCTTTATTATTTAAATTTCTTCTATTAATGTTAAAAGAACCATGTTGTTCTGAGTCGAAAATGTGTACGTCAAATCGATCTCCACATCCAGAACAATCTATGAGTAGTCTTAGTTTTTTGTTACCACCCTCTGAATACCACTTGCTAATAGCTGCCGTCAAATCTATTTTCTGCCATCCAAGTTGACTCATTTTGATTTGTTGTAACGCGATTAAATCTGTGGCCCGATCAAAATCCTAGAAAAAAAGAAAGAATAATGAGAAAATCCATCAAATCAACTTAAATTAAATTAAATTCAGCCAAATATAAAAAATAATGTTTATTTATTAAAGTAAATTTAAATTTGTCCATGCATGAAAAAGAAATTATAATTTTTCTAGACAAATCTATTAATATTTATATTTATTTTTTATTTTCAAACAGATAACAATTTTTTTTTCTGCAAGACAAGCAAAAAGATCCAAAGAAATCTCATGCTCACACTCCTCGAAAATCACACACAAAAATTAATAGCATGTTTGGAATAAAAAGACTTTGGCAACATGTTTTTCATTTACTCGCACATTCTGCCGCTCAGTTGTATGAAAATGTGTATATGAAATTTGCCGCCACTAGTTACTAGCGTGGAGGACATGACAGTGTTAATACAACTCACATGTGATGTTAAAAAAAAAGAAATAGGCAAAAATATCAAGGCGAGTCATGAGCTAATGTTTGAATCATGTGACACACATACATATTTTTTTTTCTTATTGTTTCGCTTCTTTAAAAGTTAACAATTCATCGCGGGCCAGAAAAGACACAAGAAAAAAATGTAACAACAGACATAAATTACTTGCTTGTTCTTATAAATTTGAAGAGAAAATCGCATAAGAAACAATATAAATAATAATTTTTCTCGATTATTATTATATTTAAAAATAAAAAAAAAATAGAAAAAAATTATAATATATTATAAAACAGTATGTTCATTTTTTTGTGTATCTTCTTCTGTTTCTTTTAAATCATATACAAAGACTCAATAAATTTTAAAAATTATTTGAAGTCAGCCATTATTCATGCAATAAATATAAAAATGCATAACATTTATTTCAATTCTTTTTTTGTCCTTACATGATTAATTAAAATAATAAATTTTAAAATATTTATAATAATAATGTATTACTTGGACTTTATACTCATTTATACGAGAAGCAAGAAAAAAAAAATAACTTTTTATCTATGTTTTATTTTTTGGAGAGTGGTCAGCACATAAATGGTAAAGTGCTTTTTATATCTTGAAGCTTGCGCATAATTATGTGTATTTATGTTTTTTTTTTGTTTTAAATGAAATATAATCTGATATTAGTTCAAATTAGATTTGATGTTATTCATTGATGGGTAATGTTTTTATGGTAAATATTATATGAGCCTATAATTTAGGGAAAGATGGACATTTAATGAGCTAATTGATATCAGCTGCACTGTTTGGATTCAAAGTACAAAAACTAAGGATAAGTAGATTAGGCACGTTCAGATCAGATTAGATTTGTAGGGAGGCTATTAAGCCTGGACTGAAGCCATCAGTCGGGCCCATTGTGCATATCCGTTATCATCATCCGAGGGCCTTAGTTTTTATCCTGTCATCCGAAGCAGTCGCCATCTTTATTTAGCCATTAACTCAAACTGAGTAGCCAGAAAAAATTACATTTGAGATCGTAAAGTTTAATGGCCGGAGCGAGTATCAAACTACCAACCGTAAAATTGATAGTCCAATACGCTAACCACTGCACCATACAATCCCTGGCCACAGTAACAATCCCCATACCAAATAAATTCTAAGACACGAGAGAAACATTTTTAGGCAGAGCAAAGGTGCTTCACCAGGAGACTGGGTGGCAATGGGTATCATGGCGAGAGATAAAAGAACTTTTTTTTTCTACTTCGTGTCGAACATTGTATAGTGAGCCTAAATGTCGGAGGAAGAAAAAGAAAGAAGGAGCAACAACAGAAAAGAAAAAGAATCTGTTTTTTACAGATGGGAGAAGGACGACTTTGTTCTAAAGGACAACAAGAACGCCTGGAGAAACCAACCAGAGTACGAAGAAACAGCAACAAAAATAAGTAAAAATCCGAATACCTACACTAACATTTAGATAGTAGAAAGAGAGACAGAGAGAGAGAGAGAGGAGATACTAGTGATATTAAACAACAATAAACTTACTTGCTTTCTGGCATCGAGGATCTAGTTAAGGTGAAGATATCTACGAAAGAAAAGCATCTAGTTGAGAACCAGCACCTTACTCAACACCAATTGTTACACATACTTTTGTCCAAGTTTTGTAAGAAAGACACTAAATACCCTGATTGTCCTCAGTCAACCTCAAAGCGAGCTGTTTGAACCGCGATACGCGAGAGATCGCCTCTACCAGGAACCTCAACTCAAAAAGAAGTTTCCTTGGTGGCTTTACAACCAGCATCAATCAGCATCTGGGGAATTATTTGATGAACCCTATGGTAACAAAGGAACTGACTTTATGAAGTTCAGTCAAGCAGAATTCAACGACTTATGCAGAGACTTGGATTTTAGCAGGAAAACGCATGAAAAACAACCTTGAAAAAAAACTTTACTGAGCCTCCGGCTGGTTTTGGGCACTTAAGTGGTATGCTAAGTTAAAAACAAAAAGATGTTAGACTAATATAAAATTATGGAACTAAGGTTATGTGAATTTAGAGAACCCACGAAGCTCAAATATGATTCATTCAAGATCAATTCAGGTTTGTGAGCTTTGAGCACTCACTGAGCTCAGGCAGTTCAATCATGTTTTTTTCAGTATTAGTTAGAAGTCATTTAGAAATCATTCAGAAGTTATTTACAAGTTATCAAAAAGTTATTAAGCAGTTATCAAGGAGTCATTCATTAGTTATTTAAGACGTAAGATTTCAAGAAAGTTTTGAAAAGCACTACATTTGTTTCATTCTTCAGTTGATCAGGTAGCTTGTTAAAATTCGATTATCCAGTGGCCAATAAGCTATTAAAAAGTAAGTTAGATCTAGTTCTCAGCAAAATAAAATCGTTCCTGTTTCTGGTTTCATATCTGTGCTGTTGATCAAAGGTTTTCAATTCAATGTTGCTTCGTATTCCTCCATATTTTATCATTTGGATCAAAGTCACGTTGTTTATCCTTTTCAGTTGCTTTATACGTGCAAGTCTGTGTGTTGTGATCAATTGTTGTTTTTGTCACGGAAAGAAGTGACGAGCTTATGGAAATGATAATTAAACAATGAAATGCATAGCAGGTAAATTAAAAGAATTTTTTGAGTGTCATTCAGTGTTTAAGAAATTCTAAAAATCATCTAGATCTCCTTTAATTTTGAATAAAATTAAAATTTGTACATTTAAAAATTGTTTAAATGTGTTTTTTTGTTGTATCATATATGCTAATGCTTTACTTTTTTTGTCTTTTACGGTATAGAGTGATTTTGTTATGTGTGAGAGCACACAACTTTGATCAAAAGCAACTTGCTTGCCCAAAAAAAAAAGAAAAGGAACATAAATGTGAACACAGAGAAAAAAAAATCACATAGAACGTTATATTTTATCTGTGCCAACACTCATTGGGCGCCATGTATGACACATTTCCACATTATTTTATTTGTACAAAAATATCTACATCTATGACTGGATGCCGCTTCTTCATATAAAAAATAGACTCAAATATAAGTAAAACTACAATCACACATATATTTTAATAGAAATGTAGATAAATATATGCTTATTATTATTAGTTTTATATTGTTGTGTGTGTGTGTGTGTTTGTTATATGTAAAAAAAAAAATAAAAAATTATACATTTAAGACAGAGGAGAGCTTGTTCTATGAATGGATCGTATTTATTTCTTCCTTTGGCTAGTCGACAAATTTCCAAAAAAAAAAATTAAACAGAATTGTTGTATAACACCGTCATTCTATTTTATATTTCATTACATCTGTAAAATAAACTCCCATGAATTCACAAGATACAGATGACCAAAAAAATATAATAAATTTTTTTTCACGTTACGCCATTACAAAGATTTACAATCTCATTCGAATCGATGTGATGTTACAACATTAATATTACATTTTATTACAACACTGTCATTTTTGTGCTGTAAAATTAAAATTATTATTTACAAATGAGTAACTATAATAAATATTTTACACAGAGTTACTATGATGATAAAAGTAAGTAAAAAATAAAATATCAACAAAAAACCTACAAAAAAAAAGTCAAAATTCTCATTTTGGCTTAAATATACATGAGTTACATGAAAATTATAAGTGCAATAATCTGCATAACATAATTTTAATGTAAAAAGCCGTTAATGATGAGCTCCTGCTGTTACCTTATCGTTCAAATAGCCACCACCATAACTGTCGTATGGCTCAATGAGACGAAACACCCACAATGTTAAACTCTTTTTGTCATGATGAAGTCTTCGAAATTTATTTTTGTTATGTGACAATGAAACACCGGGTCTTATATTTACTTTAACCCATAACGTTGCAACACGGACACGGAGTTCTTGGTGCATTATCGATCTGTCATCTGTTGTAATTGAGAATTCGAGCAAGCGTTGACCATTAACGAGTTTTCCTGAGAAGAAAAAAAATTGAAAAAAAATTAGTAAGAATTTTTTTTGCATGATTATCATAAAATAAAATTAAATAAATGAAAATATTTACCAAACATGTGAAAAACATGCACACAAATCACGTGTTAACAATGTTATTATTATTATTTTTATTATTGTTGCATGTTTATCAAGTGGAAAAGTTTTATCTATTCTTTACTACATTTTCTCAGTTTCATATCCATCACAGTAAAAACAAAGTAAAGGAAAGCTCTTTTCAGAATCGATCCTCAATTGAAAACCATTGAACTTGTTACCGTTAAATTACCGAAAAAATAATGGTATAAGAAAAACACGAAAATAAGACACAAAAATTAATCACATCTGTCGTTTTATTTTTTCTTTGAATGTGATATGACTGTCGAACATTCACACACCATTTTCATCGTAATCATTGAACATTAAAAGATTTTTCTTTTCGTTTCATATATAAATTGATTAAATCTCGTAATCGTCGTCTAGAAGAAGGAGTCAAAAAAAAAGTTAACCACAAACAAATATTAGTAAATAATTGTGTCTGGTATTTTATTGTTTTACTATTTTTTCTTTTATTTTTATTTTTTGGAGTGAAACAATTTTCAATCAGTTTTCTTCAATTAAAATTGAATTCAACCGTGCGTGTATGTCCGGTGTCTCTTCATTTCATACATTTGCAATTGAAAGATTTTTTTTTTTCATTTCATTTTTTTTCATGTCTTCGTTGAAAATTGTAAATACAGTTGCTAAGTAAGACATCATTGACCTTTCAGTCTGTTACACTTGGTTAAGATTTTATTATTTTTTATTGTTTTGATCTTCGTTACCATTATTACATAAAATAGTTTTGAAATTGTTCTTGTGATTTTTTTTTCTTTTATTGTCACACAATTTTACATGGTTACACTGTATGATTTCTCCTGATACTTGAAGATGAAGAAGACAACTAAAAAATAGCAATAAATGTGATGGTTATGGAATATTAAGTCTGGTTAATTTTGACAATAAATATTTACAATAAGCAAAAAAATGTGTGTGTGCTTGAGAATTAATTTGGGGTGGAGTGTGAGTTAAAAGTAGAATAACTTTTATGGGATCAGCTTAAAATTGACAAGAGAATCTTAAATTGTAACAAGATTTTTCATATCGATGCCTTCGAGAGAAAATTTGATTTTCAAACCGGTCTTTTCAAGTACATCACATGTTCAGGGCGGTCTCAGAAGAGATCCAGCACTCAGACCTATAAACAAGTCCATTGTGCATACCCATTTATCATCATATCTCATGAAGAAGGAATCAAATCTAGAGAATCAACTAAAGCAATAAAAAGTCCTCTAGACCTGGTTCAGTTCAAAAAAGTGACCACACCTTCTCAGAAAGCTAAGCAAGGCAGACACTTTCTTTTTTATGTTGGAATCAATACTGGGGAAGTACTCACCCAGCGTGATACCACGCAATATGGCATGCGTAGGCAATCTCTGCTTGAAATATTTTCACAAATTGACCAAGGTATACACTAGAGGAGAGGCCAAAGTCCTCGGAGTAGAAACCCTCTGCAGCAATGCCGTCCACGAGTGATCCGTCAGTGAAGCCGGCCTTTTAGTCTCCAGCTAAAGCTGGTTGTAAGGAACCAGGAACTTCAGACCAATCACTACGGATCGGAAGTAAAACACTGAATGCTTGTGAAATGTTCAATGTTGCGAGCATTTGATCACATCCAGCCTCCAAAATGGGCAAGTCTCTAATCATCAGCTAAGTATATTCGAGTGTCCATCCAGAGCCAGCCGTGAATTTCAACATTAGTTCTTTTAATTTTATTCTAAGTTCTCAAGGTCTCAGATTACACATAGATGTAAAGAGGAAGTAAATTGAGAAGCACTTGTAAAGAATCGGTAGGAGTGGCTCTCATAGTACTTGTAATGTCTTAGCAGGCCACTCTTTGTAGCTTGTCTAGCGCTTTTCTGATTTCGCTAGTACTGGTTTTTAACTACCAGTCATGACAAGAAAAGACAGCCGAAGGACGCACGATAGCGGTGTAAAACTATTGAACCACTGATGGTTTTAAACACCAAAAGGCACCATAGGCCTTTGGACAGTGTCAAAACAGACCAGAGGCAGCTTTCCAGCGTGGAATTACATGAGTGATAAAAGAAAGTCTTCTATCCAGGGTGGTACCTAAGAACTTCATAGTACTAGAAGTTTAAATAGGCACACCGAGAAGAGTTTGACAACTAATGTTTTCCAAATTACGCTTCTTAATAAAAAGTACCAAGCGCGTTTTAAAAGTGTCTAGTACGTCCAAAGAAAAGTTAAAATCCAATTAACAGTCTTTGGAAAAAATCTTTTTCAAAGCCATTGCTAGTGCTAAGGCCAGAACCCACCCTGGAACTAATTTTGAAGACCTTGAAAACCATAAAATCATCTTTCCAAAAATCACTTCTTTCATCATAAAATTTCGCAAACAAAATTTAATTCTAAGAATCACTTTCTTATCCTGACTCACCCACCCTTCAAAACAATTTACGGTTTGAACCATATTACTTGTGGTTTCACGTCGTCTTCTTTCCAGCATTATACCGGGCGATATTTTTTTTGTCTTTTCTAATTTATGATGGAGAACGAGAAAAACTTTTGATCATAAATAGGACAATTTAGTATCAGAAAAAAATTTATATATTTTATTTTTTTCATCTTCATTTTCAATTCAAATACATCGTGTATTTATAAATTACTGAGCAAAACCCACATAACATGAATGTTAAAAAAATACTAAAATATTAATAATAGTATCATCATAGCAAATCATAAATAAATAGATATATTTATGTAGACAAAGTCAATAATAATTTTTTGAACTTATAAAAAGCAGAAAAAAAACAGCCAAAAAAACAACAACAACACAAAGTAAATTTGTCCCATGCGTGTGGGTTTTTTATTTGGTGTGTGTGTGTGTGTTTGTGATTGTTTGTCTAAATAATGCTTAGATTTCTTCTCTGTTGTTTTATTTGTTATGCTATTAGGTATGGACAAACATTGTATTTTGATTATATTTTATATTTTTTTCACCACAAATAACATCATCATCATCATCATGGACCAAATCATCATATTTTCATTGTTTTTTTCTTTCTATTCAATAATATCTTGAATTTCGTTTTTTTTTAAGAGAATTGAAATTGATATATTGTTATAAATATGTAAATTTTCTTGTCAAATTTCCTTTGTAACGACCTTTTATTGGCAAATTTGATACTTGATGAAAAATTTTTGAAGGATTATTTTAAATTATAAAAATGAATAAAAAAAATATGAAACACACGCCTTTCTTTTGTCATATAAACCGGTACATTCAATAATAGGAATAAATGAACAAAAAGCAATAAAAATTATAGTACAATAGAGTCAAACAAGTTTAAAAACCGGCTAAAAAGAAAACCATTTTATCTGCATAATGTCTTTCAAACAAATAAATACAAGAAGAAAATGTAAACGACAATCGTCTTTCTGTCAATGTTCACACACTCATACTCACATATAAAGAAAATAATTCTCTAACTGTAGCTAGTCATAAATCTTACATATAAATATATAAAAGAAGGAAAAAAAAGCTGAAAGAAAATTCTTTTTAAAATGCGTGTATAGGTCAGGAATGTTGTTCTGCTATCTGCTATGATTTTTCCATGGGATAATAAAAATAGTAACGGTTTTTATTCTGTCTTTTATTGTCGTAATTTAACCAATTTAACGCGTGGAATAGGTAGTTTTGTGTCTGTAAATGTATTTTCTGTCTCTAAGTAAGTAGATCACCAACTAAAATTATTATTATCTTTGAAAATCGTTAAATATGAGAGATAAAAAGAGAGAGGAGGAAGTCAGTAATAAAAAAATTAAATAGTAGTGATTTTATAGTTGATATTTTGAAGAAAGAATAAGGAAAAAAAATGAATATAAAGTAGAATGAAATAATAAAAATGAGCCACGCGCTTTTATTATTATTGTATTACAAGAATATTGACTAAATTTTTATTGCTGTAATGTTTCATAGTTTTTTTGTGCTGATTTTATAAAGAGCTAATCGTGAAAAATATTAGAATTGTTGTAATAGAATAGAATGAAATTCTTTTTTTGTTCAGAGGTAGCTTAAATTCGACTGAATACAAATTAACCTTATCTAGGGTACACTGAAAGCTGAAAACGCGGTACAAAGTGACTTAGTTCGCAGACGGAGATCTGTGATTGACGCTTACAGGATCGTTTTATCATATTTCCAGTTGAAATTGTAGCAAGAATTCGAGTATTATGGGCACTTTTTTTTAATATATTTTATTTATTTCTTCTTCTTTTTTTTAGAACATAAAAAATTCTCAAGACAGCCACTGGCTGGTGCAGGGTTTATGTTCGTAAATTCGTTCAAGTCTGATGTTTTCGTCTCATTTAACGTTGGTGTTTGGTAAATCTTTGGTTACTGATAGTAGAGAATTTAAAGATTAATAAGCTAATTTAAACGAGTTAATAGAAAAAGAAGTAACGTATAGAGTAAATTAATTAGATTTATAAATTAGATGTATGTGTAAAAAGTAACGCAAAGTGAGTTATGAAGTGTGAGTGTTTGTGAGGGTTAATAATGCTCATACTTAAAATCAGTTGAACTCACTAGGACGAGGTCTATGACCTCCATCACCAGTGAGCGTGTTTAAATGACAAGTGTATTTCAGCTTGTAGATACTAGCTCTCAAATTGTCTTACTACTGGAGCGCGGCTCTTTGAGAACATACTATGCGTATGACCCAGTGCAAGTCCTCCAACCAGTGTAAAAGTTGACAATTTAAACTCAACTGAGACGAGGTCATTATGTCCTCCCTGTCAGTGAGCATGTGGAAACAAGTTATTTCAACAAGCGATTACTAACTCTCAAATTGTTTAGTCACTGGGACGAGTTTCTTTGAGAATATACTATTACATAACCAAGTGCAAGCACTCCAACCAGTGAGTAGCAGTCATTGCATAAGTTTTTGTAAGAAGATAAAGATGATTTATTGTTGCTGGAAGAAAATTTGGTTTTTGATAGTTCTTTTAAAAAATTGTAAATCATTGGTGGATTTAACATGATATGGCAGCGTATTATATAGACTCAGGCCCTTTGCAAAAATACTATTATATAAGAGGTTCGTTCTGCTTCTTGGGATAATAAAGATAAATAAATTAGAATATTATCAAGACCAAGGTCTAATAACATTTTGCCCAATATAGCTGTTTCAAACTCCATCTTATTGTAAATCAAAGGTAAATTGAACATCAATGAATACCCTTACCCAAATATTTTCGTAAAATTTTCTGTAATTTAATTGACTCTGAGTAAACATTCATTGAATTCTTACTAATCCGTTTATGACATGTATATGACATTATTAAATAAAAAATTTTGATAGGTTAAATTGGATCAAAAAAAAAAAACAAATTGAAATTCGCATATGAAAGGCTTTGCTAAATAAAAAAAACGTGTGGGCATTCCTTGCATAAAAAAAAATATGAAATGAAACATTCAATTACAAGTTGCATATTAACACAGTGGGATATTTTTATTTTACGTTTTTAATTTAATAGTATATTTTGTAAAATGATTATAATATCCAATGAATACTATTATTTTTTTTTATCTGTATGGAGTTGCTGATGATAGTATTATTATTATTGTTATTTTGTTTGCAATGTGAACGATATGAAGAGGAACATGCTTTAAACATATGTGAAAATAAATAGATATTTATTTGTTCTTCTCTTTGCTGGTAAAAATTATTATAGTGTAGTTTCTCTGACAAACTCATGTGTGTGTGTGTAATTTATCGATATAGGGATAGGGCTCTTGTGCTGTAGCTTTTTATGTAGATATAAATATAACTATATAATAAAATGATAAACATAACGTTCATTTAGACTAGACACGATCGATTGTGTGGCGACGCCGCGACGACAATACAACGTTTGCCTCACATACATAAACATAGATTTTTGTTATAGAATTGACATAAATGTGTGTGTATATTTTCATACATACACAAACACACACACAATATATAGCGGTATAATTTTTGTATACTTGCAGGACAAACAGAATATTGTGCGATGATAGCACGTGGTGTTCAATTCTTGTTCTGTTTTCATCATTCCGATACTATTCTTGCTGTTGCCTGGTCATTGTTGAAAAATTACACACAAAATTTCTGTATTTTGAAATGGAATTGCAAAGAAACAGTTTTCCATTACAAGCATAGAATGTAACCCTTTTTCATGAGATTTAGTCATTTTTAGTCATATCTTCTTCACACAACATTTTATTTCATTGTGTAAAGTAAACTCTCTTCATGATCGATCGACCGTCAAAAAAAAGAACATTACTTACACTAAACATAATGTACACATTCTTTTGTATAACAAAAAAATAATAGCAATAACTGCAGCAAGCAATAGCGCGGCAACATTGTGTTTATAATAAATGAGAAGTTACTTTATCATTTTTTGTATGTGTGTGTATGTGTCTTTACAAAAACTTACTTGTAACTTTGAGAAAAGTTGCATTTTTTATTGTATTTCTTTTTTTCTTGAAGAAAGAAACGCTTTTTATTACTTTGCAAAAGAAGAAGAAGAAAATAAGATAAAAAGGAAGTGGTAAGTTATACAAATTTGTGTACCATATAAAATAATAAACATTGTAGTCAATATTTTATTTTTATTATTATTGAATTTAATCAAGTACTTTGAAATATGCGGTACTACTTAACAAAGAAGGGAAGAAAAATAACCTTATTATGGTTATTACTTCAATGCCATTACAGCTATTGCGTTATACAATATTTAAATGTGTCGGGTTGAAGGACGTTATGCAAATTGATGAATTTATTTTGAATTTCAAATTCATTTAATGGCGCTGAAGTGAAATTTTCCTTGAAATAACACCGAAAGGTATGCAATGAATTTTAAAAGAAAAATCAGGAGTACAATTTTTTGATTTTATTTAATCCAGAAAGCCTCGTAACTTAATCAATTTTTCATACAAGGTCATATTACGATTATTTTGAATTAAAGTTCATTGAATTACTGTACCTTAAAACGCGTATAAGGTTCATTGCATACTTTTGGGAAATAAAAAACAATATTGTTAACTATATTTATTCGCTATTTAAATCATAATTGATTGCACGAGTCGAATTCAATTACAAATTTAATATAAAATACATTAATGACATTTTAATTTAGTGTGTTTTATGCCCTAAAATAATGAAGCTTTGTAGGGCAATCAAGACAAATGATTTTATTCATCCATGCAACCTCAATACCGAGTCCACAGAAAACAAAGAGAGAAAAAAAGTTGTATTAGAAACACAATAAATAAACAAACAAAACATCAATATCATCCCCAATATTTATAATCCTCTTAAGCATAGTTTTTGGCAATAATCGAGTATATAAAACAGAAGAAATTGAACAAGAGTAATTTATCATCAACCCAAATATATCATTTAATATACGATTCAAACTCAAACGATAATAATTTCTAACTTGATTATATTCCAATTTATTTATAGTTATGTCCAGTTTTAGTTCTTCCATTATGAAAAACATACAGTTTGTATCATCATTGATTATGTATTTAAATATTTTTTTCATGAAAAAATCTAGATTGTGGCCCAAATGTGAGGGGGAGATGGTTCCTTGCTTCACATTGCAACACATACTTAAAATGTGTATAGGTATATGGAAAATTCCGATGCAATATTATACATACATAGCAAAACAATATGAGAGTCACGTGTTTCAATAAAATGATGTTTTTTTTGGTGAGTATTATACATTACATGGAAAAGAGTTGTTTTAATATGAGTCACATGGTTTTAATGATTTTGTTAAATGGATTCTATTTAATATCCTTGAATATCTGTGTTGAATACATAATTCATTGTAAGTGTGTATTAAAATGTTAGCATAGAAAAAAATGTGCATTGTAACTTCTTGGAATCATCCATTTTCTTCAGGATTTATAACATATAAAAAATTATGATGAAATGCAATTTATCATTTTATTTTTCTCTCTCACTTGACAAACAATCACTGTGTGGCCTTCATAATGCATTTACTTAATGGTACAAAATCATAAATATAAATAAAATGTAATGCTTCAGTGAAATATATTTACTGGAAGAAAAGATGTAATTTTACAATTCTCATGACACATTATTTTTCATTAATTTAAGTCAACCGTCGTGACCTGTAACTGGTGGATAAGAAATTTATGTCGAAGTTAGAGTACAAGAGTCGTGGAAAATTCGAGTATCCTGCTTATTTCTAGGAAAATGGTAGATCAAAATGTAAATCAAACTCAACAGTATGGGAAATTAAATAAAGTTGATATTTTGAAGTTTAAGTGAGCAAGAATGGACTAGTAGCAATTTTTATAATCAATTTAGACGATCGTCGTGGTGTGAGTTGACCTGAGTTGAGATAGATCAATGGTGTCGAAGCAAGAGCTATAGAAAAGATAAAGCGATTGGTATTGGAATCGTAGAAATACTTAAAGCCTCCTGGCACATAACAATGTTGGAGAAGAGGAGGCCTGAGAGGTATTCTAGTCTATATGATTTCATGAAAGGTTCAAAGGTCAATCTTAAAGTCAGGAATCAAGTAAATGTATTTTAAATGTTAGACTAGATCTGTTTTAAAGTAAATGTTAGTTTTAAATTAAATTGACCTGGAAAAGTTAGAGAGATTAGCTCGGAACTAGGATAAGATAAGTAAAATAAGAGATAATATCCTAGCCACGTGTAATGAACCATAAATTATAGCTCATCAGAGGACCTATTTGAGGTTTGGTTGGCAAGAGCCATTTAGTATTAATAGAACCGATTAAAACGTTTCATAACGAAAGTCAGTGGGTGTAATCCCTATTTTTAACAGTATGTCTTTCATCTACATGAAACTTGAATCTATTAATCTTTATATTGCAATTTATTTTTGATATTGCACTACATTATCGGCTTATCCTAAAGACCTCTTTGATGCGTACAGATAGTGGAGTATCTTGCTACGGTGCGGTTGTATCATTTTTTTTCTGTTCCATATAGATTGGTACCAGCTTGTGAACAAGTTCCATGGGGTGTGTTCTTTTTATCGCACTATGTAATTCAATCAGGAGAAAACTACAGTACTGGTGATTGTCCGCTCTGAGTATCGAACCCAAGCCATTCAGCTGCACAGCGAATGCTTTAACCAATGAACTAATAAAGCGAAATCTAATGAAATGTCAAGAAAAGAAGCTGGAAATTTTTTTTTTGACATGGAGCGCTTTTGTGGAGTGATTCTTTCCTTTTAGAAGAGTTCGCAATGCAAGAAGTTTGTGAGCAGTTCAAACAAAAGGTCAAAAATTATTTTTCAACTAGAAAAAAAGACATCCGAAAACTGAAGGGTCACTGTCTTTTGCGCAGTCATCTTAACTCATTAACCGCCGCTCTATAACCCGTGGACCAAAAACCTTGAAATTTTACATAGAATCTCAAAATAGGCCTATTTGAATTTTAAAAGTTCGAGCGGGCTTAAATATTGGTCCAGGGGCTCAGGAAGTGCCGTTGCGTTTACGCATCAGTCGCGTTTAACGATATAAAAAGTAATATGAAGTAATAAAATAAAAAGATTCAATTTCAATAATTTTTCCTCAAGTTACTCTATAACTTTTTATTCAACATTGATAGAATTGTTTGAGTATGTTGACTCGCGCGAGGTACACATTCCCTCTCGATTTTTAATGTCCGGCTCACATTAATTGTCATAATCTCATAAGTTGCGGCCACTTCGGCTATTTTATCATCATCATTCAACTGATTTTCGTCAAAACCTTCTTCATCTGTCGATTCGCCCACATCAAGAGCGATTACCACAATTTGTAATTTTCAAAATCATACTCTACGACGTTTTGTACTTCATTTAAAGTTAAAAATTGTCGGTTTGTCATCTACTGTAAAAGTAAATATATGGTTATTTTAGATATCGTTTTCCGCGACCGTTGCGTTTACGCAACACTAAAAAGAAACCAAAAATATTGATATTTCTAAAATGCAAACAAAAAATCTCTTGAAGTATTTTTAAAATACAAGTCAAATAGTGTAAAATAAAAGAAAATAAAAATTAAATACCTTCATATTTCTTTATGAATTTTTCATTAAAAAAATTTTGTGAATTTTTTCACAACTTTACATTTCTAGAAATTTACACAAACTTATGATAAATTTATCAAAACACCATTATCCTTAAACATAAACATTCAAAAATTAAGAATACATACAAATTTTTTGATGATAACTGTAAAAGTTAGATAAAATGTCATTGTTATTTGGTGTTGCGTAAACGCAACGGTCGCGGTTAATGAGTTAAAAGGAAAGGAAGCAATGTATCAAGCACCTTATAAAGTGGCTGAAGTGATCTTGGGAATCTGCGTTCGATTCCTGGCTAGTACGCTATCATAACATCAAGCACCTTCAAGATTTGTTTAGTAGAAAATGAAACATTAAAGCACATCCTCTGTCTAGAGTAACGATCTGCTACTTGAGCGAAAGCTTTCCATCTTCCTCTATTGTTAACGAAGTGGAATCTTGAAGGAGGAATAAAGATTGCATAATGTCTCATTGTAAAGAGAAACACAACAGATCTCATAGGTCGAAATGTTGACAGCATATTTGAATTTCGAAACACCGTCAATTTTAATAGTTGCTATTCAATTGTTCTTAAAGCATCCCAAGAATTCACATCACTGGTTTATTTAATCTAATGGAAATCTAGAAAAATCATTTTATACTCCAAAAATTTTCATTAAAAATGCATTTTCTCTTTATTATCAAGCAATTAAACTCTTAAATATTGTTTGTAAATCAATATGCGTCACGTTGTCCTGTCTTCGTATTTTTTTTTGTATGACACACACACACACACACACACTAAATTCATATTCTTTTTCTCCTACGAAAATGGCATGAATGAGAAAAGAGTTGGTTGTTGCAATGGTCCTTATATCTGCAAAACTATACGCATCGAGTGTATAGACAATGTTTTATATTTTATATTTTATTTTCAGATTTTTATTTTTTTTTGCATCCTACAAAAGTCATTTTTTAATACACAGAGACACACACACACAAACAATATCAATGCATCTTTTAATGTCGTTGGCCAAATGCCCAAAATTTTAAGAGATGTGCTATTCTTATATAAAAAAGTTGTCCATTTTTAAACATTTTCTATGTTCTTTCTGATTTAATATTATAATTTTTTTTTGTATTCTCTATGTAAAAAAAATAAAAAAAATTTCCATGTTATCATATAGTTTATTAAATAATAAAATTTTTCTTCCTCATACACAAAACAATACAACACAACAATGAGTTATCATTACATTTCATTTTTGGGCAAATGCACTTTGGTGATGCACTTGATGAGGCATGATATTAAAAAAAGAAATCTCTTGATGATTTCTCTTCATAACATTCTCAGGTGAATCTCTTTCAAATGAATGCCAATGGAAAAAATTTTAAATAAAAAATAATGAAAAAGAAACAATAGAAAAGGACATAAAAAAATAGATACAAGGTGATATGAATGACGAATGTGTCCTAATTTTGCTTAAATGAGGACATTTATTTGAAATAAAATGAAATTTATGCTACAACCAAAAGATAATGGACCAAACATCCTTCAAATGATATTCAAGACAATGATTATACCAAAAAATTTCTAAATTTAATTTGATGTAAATTTTACAACAAGCTGGGCATCAACCAACTCCAATAATTTATCTCGATTAGAACACACAAAAAATGTCTCCTTAAATAAACCATTTCCTACTGTTCAGTTCCGAGTGTAACATTTCAAGCAAAAAAAAAGAAAATATTAAAAGCTTTTAAAAACTAACCCGAAAATTGATAGAAAACATAAAAAAAACCTACCACAACCATATTTTCGATATATTTATTTCTAATTTTTATGTATTTTGTCCTTTCATGCACAATTCGAGTTCAATTCCGTCTCCATACAAAAGTTAATACAAGAAATGAAATGAAATGACACAAGTAAGTGTGTTACCATGTTGTTCAAGTAAAAATTTTTTCTAAAAAAAATAATAATAAGAGACTAACTTGCATTTACAACATATAACAAAAATATGGTTGGGTGAACTTGCCAACAGTTATAAAAACGAATCAATTTTGAAAAGTTTAAAATAACCGAAAATCCTACAAGAAGATGAAAATAATACAAATTTTTATATATAAAATTTATGTCACAAAGGAGAAAAAAACAAAAAAAAAATCGTATTACTTGAAGAAAATCGTAATCTTATACGATATTTTGAAATTTAATACGCATACACACACACACACACACACACACAAATAAATTTCTTGAAACATTGTTTTTTTTTTTACTTCATTTTTAAAAGAAACATGTGCAAGTGCATCGTTTTCTTTTATTTATAAATTTAAGTGAAGACAATTGAATTCAACATGAAAGTTTGTGTTCGTCTTCAGTTACTTGGAATAAAATTCACTTCGATTTTAAAATAAAATAGTGAAGTGAAAACAACAGGAATAGACACAATTGGATTGCATGAAAAACTTTTTCAAAAAGTTTATTGTTTCACTTGGTATTGAAAGAATTATTTGTTCAAATTAAAGAAAAATAACTTTGTGTGTGTGTGTGTGTATTATGTGAAAGTAACGATATTAAATATTTGAAAGTTATTGAAAGATGTAATAAGTTTATTTTTATCGTAGTAAGCACGAGTTATTCATTAAAAACATTCAACATTTATTTTATTTTCTATTGGGAAATCGATTTGAAACTCATCACCTAGTTTACTTTCAATGAAATTTTTAGTTAGATGGGTAAAACTCAAAGTTGTCACCCAATTATGATTTAAAATTGAAATTACGAAATTTGGCAATACTGGAATTTTCGAAGTTTTTAAGTATAAAATCTGTCAATTTATTTAAATTTTAAAAACAAGCCATTGGTCTTGGCAACACTGGAATCAAAAGACAAATTACAGCGTCATGTGTTTGCGTTTTTCTATTTGACTCTACAGAGGGCGTTGAGAGGGTTTTTTGTGAAATTAAAGTCTGTTTTTAGACTTTCTAGAAACATTTTCCAAGGCATAAGTTGTTTATCAAAATGCAGATCGATAGAGAATAAAAAAATACAGCGTCTTGTATCTGGGATTTTTAATTGGACCCTCCAGAGGGCGCTGAGAGCTGATTTTGTAATTTACACGAAGAAAAAAGTTGAAAAACAGCAAAAAATAGAAAGTCAGGGTAAAAATCGTTGATGAAACTGCGAAGATGACGGAGGGAGTACTAGGGGTCCGAAAAATCCCGCCTCGAGGCTGACAAGCAGGTGGATGAGGTCGTTGACAACTTCAGTCTAGTAAAAAATGAATATTTTTTAACTGTCCCGCTTTTTGCCTTCAAATCCCGATTTTTCATCAAAAGTACCTGGTATGCCTATTTAAAAGGAGTCTAAACAAGCACTCCCATTGACTTTTCGACAGAATTTGGTTTCTCAAATTTTATCCTAATCAAAAACGTTTCAATTCAATGTTCAATGATATTTTAAAAAATCACTCACATGTCAAAAACTTTCAATGTATTTTCACCTTTGCTCCTTTATCTTCATCCGATCAGTTTAAATGAAGTAACATTGTAAATTTTTTGCTTCAATGTCTTAAATCAAGTAAGTATAAGTAAAACTTTGCACTTCTTTTTATTTCTTTAAAATTTTTTCTATTGAATTTTTTTGAAGGGTGAAAGGAAATCGAAAATGAATCAACCTTGAAATATTTGTTGTTTTTGTCTCTTATTTTATGGTTTCAAACGTAATTTGAGACAAACAAGAAGTGTTAATGGTATTAGTTGTAAAAAAAACAATTAAAAGTATTGTGTAGTTGTAGGTAATTATGCATGTTGACACCTACTTGACTTGCTTTTAATTTAAATGAAGGTAATTAACGGATTTGCTAATTGAATGTGTGTGAGTCAATTATTTAACACTAAAGAGGTAATCAATAGTTTAAGTCAATTAAAATACAGTTATAAATTTTCATGCGGGGTTGTATGGTGCAAAGGTTAACATTTAAGCACTGTTTTGCTGATGTTCGTGGCGATGTAACGAGAATCAAGTATGGTAAGTATTGTAAAGTTATATAGCATATAATCGGCAGGGTACTGAGTAAAATTTGACTAAAGTCGTATCCCAGCGACACTTTTCAGAAACGATCCAGACAGTCGTCGTGATGTGGGCTGACCTTAAGCTGGTGACGAAGCAGATCTTAGGTACACTCTCAACCCAAAACTACTGGGAAAGGGTGTTCCCACTGTTGCCCCACTGGTTTAGGGTTTAGAGTGTACTAGTGAGAAATTAGATAAAGGCCCAGAATACAGAGTCCTGGAATTTAATTTTTTATCCTATTAAGACCAGAAAATGGTTATATGACCGGTTAAAAAAGTGTACTGTAAGTTAAAATAAGTACAAAGTGATTTGGTCCGCGTCCAATCTTCACTTTGATTATTATTGGTCTTGAAACGGCCAGATCTTTGGAGAGCCAACAGAGGTGGATTGAAAATTACTAACGGCCCTGGTATTCTAAATGCTAGACTTAACTTTTACAAGATGGTCGGCTGCGGCTTTTCTGGCATTTGCCACTTTGCCCATATGACCAATCCGCCACTAAGAGCTAGATAAAAATACCTGAGTATGAAATTCAAGGTCTTAATATTTAACTGCTCTCAAAGCATATAAGCCAGTAAATATTCAGTTTAGGTCCAAGCTATACATTTTAAATACAAATCGAGTCCATAATTCATTATTTTTTCAATCTCTTTCCTTGAAATTAGCTTTTTACATAGAAAAACACAATCCATCATAGCACAAGTCACAAATATCAAGAGATTAACTTGCGGATTAAGTAATATATTTTGTCTGGCCATTGTCATTCTATCAATTAATCTCTTTGTAAATACAAACATTATATCGTAAATTGAAAAAGTGGCGTCAGGTGTAATTAATTTAGTTAAATGCCAGTCGAGATCATGTTACAATAAAAAAGTTTTTTTTTTCATATAAATTTTACGATGTAATTTTTCTGTCAACAAATTATGATGATGACTTGTTTTCAATGGAAAAAAGGTTCAAGTAAAATAAAAAAAAAATGATTTTAAGAGAAATTTGACTCACCTTTTCCTGCAAACGAAATAATTTCACTTGTTTTAGCGTAGAAGTCATCTGCTTCACCACCATTGCTATTCTCATAATCGGGAAATGGCCGTGGAGGAGGTGGTGGTTGTTCATACATCGTTCGATATCCTGTCTGTTGATCATAATTGGCATATTGTTGTCGTTCATAATAATCATTGGTCATTTTATAATCAAATTCTGGATTATTGTAATTATTATTATCATAATTATAATTATTTTTCGCACTATTGTCTCCACTTATATAATAAAGATCATATGCATTTTGGTGATAATTATTTTTATTATTATTATTTAAATTATTATTGTTATTGTCATAATTGAAATAAGTTTCTTTTGCCCGTTGTATTGTCTCGAGAACGACATCACGTGACACGGTATGTGTTACCTTTGGCTTTGACTTTAATCCTAATTTAGATAAAATTTGCGCCTTAATTGCCTCTAATCGAAACTCGTCGATTATCTTTCGATCGATTTCTGATTGCTTTTTTTCCTTATCACTAATGAAATTATCGGTATTATCAGTATTTGAATAGTAATTAGTATTAGATGCAGAATTAGAGTTAATAGTAGTAGTAGTTGAAGAGAATGAAGAAGAGGGAAACGTAGATGATAAGTCACTATAATTTTTAATATTATTAATATAAGAACTGGAATCATTCACATAATCGTAATAGTTTAATTTTACATAAGTGCAATTATTATTTTTATTATTATTAATTTCTGTTGTGATTCGATTTGAACCTTGTGATGATGCCACTCTATTCAAAGTACGCTCCAGTCGATTAAAATCACAACTGCTAACTAGTATTGGAGGTTCGTTATCATTCCTACATCCAACTAACGTCGGACTGCTCAACCATATGAATCCAAGGAATATCCATATCAAATTACTATCTAACAGCATACGCCTCCTATTCAAATTTTTATTGTAATTTTGATTATTTTTTCTATTTTCATCGCTATTTTTACTAGAAATTTTTCTTTTTTGGCTAGTTTTTATTAGATTTTGGCTCATAACTACATTTTTATTGCTAACATTATCATTATTTTTAATATTCCTATTATTTTGACTAGTAGAAGAATCATCAAGGCCAAACACGCCTGGACCAGGACCTGGTGGTCCCGGGTATGAACACGAGGAAAACATGAGCCAATACATTTTCAGGTGATTCACTTTCCGACATTTATTTGTCATTTTTACTTTTTTGTTGATATAATTTTTTTATGTTTGTTCAAAATGAATCCTTTTTCTTTCTCATTCCAAGTGCAGATATTTTTATTTTATATTTTATAAATTTAGTACACGTTTTGTTTTTTTTTTTTAATTTTAAATAGAAGTTCAAGTTTATTTCAATCCAATTCAATTCATGGAACTGGTTTGAACAAGTCTTTCAATTTCATTTCAATCTGCACTAATTTTATTTTGTATTTTTGTTTCGAAAACTTTTCAATTATTTTTTGTATTCTTCCACTTGAACAACAACAACATTTTTTAAATAATACGTGGTTTCCTGTACCATAAAATGATGTTATTCAACTGCATCGATTATATGATGATGTCAAGTTTTCTCATCTGAAATGAAAAAAAAATGAAACAGAAGAAAGAAAAACAATTTAGTGAGTTTTTTTTTATTTTAATTTTAAAATTGTTTAAAAATTGTTATTTAAAAAAAAAGAAACATACAAATGAATTTTCCAGGCCAAGGTTGGTTTTTCGCATTTCAAAATGAGGACACGTGTTAAAATTGTATTACGGATCTTAAATCAAAAAACCACAAATAAACTCATAACACAAAATTAGCCGGCATTATTACACTTAAAATGCAAAAAACCGTACTTGTTGATTAAAATTGCATTTTTTTACCACTTAAAAATTACTCCGAGTCCTGATTCAATATGAAAATAAACAAATCCATACAAAAAAGTACATAATTATTATAAAATTAAAAGATAAATTGATTAAAATTTCACAATTATCGTGTACAAAAAAAGGAACTTTCAAACTTGTTTTTATTGCAATAATAAAATGATTGTGATACAACACCACACAATCGAAAACTATAAAATGAACTAATCGCATGTTATTGTCTCTTTTTATTTTTCCACATAAATGCAAAAATGGACTTCATTCTCTACCACACAATACAGAAAAAGATATTAGTGCACAATAACAAATAATAATAATAATAATAAAAATAGTAAAAAAAATATATATAATGATAATTTCACTTTATTGCATTTATATTGTACAAAATAAACTGAACAAACACAGTGTCATATGGTTATATTGGAAATAAAAAAAAGGAAAACAACAGTACATGAAAAAAACATTGGAAATTGTTTTAGCTTGATAGAAATTTTTACAACGCATAATAGCTTTGGACTGTTGTCTATGCATTTTATGTTACCATAGCGAGCAATTTGAATGAACAAATTGAAAATTATATAATGTGTGTGTGTGCTTTTTTATTATGATTATTTAAAATTTTATTTGTAGTTTTCTTTCTCTCTCTCTATTAATACACTAATGACACATTAAAAGGGTTATTTTAGAATCATCAGCACTGTAGGCTATGCATTTTATTTCGTTAGATTGAAAATAATACTCTGATGGGCGCAGTCTGAGAAAATAACTATGATCTATTGATTGGTAGCTATGAAAATTTCAATGAAACAGTTGTGATGGAGATGTCAAGCTCAAAAAAGCTAATAAAATAACTGAATGCATCCTGGAAGTTTTTGGTAAGTAAATTTGATTAGTTTTAATTAATTAAGCTAGATTTTTGGCAAATTCCATGCACGTACTGAAGTATGTTTTTTTTTTAAATTATATTATTAATACCAACAAATAATCGATGAAATTTGAGAACGACGAAACAGCCTACGGGAACAGGTATGTAGGAGAAAAGGAAATGAAGGGACTCTAGTGAGAGCGAATCTAGGTACTTAAGAACCAAGTGATTATTGTTTTGATTTATTATTATCATTTTTTAAAAATTTAGTTTAAGCCGTCGAAGCGAAAATAGCAAGCAAAAATATGACAATACACGTTGATTGGACAGAAACACTTACATACCCCTACAACATCTATAACCAAATTATTCTGTATATTGTAGGTAAAGAATCATATGCAAGAAGCAGCCTGATAACTTTTCCATCTTCTAGCAAAAATGAAAGTCGAACATTAAAACGTTAAATCGAACTGATCATCTTCGAAATGTTACAATGTTTTTACATCACTATACACTATCTCACAGAACTAGATATATCTAAGATACCAAGTAAAGCTTGTTGAATCAACCAGTTGTGAGGGTGATTTACTTCAATAAAACATAGGTTCTAATATTCGTTTAAATCTTTCCAAAGTTTCCAAAAAAAAGAAAAAGATGATTTGATGTTTTTGTCTCAGTACGCAAACTGTAAGTGTTTTATCCCGTACAACTGTCATCCCATGTGTGGATGCCGGTTGTGGATCCGCTGGTTTGGGCAGTTTTTCTTTACGTGTCCTGGTTGTTTGCATTTAAAACAACGTCTTGTGTGTGTCACTGACAGGACCGAATCATCCTTCCACTCGTCTTGGTTCGTGGCCTCATTCTGGATCGTTATTTGTAACGACTCTATTTCCAAGCTCCCACCATCCTTCGTTTATTACGAATTCTTGTCATGTCATGTTTAAGCTCAAGGAAGGTAACTTGAATCTGAGTAGAGCCCAGTAAAATTACTGAAATGCACTTAATATTTAATTTTTAATGAAACGGTTTCCTTTTATTTTAATTTTAATCTAGTTATTCGTATTAATGTTATTATGTGCCTATTCTTATTGCTTAGCCACCTAATGGATTGTGCACGCTTCTATAGTTTTTATTTAATTTTTAAACTGAAGCATTATAGAAAAAAAAATAATATAAGGGTTGTATCGAAATATCAGAGTAAATAAGTGAATAGAATTCGATTGATTATAATTAGTGGAGTTGAAAACTCATCAGATAACGGTATGATTGTGATATGACTAGTTAAGTAAATATATCTTAGAAAATATTTTAGATGACATATGATTAAATTGAATTACGAAACATTGACTTGATAAAACTAAATATCATGTCTTTAAGTCTTGAGCAACCCTCATAGTTTTTACTCGTTAGACATAAAAACAAACACTATCAAACTCATAACAATCGGCCATGCAATTTTCCATGCCGTTTTATTATCACTACCGTAGATGCATTTAAACACACAATCAATACACTGCATTTTACTGAATGACTCAATTCATTTGATATATAAAATGTATAAAAGCAATGATACGAGTCATTATCAAATGCATTCCCGATATGAAATGTACAAAAAAAAACGTATATTGGAAAAGTTGGGAAACATTCTGATATTTGTTGAATAAAAATTTTCATTTTTAAATTGATCAATGAAATGAAACATTAAGAAGTATTCTATGAAAAATATTTTACAGTTTTATTATGATGTGTTTGATTAAGATTAAAAGTTTTAAATGATTATGATTTTTTTATTAATGTATATTATTATTAGGTCTCAAAATTTTAATGGTATATAATTTTCAGCTCAAGGCACTAAAGTAAAAAAGTTTGGTGTCTACATTGGACACTTTTGGTGGAAGTAGTATGAATAGAAAAGAACCCTAATTGATCAGGACCGTTATAATCGCTACCCTATCCTAAATTTTATCATTTCACATATATCTTAGTTTCTTAGTGGTCCTTTCAATATACGTGGATCATTTTTAAATCAGTAACGTCTAAGCAGATTTTGAAGTTTGTGGCTTAGGTAGAGCAGAGATTTCAATTCGAATAAAAATATTGAGCTAGTTTGGGATAAGATGACGTGTTTTTTTTATTTTTGCAGTGGCTTACAACGATTAAGCCTCCGGACTTAATTATGGAATTCAAAAATCATAAGCGAATATAAAACTCAATTAAATAAAATTAAAATGTTACCTATTTCAATGAAAATAGTCTCCAACATTGAAATCCTCACAAAATCCGAAACTTTAAATTCAGTCTGCACTGTTTTTAAACCCAAGTAATTTTTATTCAAGACAGTTCTCCTTCAAAATAATTAAATGTATAATAGTTTTATGAGACAATATTCCACAACATTGACCATCAAAAAAATTAAAATTCAAATATTTTTCAATATTTCTCGGAATTTCACTGGCTTTTCATGTTATTGTAGCATTTAACATTAAATTTTTCGTTTCTTGTTCTCTCTTCAAATTTAATCAGAAACATTTAAATTCTGTTCGTGATTTTTTTTGTAAGTTTACTTTCTTTTCATGTAAATTATTTTAAGTCCTTGCACTTTACTCACTTTTGTATGACTTTGCTTAATTTTTTTGTGTGTCTTTATTTTCAGTTTATTATTTTATTTTTAACAATTCATTGTATGGCACACACAGCCAATATGAAAATTGACTCGTTTTTATAATTCTATTTTGCATTTGAACCAAATTTGGTTTCACAGCACTTAAAGTATAATTTTTTTGTCACTTTTTCAATGTTTCATTGTCATGCAATGCAAAAACGCAAAAATCCTTTATTTAACTGCAATGTTGCAAGTTTTTTCTGCTGTGTGTATTGACAATGAGGATGAGAAAAACCGGCATTTTCACACCATGCACGTTTTATTTTAAACACTATAATCACTTTATTTACGTTCAAAAATGTTAAATATGTACGTGTGGGATGTGTAACATTCATACGCCCACACACACTCATACACGTGTTTTTCACGTTTTAAATTTATTTTATTCTTTTTTTTCAATTTTATTATTGGTTATTGCATGAAATGAGTCATCGAAGTCCTTTGACTGTTTTAAATGTGCAATGTCTTACGTTTTCTATGAGTTTTTTTTGGGATAAAGATTTTTAATTTTGATTTTATTAAAGATAAGTTTTCATTTAGATTTCACCATAGTATTACTTTTTCTTGAATAAATTATTTACTGTTAGAATTTTTGTATTTGAATGATCAATAAATTTTGATTAAGAAGAAATTAAGAGTCAAAATTTTGTCACATTTAACTGCCAATTTATCACAATCCAATTAAATTTAAACGAAATTTGATTTTAATTTAATTTTGATTTATTTTTTCTCAATTAATTTTTTTTTTTGATAATTTGATTATTATGATTTTTTATTTAAAAGTTAAATTAATTTATTCAATTTTCAGTGATTTTTTTTAATATATTTTTTTTTTAAAATATGTTTTAACTACGGCTACGTCTAAACTACTGTATATTATGATGATTTTTCAGCGATATTTCAATCCTAACTAGTTTGTCCGACCAAAATTTTTAGTTTTTCTTGTACAATTATGATACAGCTTTTGAGTAGTTTTCATTGTGTACTGTACAGCGTGTCGTATAAAACACTCAAAATGTAGTGAGATAGTTTCTGAATGTTTTGACATGTACATTGAACGTACACATGTACATTTGGGGAAATCATCATCATCATCAGCAGGAGATACTTTTTCCAATGCAGACATTCAGTCTGTGATGTCCATGACACACACATATGTATAAAAATTCTGTGGTCTCTCTTTTATTGTATGTGTGATTCAAATTCTCCTCTTTTTCTTTTCTATCTTCATTATTAAATGTAAGAAAATTCTACATATTTCATATCCTTAGAACAATTATTTTGTATTATATATTTTTTTTTCTTTTTTTTTAGGTATGTGTAATTTCAATGTATGAGCAGTTTCCATAGAACTCACAAGCAGCATCATCAAATAATTTTTCTTCATATACTCACACATAATATTTTTCTTTTTTTTTGTATTTTTATTGGTACAAAATATAATCCAGTACAAATTGTAATAAAGTCTGTATACTCTCCAACCTATTGGACAAGTAAATTGAGAAGAAACAACGATACAACTTCAATACTGGAGCTTGAAAAAAAAAATACAATACAATATTTGTATGTTACTTAACTTACATTGTATTAACATCATATTTGTTCTTTTGTATTTAATTTTATATTATAATTTTTTCTTTTTTTTATTATAAGAAGTTGAATGATCAAAAATTAGTTAAAATGTTGGGAGATATTCAAATATATGAGACTGAATAAAATGAAGAAAGAATACATGAAATTAGCTTGAAATTTTATTCAATGTGCTCTTTGAATAAAATTCTAAGTGAGAGCTGAGTGACTTATCATATTTAAATGTTAAGTGAGGAACCTGATTTTTGTGAAATGAATTTCTCGGAAAATTTTTATGTGAAACGTTCTTGGAATTTTGTTTTTCTTTGAATCGAATTGTGATCGATAAGTCAGAACAATGTAGTTCTGCTACTGTCATGTAAATTCAAAGAGCCGCTCGTTTAAATTGGTGGTAAAGCTAAATTATTAAGCCTTTATGCCCTATTAAGGACCTTAGGAAGGTTCTTTAGTTTACTAAACGACCGTTCTGCTGGCGTTACGTCACGCTGGCTGGAATTCACATCAAAATCTATCAACACACGAGCTAATTTGGGAAAACAGAATTTCCAAATTTAATGCAGAATAAAAAAAAAAGATTCTTTGAGCTGAAAAAAATCTTATGCTGTTTTCGAATTTAGTCGCATCTTTCATTAAAGGACTGGGACTTTGAAAGTTTGATTAAGAATGTAGATAGAGCCTGGTATTAAAGCTGTGGTAAATTTTCAGTTTGGTGTAGGATGATCTAATGGAATGAACTCTTAAGGTAACTGAATATTAACTGTTTGAATAAATCGTAGTTCACATTTACTATTAATAAAGAACTTGTGAGCTAACTTATCTTTTATAACTAAAGGTATTTCATTAACAATAGGTTATGGGCACCACGCAAGAAGGAAAAATTCCGACATTAGTAAGCCAAAATATTACAATTTTGAAAAATAGTTTGAAATTATGATTGGACTCACAAGATGTGTTAGCAATCACTGAGGAGGAATGGTGTGAAAATGCATCAGCTGTGTAAAAATCTGCTTAAAAGAAAATAGAGAAAAAGGCGAAGTTCAGGATCGAGTGCTGTTTCTGAAGAATTTTACTCCATAATTGAAGGAAAAGAGAGTGCTTTTGATATGTTCGATACTCTGGAAAACCACTTTACAGTTATAAGTGTGACACAGCAGGCACATTTGAAGAGAGAAATTTTTCGTCTACGTTTGAATGATGGAGATGATGTGGCGAGCCATTTCATAAAATTTGATAGATTATTTAAAAATTTGGATGCAGTTGGCGCTGCAGTAAAAGAAGTAGATCGTTTGAGCTATTTATTCGTTACATAACGAGTAATTATGATGCTGTAACGTCAAAGACTTTAATGAGCCCTGCTAGACCCATCATTAAAAGCACATTACAGGTGTCCGTTAATAGATGTCTTAAAAGGCATTGCATGAAAGATATGATTACGAACCAATTGAAATCGTTATGAAACACTGAAAATGAGGCTGGTTTAGTTACAAGAGAAAGCCCGATATTGAAATCCTTAGAACTTAAGGTTTCAAGGAGCATCGCGTAAGATTTGAGGACGTGGACCAGCATTTACCAAGCGACCTAACACAGCATTGTCAACAAATAGACCAACCTCTTCTCTTATACTGTATTACTTTGTAAACCAGTTATGAGTTTGAATAGCCTTTCTTTCTTTTATAGCACTTAAAGAATTTTGAATCAATTGAAATGTTTCCTCATAGTAAATTTCATTAAAATACAAAACTTAATATTGATCTTATGACTCAAACTATGAAATTTGAATGGTTTCATCCTCTTCAAATCAAATGACTCATTATCAAAAAGAAAAAAAAAATTGTTCATTTACTTAACAATAAATAAAATAAAATAAAAAGTCGTACTCATCCTCGATAATACAAAACATTTTTGAATATATAAATATAATAAAATATGTGACTATCTTGATATTATTATATATTAAACACAAAATATATAACTATGATAATCCATATTATTATTATTATTATTAGTTTTGACGTTGTACATAAACTGACAGACAAAACTATTATAAAAGCTTCGAGTATTTTTCCTATAATTTAGTATGGTCTAGAATTGTATATTAAGTTGTTATATTTATTTAAGTTATTGAGGCTTTACCACTCAAACACCAAATTCAATTCTCTCTTTTCTGTTTTTTTTTTTATTTACATCATTACACACTCTATCTATACATTGAAACATTGTTTGGAATATACCATCACCAGGACTTAAGAAAATTTTATTATTGAATTTTGTACGTCATCTATTATTTGAGATAATCGCCCGTCTCATATTTTTTCTTCTCGTTTTTTTTCTTCATTTTATTATTAGTTATTATAATAAGGACGATACACAATTTCATGTTCAAATACATTTGAAATAAAAAAAAATAATATATAAGAAACCTACAAGACGTTAGTGTGTTGTAATTTGCATTTCTTTCTTCTTTTTATCGCACCATATTTTATGATCTCGATTCTTTTATTGCCATATTTATTGTGTAAGGAGTTATCACCATATTAAAATTTAAATGTAAAAAATGAAAGAAAATCTGTTAAGTTTAATAAAAAAAAAATAATATGAGAAATAAAAAAAATTATATTAAGTGTGTCTGTTTGTGGTGAAATTATCGTCAGTTTTTCATGAAAATTATGTGAAAGTGCGTTAAAATAATAATTAGCTTGGTTTAATATTAAATTTCAGTTTTCTAGACATATTGACTACGTTGACTATACTCCTTAGACGACATCACTTTAGAAAAAATGGGACCCCTGATAAAAAATCTGATTGTGCATATTCACCATACCAAAGTTCGTTCTATATGTAATTAATTTAAATTATTTCATTAGGGGTCAACGGATTTTTTTACTTTACTCTCAACCAAAACGTTACGCATATCAATGCCGGTTCTTTGTTGCAAAGTTGTCCTTGAAATCAGAATCTGAAAGTTAAACGTCAAAAAATCTTTCAGAAATCCCTCCAAAGGACTTTCTGGTCGTATGTCCAAAGTCGAAGAAAATTTAAAGTGAGAAAAATGGTCATCGGTCAGTCTGACAATATCTTAATAATTTTCCTTGCTCATGTTAAAAAAATTCGAGAACCACGTCCTTTGAAAATTTTAAATAGTTAAAATCAGTTGAAATTAAAATTCCTACAAAACGATAAAAAAATGTTCATTTACTTTAGAAAAATAATGTTTAAAATAGTAAAAAAATATAAAATCTGACATGAATCCAGTGCTCATACAAACACACACACATACACTCATAGACACCAATGAAAGTTGTTAAAAAAATTTTCCTACATAAATTCGTTATAAAACTGTTATGATTATAAAAAGTAAAAATAATTGGTATAATCGTAAAAACTCTTTCTCTTTACATTTATAACATTATGATTCAAATTCTATTTTTTTTACACTGTTTTAAAAAAAAAATAACATTTGAGTTGGAGTAAAAAAAATTTAGGTGATTAATTAATAAAGATGATTCAATTTTTAGCTGCAATATTTACACACACAACGAGATTCACTATTTTTCCACATGCTTCCCTCGTTGCCAAAAAATTCTCACACAATAATAAATAATATTCAATATGTGTGTTACTGTATGTTCTTTTCTACGTACGTGTACAATACAATTTTTTCACTGTCCTGACCATGTTTTAGAAAAAAAAGCAAATCACTGTAAGTTGAAAATGTCCCGCAAACCACCCCGCGTTATATGCATAGACTAAGAGAGTGTCCATTATGTTCGAAATTTTTAATGAAATTAACAGGAAATGCGTTAAAAATTGCATTTATCAGACACCCTGTAAGCTTCAATAAAAGATCTTCGTCTCCCAAACAAATTTGAAACAAATTTGTAATGCGTGACGTTTTCAACTTACAGTGCACACGATGTTTGTTCGCCTTATTCTCACAGAAACATCAAAGCTACGACATTACAGTTCTTTTCTTTCTCATATTTTTTTATATTATTTTTTTCATACAATGTATGTTTAAATAGACAATACACTGATTTCCAAATAAATTGAATGAATTCCGAGAATTTAGGCTGTTGCAATTTTCCTATTTGTTTCCCGTCTCCCCCGTGAAGAGGGAATAATAGTAATGAAATAGTAAAAACCATAGAAAAAAAGTTTTTGATGACATTTGTTTAACCCTCCGTTCAGCGATAACTTTTTACCTTTACTTTCAGCGACGGGGTCTGACCAGGCCCCTAACTATTGTAAGTAAAAAATAATGTTTTTGTTAGTTTTAGACAAAAATCAGAAAGAAAACAAAATTTTAGGAAGCTATCTCGAATTTGAAGTCGCTAGCTCAATCCCTCCTCCTTCTTAATATTTTGAGCGGACTACGACGAGAAACAAAAAGGAAAATTGGGACAGCCTTAAATGTGTATAATTTTTGTATTTAGTTTGATTTTAGTTGCATGGACATGGACGACGCGTATCATTACATCCAAAAATATAAATTGAGTTTTCACAAAATTTTCTTTTTATTCATTCCTAGAATATTAGAATATTTACATGCTTTTATTGTGATTTTATCATTTTTGTAGTAGTTTAATGTTGAGATCTATTGATAATGTACCAGACGTTCCGCAAATAAAAAATCAAATTTTTTCCAAGAATTGTGTGTGCAAAACAAATGATGTGAGATTTTTGTTTTTCGGTTGTATACAACAATAAAGAGTTATGCTGAAATGAAAATTTGGTAAAATTACAAAATAATGCGATTTTGGGACCGTTTTGTTATGTTGGAATTCGCAGAATTCAGATAAGTCAGCTATTTTCAACAAGATACAAGATTTTGTTGATACAAATACATGAATTTTTTTAAATCAACGAAAAATGCTCGAAAAAGAACCGTCTGAAACTAAAATCTAATAGCTCAAGCAACAGCCCACATACACGATCAAGTAGATGCCTCAGTAGATATCACTTAAAATTACGTTTCCCAATGAATTTATCTCAAAAAAAATATATTTCTCAACTTTTTATAATATTTTTTTCTTAGAAACAACAAAAAAAAAATAATAATAAATAAAATACATTTATATTATACATTACTTAATTTGAATTGTTCGAATTTAATGATGCAGCTTCTATTTGCAAGCCTTCTCAACTTAAAACCCAATAAAAATTTTTAGTTTTAGTAATGTTGTGTTCGCTAGACCATGAAATCCTTTATCAAAAATCTCCCTTTACAGAAAAAGAAAAATTTCACTTGTCTTTCTTTATTTATGTTAAGATTTGTTCACATTATTTGTTGGGTGTTGGTGACAAATTTATAAAAAAAAGAGTAGAATTGGCAAAATTAAGAGATTCACAAAACGATAACCATGTTTGCTTGACTGGAATACACAGGAATGATAAAACCGTCTGGACAAGATAAGTTTGAAAAGTTACATTTTTATTTGTGATGGAAAATTTTTAAACTAAAAAAAATGCAATAAAAAAAATGTATTTTTCATTAAAATCAAACACTTAAAAGTATGAAGTGAAAGAAATGTAATCACAATTTTAACTGCTTTTAATATTTTAAAGGCTTTGTCCTACTTTTTCCTTTAATTTCATTACATCAATGCAAATAACATCAATGTGAAATGTGGAACGAAATCAAAAATTTTATATAATTATTTTTTCACGACCATATCATAAAATTATGCAGGCCTTGAATTAAATTGACATCCTTTTTAACAGTTATCAGGAGAATTTTTATTTATAGAGGCAAATGAATTCAATACTGATTAAAAACTGTTGAAAATATTTTATTTTTTCATTATCTGTTGCTCCAAATTTAATTTGATAAAATTTTATGTCGGATTTTTTCTTTAAAAATTATTAAAAAATCAGATATCAATGAATTGATACTCAAAATGATTTGATCAATGAAGTAAGATAAGACAAACAAAAATAAACAGGAAAAATCAAGAGGAAAAGTTTTCCAATTTTATTGCATTTTGAATTGATTAAGATCTGGGTTTTTCTTTAAAAAAACTGAGACATTTATGAATGTGAAGTTTTTTGAATGGAAATTGAATTATTTCTGGTTGATTGATGTTTTGATGTCTGTAAATTTAAAATTCATTGATATTATTTTTTTTTGTCGTTTCTTGTCGAGACGGTTTTTGGTGAATTTTGATGAGTCATATAAAATGAATTTTAAAACTTTATTAAGATTTTTCACTTTAAAATGTTCATGTTTGAATTACTTATCGTTCGAACACGCACTTGATTTACGAGTAGATATGCTAAACATTTTATCTGCGATCCCTGAATATAATTAGATGCAACATAATTAGCGCGCAACATAATTACCATGCAACATAATTTTATGCTACATTGTGCTCGATTTATGTTGCATGGTGTCTGTTTTATGCTGCATGGTGCTCGATTTATGCTACATTGTGCTCATTTTATGTTGCAACATAAATCGAGCACCATGCAACATAAATCGAGCACAATGCAGCATAAATCGAGCACTGTGTAGCACAAAATGAGCACTGAGCGGCATAAAATGAGCACCATGCAGCATAAATCGAGCACAATGCAGCATAAAATGAGCACTGTGTAGCATAAAATGAGCACTGTGCAGCATAAAATGAGCACAATGCAGCATAAAATGAGCACTGTGTAGCATAAAATGAGCACTGAGCAGCATAAAATGAGCACAATGCAGCATAAATCGAGCACTGTGTAGCATAAAATGAGCACTGAGCAGCATAAATCGAGCACAATGCAGCATAAAATGAGCACTTTGCAGCATAAAATGAGCACTGAGCAGCATAAAATGAGCACTGTGTAGCATAAAATGAGCACTGAGCAGCATAAAATGAGCACTGTGCAGCATAAATCGAGCACAATGCAGCATAAAATGAGCACTGTGTAGCATAAAATGAGCACTGAGCAGCATAAAATGAGCACTGTGCAGCATAAATCGAGCACAATGCAGCATAAAATGAGCACTGTGTAGCATAAAATGAGCACTGAGCAGCATAAAATGAGCACTGTGCAGCATAAATCGAGCACAATGCAGCATAAAATGAGCACTGTGTAGCATAAAATGAGCACTGAGCAGCATAAAATGAGCACTGTGCAGCATAAATCGAGCACAATGCAGCATAAAATGAGCACTGTGTAGCATAAAATGAGCACTGAGCAGCATAAAAAGAGCACTG